>CM053582.1:109620836-109645483 GCA_028627135.1 Pseudochirops cupreus | reverse complement strand
GGATCACTTTTAGGAGGTGATCAATGAATTCTTTCTATTTCTATTTTACCCTCTTGATCTGAGATATCAGGGAAGTTTTCCTTGATAATTTCTTTAAATACGATGTCTTTAATCATGGCTTTTAGGTAGTCAAATAATTCTTAAATTATCTCTCCTCAATCTACTTTCCAGATCAGTTGTATTTCTGATGAGATATTTCACATTTTCTTCTATTTTTTCATTCTTTTGACTTTGTTTTATTGGTTCTTCATGTCTCATGGAGTCATTAGCATCCACTTGCCCAATTCTAATTCTTAAGGAATTATTTTCTTCAGTGAGATTTTGTACCTCTTTTTCTATTTGGCTAATTCTGCTTTTTAAGGAGTTCAGTGCATTTTCTATTTGGCCTATTCTGTTTTTTTAAGTTCTTTTCTTTAGGGAATTTTTGTGCCTCTTTTATCAAGCTGTTAATTCTCTTTTCATAATTTTCTTGCATCACTCTCATTTCCTTTCCCATATTTTCCTCTATCACATGTATCTCTTAAAAAAAAAAACTTCCAGAAATTCTTGTTGGGCGTAGGCCCAATTAGCATTTTTCTTTGAGGATTTGGTTGTAGGGGTTTTTCACATTTTTATCTTCTTCTGAGTTTGAGTCTTAGTCTTTCCTGCCACCTTTTATGGTCAAGTTCTTCTGTTGTTGCTTACTTGTTTCTCTAGATTATTTTTTGACTTTGAACTTTACATTAAAGTTGCGCTCTGTTCACCTTGGGGTAAGAAGGCACTGTCCCAAGTTTTAGGCTTTTTTTTTTTTTTTGTCCTGCTGTTTTCAGAGCTAGTTCTGGGGGTCTGTAAATTTTTGGTGTTTCCAAGGTGGTGTGTACTATGGAGAGAGATGGTCACTGCTCTCCTGATTTGTGTTGTGGTCATTACCCAGGAAGGGACCCTGCTCACCTACAGCCACAACTGCCAGCACTCCTCTCTACCCTGGAACTTTGACCAGGGCCTCTGTTCCCTTGTAACTAACCACGAGTGCTTCATTCTACCATGAAACTGCAACCCAGAACTTCTTATGAGCAATGGAACTGCCAATCGGTGCCAGCTGCACCCAGTGCCAGCAAAGGGTCACCTGTAATTTCTTTTTCACATGTTATCCAACCCGTTTTCTGTGTCTGGGCTGAGAGCGAAAGCTGCTGTTGCCACTGTCAGAGCTGCCTCTATGGCCCACTGCTGCTGCTGCTGCTATATCTGCTCTGCTCTGGCTTCCACCCCAACATCACAGACCTCTCCTGCCGATCTTCTCAGTTGTCTCAGGCTGGACAAATATCTCACTCTGACTTCTTGCTGACTCTGCTATTTTAAGGTTGTTTGGAGGGGAGTGTTGGGAGAGTTCAGCTGGATGACCGGCTGTGCTCTGCCATCTTGGCCTCCTCCAGACTCTACTCTTTGTTTATTTATTTGTTTTTGGGAGGGCAATTGAGGTTAAGCAACTTGCCCAAGGTCACACAGCTAGTAAGTGTTAAGTGTCTGAGGCCGGATTTGAACCCAGGTCCTCCTGATTCCAGGGCCAGTGCTCTATTCATACTCTACTCTTTAAAACAAAACGTCTCAGGGGAAACTAGGCTTAACCTTATACAGCAAAATAGTCAAGCACAAATTTAGGGAACTGAGTGTGTCCAAGAGGAAACACCCATTCTGATGACTAGGAGTCTTTTCCCCTCCTTTTATGGAGTCTTCATGAAACTACTCTTAGGTGTAACTCTCTGTTAGACTCCTAGGATAATGACCTTGTAGATTTCTGAAACTATCTTTAGAAACAGCTAAGAGGTATGGTAGATAGAGCACCAGGCCTAAAATTGGGAAGATCTGAGTTCAAATCCTGATTTAGACACTTACTATCTATGTGACCCTGGGCAAGTCACTTAACCTGTCTCTGCCTCAGTTTCCTCAGCTAAAAAGTGGGTATAATAATATCACCTACTCCCTAGGGTTATTGTAAGGATCAGATGAGATAATAATTGTAAAGTGGTTAGCATGGCTTGGCACATAGTATATAGATAGATAGATATAAATGTTAGTTATTTGTCATCATCATCATCATATCTTCCCAAATTGATTAAAGACTTATTCACACCCAGTTTGCAAATCTGATAGACTGGTTGAATCAATCTAACTGTCTGGGACTTCTGTGATTATATTAATTAAGATTATATTAACTTTTACCCTTACCTAGAAAGGAGGAAACTGAGGCCCAGAGAGTTTAAGTGACTCCTATGGACACACAGGTAGTAAGTGGCAAGAGGTGTGATTCGAACCCAGGTCTTCTGACTCCAAAACTATCTTTCCTTCCATTTTACCATGCAGCCTTTCAGACCGGCTTTCTCATTTTGCACATTAGGAATCTGAGGCATAGAGAGAGAATGTTATTCTCCTAAAGTAACACATCTAGTTAATGGCAGACCCTGACTTAGAAACCTCAGTCATTTGCTTCTCAGTCCAATGTTCTCCATGACCCCTACCCTCCCTCTTCCTGATTATAGGCCCAGGCAGGCCAGTGAAGGGCTTCCCTTCCTCCTCCCACTCCCCACAACAAATCCTTTTTATTATCCTCAGATTGACTGAGTGACCAAATTCCACCCAGCCCACCACTCAGCCCTGACCTTGGCCCTCATTATCCTTCAGCAGACCTCTGAGAGTGACCCGCTGGTTGCCTGAAGTCTGGCATTGGCTTTTCGGGGCCTTAGACTGTGGTGCTCCCAATTCATTACCACTGATGTTCCCGGACACCTGGAGTATGACAGACGCTATTAAGAAATCAAATACTGCTGTATCCGGAAGCAAAGCTAAGAGAGCACAAACAGATTAGTAAGAAGAAGATTGATGAGGCCAAGTCACAGGAAAATAAACAAAGGGAAGTTTTCTTTGCCAAATCACTTATGTATTGGGTTTTTTTTTTAAATGAACAGTTGCACCACAGGAACACAGCTAATCAGAATGAATTATGAGACCCCAGGAGCTGGGATACCAGAGGGTTGGAAAGAGCAGCTGGCTTTGGGGGCTACTGCACACCTGAAAGCCATGGGTGGGTGATGTCATTTGGCTCAGACCAATGGATATTCAGGGCAAATGGCTGTTCCTGGGAGATTGTTCTAAAACAAGTGATACCTTCATGGCAAAGCCAAGCTTTCATCTCCCAGATGTTCTCTGCAGGAGCTGGAGAACTCTATGGATAGCCAGGTAAATGGGAGTTGTCTCCACTAATAGGTTTTCCAACTTACTTCCATTCTGTTCAAGGAGACGCTTGGCATCTGACCCAAAAGAAGCTTGCGGGTGTTGAACAATGAATGTGACGATTACTGCTCTGTTTGCTGCCTTCTGCTTGGCTTGGCCAGAAGCCGCCATCGCCAGATTTTAAAAGAAAGCTCTAGTGGCCAGTTTTGATCCTGGAAAACAGAAGATGAAACACATTTCCCTCTTCTTGGCAGAGAGGTGGGGAGTGGAATAGGGGGTTAGAGGCACAGCGCCCTGCCTCAGTCACTGCATCAATCACTTTCATTAAGCAATTTTCCTTTGTTATGAGAGAGGGTTGGGCAAGGATAAATCAGGAAATTACTATGTTCTAAAAACCACTGATAAGCCCTTTTTAAAATTTAAGGAACATTAGCTGAAGAAAGCTGGCTTTAAAATAGGATTAAATGGAAGCAGTATCACTTGGCGGTGTGTTTTGACAAGGAATACATCAATGCAAGTGGGAAAAAAAAAACAAAAGGAAATTTGCAACCTGACTGGTCATCAGGTTGTCCAGGAGAACTGGAACTGAGGGTGGGCATGGACTGATTTAAATTTTTGTCTTTGTAGCTCTCCTGCCTGGCATAATGCCTGGCACACAGGGCTCAGTAAATGACCACATCTCTCTCTACCGTCCTAGTCTCTCTTCTGAGCTCCACTCCCACATTGCCATCTGGCTACTGGACATTTCAAACCAAGGATCTCTGAGACATGTCCATCCAAATCAACATTCTTTCCCTCCAAACTCACTCCCCTTCCAAGCTTTCCTGTTTTTGTTGAGGATGTCTCTATCCTACCAGTTACTAAGGTGTTGAGCCTAGTGTCTCCTCATACTCTCTCTATATTCAATCAATTGCCAAGTCTTGGTGTTTCTACCCCATCATGTGTCTCACACTTCCTGCCTTCTCACAACAATCCCTTCCCTAGCTCAGGTCCTGATCTCCCCTCACATGGACCGTGGTAGCAGTCATTGTCATTGATCTTGTCTTGAGTCTCTCCCCTCTCCAATCCATTCTCCATGAAGCTACTAAATTGATTTTCCTGAAGCTGAAGTCTGTCCATGTCACTCCCTGCTCAGTAAATTGTAGTAGTTCCTTATCATTACCTCCAGGATCAACATAAGCTCCTCTGTTAAGCATTTAAAGTTCTCAACCTGACCTCAGCTTTCCTTTCCAGCATTAGTACACATTTCTCTCCTTCCTGGCACCGCCGCCCTCAATCCCCTGGTGGCATATACCTCACAGGGCAGGTAGAACAGGTGCCTTTCTTTCTTGCCTTCCCTTTCCCCTGACTCTCTCCTGTGTGGAAGTGGCCTATGGGAAGACTGACATAACTGGTCACACCTCTTGCATGAGGGGAACCACCAAGCAGTGCGATGGGACCAGGTCCTACCATCTGCCCCCTGCTGCAGGTCCCCACCCCCCACACTGGGCACTGCCATGGGGCTGTCCGAGGACCCCCTGGGCATAGTTAGGAGGACAGCCTGGTCTTTCCATTCCTCTGTAACTGAACCCTCTTTTATGTTTCTCTCTCAATCAAAGTGTGAGTTCCTTGAGGGTAGGGATTGTTTTACCTTTTCTATTTGTCTTGCTAGTGTTTAGCTTGCCACATAGTAAGGACTCAATATTCTTTTTCATTCATTAACTCATTCATCCATTCCTGCACTTTATGGTCCAGCTAGACTATCCTTGTTGCTATTGTCCATGTAGTATTCCTCCATCTCCTATCACCCAGCCTTTGCATTGGCTGTCCCTCTTGCCTGAAATGCATTACCTCTACCTCTTAGAGTCCCTGGTTTCCTTCAAAGCTCAGCTTACATGCCTTTCCTGCTTCCCCCAGCTGCTAGTACCTTCACCTTGCATCCATTTTATATGTACTTATATATATTTACCATTCTAAATCTCAGGTTCCTTATGGACAAGGACTATTTAGCTTGTCTTTATATCTTCAGTGCTTAAGATGGTGCTTGTTGTGTTGTTTCAGTCATGTGCATTTGCAGTTTTCTTCGCAAAGACACTAGAGTGGTTTGCTGTTTCCTTCTCCAGTTCATTCTACAGATGAGGAAACTGAGGCAAACAGGGTTCAATGACTTATCCAGGGTCACACAGCTAGCAAGTATGTGAGGACAGATTTGAACTCAGGTCCTCCTGATTCCAGGGCTGGAGCTCTATCCACTGTGCCACCTAGCTGCCTTGAAGATTGTGGCACTTAATAAATCCTTGTTGATTAGTTATTGATTGACTAATGGATACAGGTAAGGGAAGGGCATTTGGGTCATAAGAAACAGTGGGGCAGAGAGAAAAATAAGTTTTGGGGGACTTGTAAACTCCTGAAAAACAGAGGCTGTGCCATATTTCATCTTTCTATCCAGAGAATCAGAGCATTTGACAATTACAAGGAACTTTATCATTCACCTGGTTCCATCTCTGTCCACTCCAAAGCTCAGAAGTGGACCTTGAAGGTCCTGCCCTAAGATAGGAGGGTCTTGAGCAGGAATCCATGGGTAGGATAGTCTAAGGAGACAACCATCATTTTTAATGCATCAGCTCTGTCTAGTCTCTGGGTTAAAACTCCAGACCCAGCAACCTGCCCCTTGATTTTCTGGATGTCCCTGGGGTCAGGCTCTTCCCCCTCCCTCCTCACTGTCCCCCTTTCCCCCAGGCAGGGGATAGTGAAGATGGCAGTGAATGCCTCTGCCTGCTGCCCCCCTCCCCCAGCATATTGCTACACCCAGCTAATACTTTTCCACAGACATCTGACTGCTCAAAGGCCCATCCCTTGTATCAGGGTTTCCAAGGGGTACCTTTGCTTTACCCAGAATAAAAACCAGTCTGTGGCAGCTAGATCTCTGCCTTCCTTTTGAGGGCCCTGAATGCTCTCACCATCTGGCTTACTCTTCTGCCTCTGATGTAATGGGTCAGCCAGAGCCTGAGGGCTCAAATATAGTCTTTTCACTAAAAATATACTCCAATGCCCCACGGCAAAAGCAGTTCCCAAGGTGGCTAATAACAGTTCAGAGAATAAAAGCTACAGGCAAGGATTCTAGGAGGAATTAATAAGCAAAGAGGTTCCCTGGGGTCTTGGAAACTCCCTGTCCAAGCCCCTGAAACTACTTTTGTAGTTTTTGTCCAAAGAGGGTCCCAGATCAATCCACCTGAGAGCAAAGGTCCGGGCCTGCATTACAACTTTCTCACTCACAATAGTCCGGGATGGTGTTTGTGGAGGTACAGAGGGTTAACTCACATCTCCCTAGTTCCCCACTATCCCAGCCCACAGTAATCCTCACCCCAACCTCTAATAACATGAGTGTTGGGGGTCATGAACACTAGCCTCACAGCCTCAACTCCCATCCCTTCGTCCTCGCAGTAAAGCTTTGGGGGAGCTACCAAAGGACTCTCACGGCCTCTGCCCCTGCCCTCCTGGTTGGGCTGGTGCTGCTTCTGGCCCATCCAGACAACTTGGGCCTGCCCATAGCTACGTAGGGCCTTCAGGGGCTGCTTCTGGCCTCCTGTGCCCAGCTGGGCCAGTGTTAATGAGCTAGAGCTGGGGTAGCAAAGCCAAATATAATTAGGAGCCACTAATCCACACATGAGGGTCCCTGCTGGCTACACGTTGGTTTAGTTTTATGATGTAATGTTATCTAGGTTTTATTGTATTTTTATTCACTTCATTATTTCCTGATAACATTTTCACCTGGTTTGGCCTCACTTGGGAGTGTTGCAGATCTTATGTTTCGTATTTGACAGTTATGAGTTAGGATACTGATGGAACTGGGAAGGCATGAGTTAACAAGCCCCCACCCACACATACACACCAGCACCCCCAATACTCCTACAACACCAGCTTGAATTGTTTCAAGCTAGAAAGTTGTGGTGTAGACCTGGGGCAGTTTGGGTTAGCTATGGGCCCTTTGGGCAAGGAAAGGATAAAAGCAGTTTGTAGGACTCTGAGGACTCTTGAGACCCCAGAGATCCTCACTGACAAGTCCTTTAAATCCCCTTTCCACAGCTTTTATCCTGCTTTTTATCTTTTGGACTAGTTTTTAAACTGTCTTGGGAACTGCTTTTTACCAGGGGGGCATTTGAATATATTTTTAATAAATGGAATATTTGTTTGAATTTTCAGGCTCTCAGGTTGTGGATCTTGCAATCCTGTAGCAGCATAGAAACAGCTGAACTTATCACCTAGTTAATAAAATTTAAAAATTTTTTGGTCTGAACTTGTGATTTCTTTGGTGCCAGGGACTCCAGGTAAAGCAGTGGGTCTATTGAATGCAAAACTGCCCCTTCTTTGCAAGGTCTCAATTGTCTGGGATGCTGAAAGTTTGGATGACTTACCCAGGTTTACATAGCCAGTAACTGTTCAAAGCTGGACCCGAACCCAGGTCATACTGATTCTGAGGTTAGTTTTCTATCTACCTCTCCACATCTCCTCTTGGATGATGAGAATAAGAAACTCATTTCAGATGAGGTCCAGACTCAGGCCTGAGCCCTCCCCTCTGGCAGTACCCTCTTCAGCGGTACCCTTAAGGTGCCCCAGGTTCTCCTTCTTGGGACTTATGTATTGCTGCTTGTCCTCGACTTTAAAATTGCTAGTTGTGGCTCTACTTCCTTCCCCTCCCCACCAAGTTTGATCAAGTTTCATCTGAGGCTGGAAACTCCAATAGGGTGAGCGTAGGGATAGGGGAGGATGGAGGAGATGGAAGCATAGTAAAGGCTTTCTCCAAGATGAATTTCACAGCAGGTTTTCTCAAAGCAGGGAACCAGTTGAGCCAGGAACTAGAGCCAGACCTTCTGCTGGGCTCTGCCCAGGCATGATTGCCTTTGGGAACTGTGCCTGGTGAGCAGCCCACCTGGACTGCTAAGTGGGGTTCATTTTGGCTTCACACACTTCACACACACACACACACACACACACACACACACACACACACACACACACACACACACACGGAACCTCAGAGGCCACTGAGTCCAACCCACATATGAGCAATAATAAGTCGGAGGAGTAGCCAACCATCCTCTGCTGCCTGCCCCCTCCTGGGAGAGGAACCCCACCACCTCCTAGCGGCAGCACCTTCCTTTTGTGGACAGCTCCTCTAGAGAAAGAGAGTGATTTCTCCCATCAAACCTAAATCAGCTTCTTAGCAATGTCCATCCACTTCTCCTAATTCTGCTCTCTTGGGACTTGACAAACTCCTCTGTCATAGAAAAAGCATAAGATCATAGATTTAGGGTTAGAAAAGATATTAGAGGTCAATCACTCTGTCAACAAGCATTTATTAATTAATATTAATATTAATTAATATTCTGACACTGTTGGGCACTGAGAAAGGCAAAAAAACAGTTCTTGCCCTCAAGGAGTTTACATTCTAATAGGGAAGACCCCATGAAATAACTGGGTACATATAGGGCATATGAAGAGCAGAAGGGAGGTGATCTGAGAGGAGCAGGCATTAGCCCTAAGGTAGGAGAGGACAAGGCTGGGAAAGGTATCTTGTAGAAGGTGACCTTTGAGCTGAATCTTGAAATAAGCCAGGGATGTGAAGAGGCAGAAATTAAGGAAAGAACATTCCAAGTATGGAGGACAGCAGGTACAAAATCACAAAAACAGGAGCTAGAACGTAACCTTCAAGGAGCAGTGAGTATACCATTGTGGCTAGATTGTAGAATCTGTGGGAGTGGTAAACTAACAGCCAACAATCATGGAAAGATAGAAAGAGGCTAAATTCTAAAGAGTTTTAAATGCTGAATAGAGGCTTCTATATTTGATCTTAGAGGTAATAGGGAGGCAGTGAAGGCTATTGAGCAGCAGGATGAAAGAGTCAGATTTGTCCTTTAGAAAAATCACCTTGGTACTATAAAGAGAAGAGAAGAGAAGAGAAACAGGTCACTTACTTTTCACAGCTATGGGGAGGAGATGTATTCTTAAGCAAATAAGGGATAGAGGTAATTAAAAAAGATAAAATAGTTAAGTTTAATGACATGAAACAGAAAAGCTTCTGCATGGACAACATCAATACATCTAGGATAAGAAGGGAAGTGGTTGAATGGGGAAAAAAAATCTTTGTATCAAATTTCTCCAGCAAGGGTTTGATATCCAAGATGTGTGTGTGTGTGTGTGTGTGTGTGTGTGTGTGTGTGTGTGTGTGTATGTGTGCGTCCGCACATCTATATAGCCATCCACTTATCTATCTCTAATAGCCATTCCCCCCAAAATAAGTGGTAAAGCATATGAATAAACACTTCTCAAAAGAAAAATTTCAATGTATTCACAATCACATGAAACAATGTTCCAAATCACTAATAATAAGAGAAATGCAAATCAGAACACCTCTGAGGGTTTACTTTCTACCTAGAAAATTGGCAAAAATGAGGGAAAATGGCAATAATAAATGTTGGAGGAGTTATAAAGATAGACACACTAATACATCGCTGGCAGAACTAAGAGTCCAACTCTTTTTGGAAAGCAATTTGAGATTATGCAAAAGAAGTGATTAATATGCCCATACCCTTTGAACCAGAGACTTCATTACTTTATTTCTACCCCAAGGAAGTCATTGATAAGAAGAAAGAAAGTCAATTAATCAATAAGCATTTACTAAACTTCCACTAGCACTACCATAGGCCCTGAGGATACAAAAGTAAAAGTGAAACAATCCTTGCCTCCACGAAGCTTGTATTCTGTCAGAATAGGTGTATATTCTTTTAACACTTTCCTTTAGCTAAGGGTATGTTAATTTATAAAATTTAGAGCAGGAAGGAATGCTGGAGGCCATTGATTGCAAATGCCTCATTTTAAAAGGAAGGAAATTGAGGCACAGAGAACCAGTCATGCAACTAGCAAATGGCTGAGGAGGATTTGAACCCTGATCTTCTTGACTTTAAGTCCAGTGCTCTATCTAATCCATGCTAATTTAAGTCAATAAGCATTTATTAGGCACCTACTATGTTCTAAGTGCAGAGGATACAAAGGGAAAAGACAGTCCTTGCCCTCAAGGAGTTCCCAGTCTAAAAGGGGAGACAACTATGTACCAACAAGCTAAACACAGGATTAATCAGTGGAAGGAAGGCACCCACATTAAGGAGGATTGGGAAAGGCTTTCTGTTGCTGAGACATTTTAGCTGGGGCTTCTCAGGGCAGCAAAGAGGTAGGGGTGAGGAGAGAGAGTGTTCCAGGCATGGGGGGCAACCAGCGAAATAGCAAGGAGACTAAAGTCACTAATCAGGGTACCCAGAGGGGAGTATGGTGGAAGAAGACTGGGGAAAGAAAACTCCTTTCAATGTCTCCGTGAGCTCAACATTATCAGGGAGATATTCTGAGGCAAACAATTTTTTCTTTGGAGAAGGAGGACCTGAGTTTGAATTTAAGCTTTGTCACCTGTGCTAACTTTGGGCAAGTCATTTAGTCACTATGGGCCTCAGTTTCTCTATCTGTAAGAATGAGTAGTTTGGAGTAGATGGCCTTTGAGGTCCCTTCCAGTCTAAACCCAATATCCAAGTGTTCATTGTAGCTCATGCTCACAAAGACTTCTCAATTAGATGGCTAACGGAGAGTTGATACCATCTGTAAGTTCAAACCTTCCAGGGGAGGGTGAGGGAGGATGATGAGTCATCTATGTGAGATGATAACTGAAGCCTCTCCCCGAAATTGTGTAGACAGTGAGGGGGCTAGGCATTGTGTTATTAGAACTTGGGGGGACAAGAAGCTCACTGGAGCACTTGTAAGCCATCTAATCCATCTCATCCATTTTATATATCAAGACTCTGAAATTCAGAGCAGTCATGTGATAGGAGTTTGTCCCTGAATTTAGATGCTATCAAATTGCCTCAAGGGTAAGAGGAAGTCAGGTGACTGAGGGTCACTTACATAGGTGGTAACTAGGTGGTGTTATACTGCATAGAAAGCTGGACCTGCGGTCAGGAAGACCAGAGATCAAATCTAGCCTCAAACGCTTAGTAGCTGTGTGACCCAGGACAAGCCTCTATCTGCCTCAGGTTAATGGGGACAATAATAGCACTTACCTCTCAGGGTTGTTGTGAGGATAAAATGAGATCATATTCGTAAAGTGCTTTGGAAACCTTGAAGTGATTTAAATGCTAGTGATTATTTTCTAGGTAGGGATGGAGGATAGTACAGCCCATAGATGATGTATTGCCTTCTGCCAACTCCTGCATTTATGCATAACTACACAGAGTGGGGAGGAGCCCCGTTGACCTGCATTCATTTGGACTGGGTTGGACTGGGTGAGTAAACTCCATCTCTCTTTGCTTTCATGCCTATTAGAGAGCCCCAGTCTAGTTTTCACCTAAACAGCCTGTGATTGCCAAGGTCTCTTCCAGCTCTTAAATTCTGTGCTTTTATGAAATGGGTGTCTGCATGCCCAGAAGTCATGCCTACAGGCAGTCAGGAATGGAGAAGAGTGGTATAGGGGTGGGCACCAGCCACTCGATCTAATTAACCCCTGGCTCGCAAGAAAAATTAGCTAAAATTGGAACCTGTTATCCTACATCTTTCCTCCATCTCACAGCCAAACTTAGAAAAAGCTATCTGTCCTCTTTGCCTCCATTTCTCCTTTCATTGACTTCTCATTCCATTGCAACCTGGCTTCTGACATCACCACTTAACTGACTGCTCTCTCCAGAATTACCAATCACCAAATCTGATAGTCTTTTTGTTGTTGTTCCTTATCCTTCTAGACCTCCCTGCAGCGTCGGATCTTTCCTGTGGTCTTCCTTTGCATTCAATTCACTAAGTATCAGGGTATATGTCAATTTGATACGTAGGGTCTTATCAAGTCTTTTAAAGTCCTTCACAACCTGGGACCTGCCTCCCTTATCAGTCTTAGACTTCACTCCCTGTTCTGATCTAGGCTTCTTGCTGTTCCTCACACAAGATATTCCATCTCTTCAACTTTGTGCAGTTCTCTTACTGTGTTCTGTGGCTGGAATGTTCTCCCTCTGCTCTGCCTCCTGGTTTCTCTGGCTTCTTTGAAGATTCAGACTGAATCCTACCTTCTGAAATCCTGCTTTCTTCCTGATTGCTCCTGATCTCTTTCCCATTTTCCAGGGCCTTTGTTCTGAGATTACCTCCAATTTGGTAAATAGTATATAATATGTATGTCCATAGTTGTTTGCTTGTTGTTTCTCTTAGAAAGTGAGCTCTTTGAGAGTAAAGATTGGTTCTTCTTTCTTTCTTTTCTTTTCTTTCCTTTTCTTTCTTTCTTCCTTCCTTTCAATCTTTCTTTCTTTCTTTCTTACTTTCTTTCTTTCTTTCTTACTTTCTTTCTTTCATGTCCCTAGCATTTAGCACGGTGTTTGGTCCATAGTAGTTCTTAATAATGCTTGTTCACTTGGTTTCATAGAATTTCTCTGCCATTTTGTTCTCAGAGACTGATGTTGGTGCAAATGTCGCAATTTTCATGGTCATACTTTTTAAAAACATTCATTTGAAAAAATTTTTAGTTCTGAATCTCTTCTTCTCATCCACCCCTCCCCACCCACTGAGAAGGCAAATGATATGTTATCAATTATACATGCAAAATCATGCAAAACATATTTCCATATTAGCCATATCCCAAAAAGAAAAGCAAGAAAACAAAGTGAAAAATTATGTTTCCATCTACACTCAGACTTTCTCACTTCTTTCTCTGGAGGTGGACGACATTTTTCATCATGAGTCTTTTGGAATTGTCTTGGATTATCATATTAATCAGAGTAACCAAGTCTTTCACAGCTGATTGATCATCACTACAATATTGCTGTTATCATGTACAATGTTCTCTTGGTTTTTCTCACTTTGCTTTGCATCAGTTCATATAAGTCTTTCCAGTTTTTCCCCCTGAAATCATGCTGCTCATCAATTCCGATAGTAGAATAGTATTCCATTGCAATCATATATTATAACTTGTTCAGTTGATGGGCATCCATTTAATTTCTAATTCTTTGACACCACAAAAGGGGCTGAAATAAATATTTTTGTACTTGTAGTATATTTTCCTTTTTCTATGATCTCTTTGGATACAGACCTAGTAGTGGTACTGCTGGGTCAAAGGATGTGACTTTTGGATGTAGTTCCAAATTATTCTACAGAATGTTTTCAACAGTTCACAACTCTACCAATAGTCCATTAGTGTACATATTTTCCCTCATCCCCTCCAGCCTTTGTTATTTCTGATAGGTGTGAGGTGGTACCTCAGTTGTTTTAATTAGCAGTTTCTAATTAATAGAGATTACAGCATTGTTCACATAATTATAGATAGCTTTGATTTTTTTCTTTGGAAAACTTCCTATTCATATCCTTTGACCATTTTTCAATTGTAGAATTGCTCTTATTTTTATAAATTTGACTCAGTTTCCTATAACTTTCTGTAAAAAGTTGTCCCCAATGGTGGCGGCTAGGTGATGCAGTGAATAGAGAACTGGCTCTTGAGTCAGGAGGACCTGAGTTCAAATCCAACCTCAGACACTTGACACACTTACTAGCCATATGACTTTGGACAAGTCACTTAACCCCAATTTCCCTCCAAAAAAAAAAAAGCAAAAACAAATTTGCTCCCAATTTCCTACTTACTTTTCTTCTAATCTTGGCTGCATTGGTTTTGTTTGTGGAAAACCTTTTAAATTTCACATAATAAAAATTATCCATTTTACTTCTTGTGATTCTCTCTATCTCTTGTTTGGTCATAAATTCTTCCTTTATTCATAGATCTGACAGGTTAAATTTTGCGTGTTCTCCTAATTTGCTTATGATATTACCCTTTATGTCTAAGTCATGCATCTATTTTGACCTTATCTTGGTATATGGCACAATACATAGTTTCTGCCAAACTGTTTTATAGTTTTCCCAGCAATTCTTGTCAAATAGTGAGTACTTGTCCCAAAAGCTTGGATCTTTGGGTTTATCAAACACTAGATTGCTATGGTCGTTGTGTACCTAATCTATTCTCCTGATTCAACAGCGGCTTTTTGTTTTTCAAATAATTATCATCAGTAACATTATAAGTCATGACAAAGTGTCTCAAGAAATAGAAAGTTCCTGTAGTTTAGGGTCATAAAACCTGGTTGCTCAACGGCTTTCTTTGCTTGTCTGGGGAGCACCTGGGAGCCATCCTTCCCTTTAGCAACAACTTCCTTCTTTCTTCTGGTTTCATTTATAGCAAAAGGGTCAAGGTTGATATGATTTGGCTCCTCCTTGGTCACTGGGCAAGGATCTCATATTTAAGCATTCATAAAGCTCTCATTATACACCAGGCACTGTACTAAGTGTTGAGAATACAAACATATGCACAAAGAAACTTGGTTCCTGCCCTCAAGGAGCTTCCATTCTAATAGGAGAAGACAACACATAAAAGGGAGCTGAAAAAAAAAAGACGAGGTCAAGGGGTAAAAGTCCAGAGACTCCAGAGCAGAGGTGAATTAGAAGCTGCCTTGGGCACTTTCTCAAATGAAAGTTCCATGGAGGATGGCAATCCAGGCTTGAGAAGACATCAGAGACAGTATAAAAGTCCAGAGATATCGAGAGTACTGGCTGTTAAAGCAAAATTAATTGATAGTCTCATTGTACAATTCTTACCCTCTAATCCCTTTTCCACCACTGGATTACCATCATCAAAGAAGCGGAAGGGGGCTTTAGTGGACTGAGGGCTGTTTAAACATTTTCCCTTACCTAATGGGTTGTCATGGCCAAAAATGTTCCCATCACTGGATAGCCGACCAACAGGGATGTATCTCTCCATGATCAGTCTTAGCAATCAGACTTAACAAACAGCCCTCTTCCTGGGGCTATTCTTAAAGCCTTTCCAACAAACCGCCTTTGCTAGAGCTTCTCCTCTGCGTGTATAGCTTTTGAGACACCAAAGTTGCCTTTGTGCCATGATGAATCATTGGAGGAGGACTGCTGTGAAGGACAACAAAGACATTTCAGTTAAATAGCAATATAAAGTGAGAAGCAGCATGTACTGGATAGAAAGAACTGTCCTCAGTTTTCTGAATCCTCTACTCCATCCGGTTTCTTAATCAAGTTTCTTAATCTGCCGTCTCCACCATCCAGTGAGGGTGGAGGATGGGGCTGAGGTTTCTAAGCTTCTCTTGTGCAGAAGAGAGCTCACGGACCTTTCTACCTGCTGAAGGGGAGGTGGGGGTGGGCTACAGCTCATTCAGTCTTCTCTGGCTTCCTTCCTTCATTATCTCTCTGTAGCTTGGCTATCGTCCCCAGCTGAGGTTCTGTCTTTAGAACTCCTCAGCCAATCTTCAGAGCCAATACCTATGAAACGTTCATCTGTTAGGCTTCTACACTGTGCCCAAAAGTCCAGAGGCTTAGAGTGAGATGGTTCTACCCTTTGAACTGTTCTTGTTGTTCAGTCATTTCTGTTGAGTCTGATTCTTTGTGACCCCATTTGGGATTTTCTTGGAAAAGATACTGGAGTGATTTGCCATTTCCTTCTCCAGATCATTTTACAGATGAAGAAACTGAGGCAAACAAGGTTAAGTGACTTGCCCAAGGTCACACAGCTAGTAAGTGTCTAAGGCCAAATTTGAACTCAGGAAGAGGAGTCTTTCCAATTCCAAGCCACTGGCTCTATGCACTATGGCACTACTAACTGCCCCTTTTGAGCTGTTCTATTAACTGTTTATCTTCCAAACTCTTAGGCTATCCCCTAAAACTTTTATCTTCTCTGAACTGCCTTGTTCTCTACTGCCTTTTTTAGATCCTACAATTCACTGTCATCCCAACTCCAGTGCTACTTCCTTCAGGTGGTCTTTCCTGATTCCCTGTTGTTTGTTTATATGGCCATTGTTCTGTGCTCAGTCTTCCAAAGAGAAGAACATTTACGCATTCTAAAGGTATCTTTGAAGAACTGGGGGTATCTTTCTTTAATACTATCAGCTCCAGCCCCTGTTCTGGTATTCTGAAGAGCCTCTACTCTATTTAACCAATTAGTATCAATTAGCTTTTACAAAAGAATATTGGTGGCCTGTAATCTCTGCTGTTGGGGAAGACGGAGTTAGGGAGTTCCGAGATACGGGAAGGCTAAAGTCAATTGTGTGTTGGCACTAAGCTATGGAACCAATATGGTGAACCCCCATGAGTGGGGCAATGGACATCAGGTTATGAACGAGTGGAGTGAATGAAACTAGGTCAGAAACAGAGAGCGCCAGAGCTTCTGAGCTGGTCATTAGTAGGGTCAAGCCCAGGAATGAATGTAAAAATTTGCCCCCAACTGCCTACTTTCCTTCTAATCTTGGCTGCCAGATCTTGGACCACTTAGAGGCACAGCAGGGGGAAAAACAGGACCAGATATATTTATAAGAAAATTCCATCAAATATTCACACAACAATAAACTCCAGTGTTCAAAAATGTGAGGAAAAGGGATCCTAACAATTCTTTTTATATCAAAACTAGATATTACTGACAAAGAGAGATGAAAAAACAAACTACAGACTGAATATTAACAAAAATAGTGGCCAAAATATTTTCAAAAAGATTACAGCAATATATTTAAAAGACTATACACTATACCCAGGTTCCACCCGCTCAGGAGGAAGGGTTGGTTCAGTATTATACAAAAACAAATGTAATAAACTAGACCAGTTATAAAGCAATAAAAATTCCTATAATTATATCAATAGATACAGGAAATTCATTTGACAAAATATGATAATCATTTATGGAATGACCCGCTTTTTCTATGTGGGAGATGGCATCAGCTCACTTACCACCTTTGCATTTATTTTTTACATATCCTATATTTGCCCATCTCCTACCTTTGCTTACCTTAACATCTTAGGAGCCCTTGCTTCTTTGAAGACTCAGCTTTCTCTTCTGTAGGAGTTGTCGGTCCTCCCCACTCATTCTCACTGAGCTCATGAGACCCTCCAGCTTCCAACTACATTCCAGGTGTGGTACAATGGAAAGAGCATTGGATTTGGAGTCTACAGGACTTGCCCTCTGCCTCATGGGTTGCCATGGCCAAAGATGTTTCCATAATGAATGACCAGCCTCCCTGTGATCACATTCCACAACTATTATTTACCTACCAGCTGTGTGGTATTGGGCAAGTCAGCTCACATCTAAATCTCATCTGGAAAATGATGGGATTGGACTAGACAGGTCTCTAACTTCCTGTCTTGCTCAAAATTCCCGATCATCTCACTTTCTATGTGTCACTTATGTACTTATTCATGGGGATGTTCTCTTCCCCATTAGACCTTAAGCTCCTTGAGGACAGAGACTGGGTTTGCCTTTCTTTATATCCCAAGCACTTAGCATAGTGCCAGGCACAAAGGAAGGCTTAGTAAGTGCCTGTTGATTAATGTATTGATTATCTATAAACATCCTGTAACCTCCGTTTCCCCTTCCTCCCATTCCAGTAGAATGGAAACTCTTCAAGAGTAGAAACTATCTTCCTTTTGATTTTCTATCTCCAGCATGTGTACAACTCACACTTTTAATAGATGCTTATTGATTGACTGATTGATGTATTGGGAAAGACAATACTGAGGTCTTGTATACCCACACATAAAGCTCAGCTTTAAAGATTATTTTGCTTACATGCTTGCATGGAATGGCCGTGCAAATTTCTGAAATACCAATTTATGAGAACAGCTGAGAGTCAATTAAATCCTTGGAAGAAAGTGGACATGGGAATTCAAGGGGGTTTAGTTTACTGTGTTTTTTTTTAATGATTATGGTTGTCATCAATGATAATGATTGTTAACACAGATTTCTGGTGTTTGTATACGTCGTTATGTTTCAGAGCTCTCCTGAATCATTCATTCCTCTCCCTTTCTCCTAGAGGGGTATGGAAGGCAGAGGTTATTCTCCTAAATTTAGAAGATGAAAATTCACTTGGAGGCAGTTGATTGCATTTATTGGAGAGTCCTCCAAATCTCTAAGAATTCAATCTAAGTCATGCCACCAAGCATTTATGAAGCACCTACTATGTGCTAGGTATTGAGTTGGGTCCTAACAATAGTGCCTACTATGTGCTAAGCACTGTGTTAGATGCTTTACAATCATTATCTTACTTGGCCCTCACAACATCCCTAGGAGACAGGTGCTATTATTAGCTTCATTTTTCAGCTGAGAAAACTGAGGCAAGAAGAGTAAGTGACTTGTCAGAAGTCACACAGCTAGTGTCTGAGATTAGATCTGAACCCAAGTCTTCCCAACTCTTTATCTACTGTGTCATCTAATGAGACTGTGCTGCCTAATAAGACAGGTCCTGTCCTTAAGGAGCTTACATTCTACTAAGGGCCTGACACAACAAGTAGGTAAGAAGGGCAAATCCTCATGGGATCCCTCTCTTCAATTCATAGACCTTTTCAATGAATCATCAAGCATTTCTGTGCTAAGCATTGGGGATACACAGACAAAAAAAGAAAGCAATTCTTGTCCTAAAGGATCTAATATTCTGTGGAAGAAACAACATGTACATGTACATATAGATATATACATATACATAGGTATACACGTAGCTATCTCTTTCTATCTCGATCTATCCTTAGTGCCTTCACTCTGTGAAAATTACTCCTCTCTCCCTTTTCCTTTTTCTCTGTGTCTCTCTTGAAATAAAGCTATATTGAGAAAGGTGGGAGGAGAAAGAGAGGAGAGAGAGAGAGATGGAGAGAAAACAGGAGAGGAAGAGAGAGAGAGAGAGAGAGAGAGAGAGAGAGAGGACAGAGAAGTAATTTTAGCAGAATGAAGTCCCTAGTAGCTGGGGGCTGTGGGGAGGGGGATCGGGATCATGAAATGCCTGGTATAAAAAGAAGACAGTGTTTGAGCTAAGCTTTGAAGCGAACTAGAGACTCAAATAAGAGGGAAAAGAACAGCTAGAAGGCCAGCTTTGCTGGTTTGTAAAAGTACCCTACTCCTTGGGCACTGTATGAACACATGGGTCTCATTTTTCCACAGCTCCAATTGTTAGGGAGCACTTGAATTTACCTCTCAGCAACTCTTGCCCATTGTCCTTGAGGGTTAAGCAGAATTAGGTTAGCTCTCCTTTGGTATGATAGCCTTTCAAAGATTAGAAGAATTGTAGAATTAGGAGGGACCTCAGTGGTCACCCTGTCCGACCCTTGCCCGCCAAGAAAGTCTGCTATAGCACAGCTATCAGTGGCCATCTGGGCTTTGCTCTTGTGCCCACATACAACGTTCCCTTCTTTGGGCTAACTAACCATTCCAAGGGTCCTGGGAGAACAGGTAACCTGCCCTGGCTCCTGGGGCTCCATGGTGCTCCTGACTGTGCCCTCCCCCTAGATTGTGATCCACACCATTGGGAGGGATGGGGACAAAGCCTTTCCTCTATTCCTCCTCTGTCTTGCCTGGCATTCCTACCCCTGCCCTCAAACTTCCAGTCCCTTAGGTCCTCTGCCTTCTGTGCTGTTCACTCTATCCCTCATTAATTTCTTCATTTTCCAAAACTCCCCCAAAGGATTTTGTAGCTGGGAGCTTATGCAGTTGTTTTCCTGGGGTTGGCGCAGGAGGGACTCAGGGACCAAGAAGGGGAAGCATCCAGCTGGGGCTGAGGCACTTTTTCCCCCTGTGTTCCTTGATGGACACATATAACATGCATCTTCCATATGCATGTGTGGCTATGCTTAGGCACATGTTGCAAGAAATCAGTGGGACTCTAATTAACCAGCCAACGTCCTTGGCATAGTTATCACCTCCTTCCCCACCCCCCACTTTGAGTGGAGTGCCAGGCCCTTGTTATTCTAAACCCTTAGAGGAGAGGGGTGTTTATGAGAGAAGCCTAGCCCTACAATTAGGACCACTGACCAGCCAGTCTCTCTGAAACTGGGCCCTGGCAGGCATGAACAGCTTCACAGAGGAGCTAGGACTTAAGCTAAGCCTTAAAGGATGGGAATTGTTCAAATGGGGAAGATATTGTGCATTAATAATCAGCCCAGGTCAAGCTTTACCCCTTAGAGATAGCAGCCTCAAGGTGCCCTTAGCTGCTTTCTCAGATATACACATGGCTTTTAAACTTGACTCAAAAACCTCCTTTTATTCCCCCTCGCGCTGACTTCTAAAGGAAATAAATCTAGGGAAGGCATTCTTCACCTGAGGTCTGTGGACTTTAAAGACATTATGAAAAATAACTATCTCAATATAATTGGTTTCCTTTGTAATTCCATGTATTTGATTCTATTCATTTTAAAACACTCTTTTTCACCAGATGACCAAAAGGGTGCAGGATGAAAAAAAAAAAGATTAAGAAGCCCTGGCCTAGGGTATGAATAATTTTTAGTATAGTAAATAAATTGCATAACTTTCTTTGGCTGGCTCTTACACTTCCCACCCCCGACCCAATTTAAGCTGTCTCCCCACTTGGTTTTTGGCTCTCTACCTTAGACCAGCAGACTCATGGTGGATGGTCATGTATTTTTTTTTAACAAAAGGTTAAATCACATGGAAAATGAAGTAAGCCAGCTGCTTTGGTTGGCAACCAAGAAGAAATAAAGTAAGCATTTCCCTTTTTCCATGCTTCTCCCTGGAACAGAGGCAAAAACAGGATATGGATGATTGGTTGCTAAATGGGAAAATGTTTTCCCACTGGAGAGGTGGAAGGCAAGGAAGAAAGGTGTTGAAAACAGATCGGCGCCTCTCACTGGCCCCAGGGGCTGTATGTCCTGACTGTCTCACTCTGGCTCAGGCATGGTCACCATGTCAGCTCCAGTCTGGTTCTTGCTTCCTCCCTCTTGATACATCCTTGCTCTCCATCTGTCCACTTGATGCTGAGGGCTTCTCAGCAACAACTTTCTAGAAGTTCATTCAAGGTAGAAACCACAGGAACGTGAGGGTCATGGGTGATGTCTGCTGGGTCTGAAGGCAGCACTTTGCCTTCCTCTCCCCTAGTCTTCATGGAGACAACTCTAGGAGCAGGGATAATGAATTATGAGTTATCCTAGATTTCTGGGAGAGGAAAGAAGAGCTTCTCCCTCTATCATCAAGGAAGTCTGATTCTTCCCGGGAAGACAAAGACTGACATATGAAACAAACAGAAGAATTAAAACGTAAACTATCAAGGTGAATGCAGTTAGAGTTTAGAGGAGAAAAAGATCAGAGTGGGCCCTGGCAAGCATAGATAGCTTCACGGAGGAGATGGGACATAAGCTAAGCCTTAAAGGATGGGAATTGTTTGAGTGGAGAAGATGTGGGACTGTGTTGTCTTTTCCTGGCCTGCTGCTCCCCTGGCCCACCCCCAGCTACTAGTGCCTGCCATTTACACTGTATGTATCCTGTATAGACCAACATAAATATATGTTTATACACACATACATGTATACACATATATGTATGCATACAAATACACACATGCATATATAGTCTCCCATATTAGAATATAAGCTCCTTGAGGAAGGACAGTTTTTGCTTCTTCTTGTATCCCCAGCACAGCACACTTCCTGGGACTCAGTAAATACTTACTAATAAATGCTTACTGATTACTTTGTTGGTTTGTGGGACAATGAGGAATTGAATTCAATTCAACAGATGGGATCATAGATTTAGAGTTAGAAATATCTCACCTAGCTTAGTCCTCTCATTTTACAGATGAGGAAACTGAGGCCCAGAGAAAGCCTTGTCCAAGGTCACATAGACAGTAAGTAGGAGAGTCAGAATTTAATCATTGGCAGCAGGTTCAAGATGGCTCTAGCATGCCCCTGAGAACAGGAGTTCTTAATCTGAGGTCTATGAACTTGTTTTTAAAATTATCTTAATATATTTGAATATAATATGTTATATGGATAGATTAATTTATATGTTAGATGTATAATTTTGTCAATTTATGTGCTATTAAATATGTATACAGATTCATATCAATTAATATTAAACATAATTTATTGAATGTATTATGTTATATAAAATAGTACATATATTCTATTGTAATAGAAATAAATTCTATTTAATGTTAAATATATTTAGATATATTTACATGTTTATATTCAAATATAAATATTGAAATATAATGTTAATATTTTAAAATATTGTTAGTTTCCTTTGTAATCTGTTTTTTTGTTTTGTGCATTGAAGGACATTATTTGAGAAGAGGTCTGTGGGTTTCTCCAAACTGGCAAAGAAGTCTAGGACACAAAAAAGAGTTTAAAACCCCTAGACAAGAATAAGGAATTAAATGTAATTTGATTTAATTTAATAGGGGTAAGTGTAAGAGTTGAGGCAGCTTTGTGAAGTGGATAGAAGACTGGTCTTGGAGTCAGAAAGCTCTGGGTTCGCGTCTTGCCACTGACGCATGCCAGCTATGTGATCCTGAGCAAACAGGCCTTTCAGTTCCACCAGACAACTCTCTAAGATGGCAAAATGCAGAGTAGGTACTGATTTCCATTGGTAGAGAGAGTTTCCTAACCAGGAATTATCTACAGTTCTACACCAAAGAAATTGCAGGACTCATCCCTTACACCTTTCCCAAAGGTAAATGACTCCAGGAACGAGTGACTAGAATGACAGAGTCTGAGCTGGAAGGAACCTCATAGGGCATCTGGTCCAACAAGGGTTTTGCTGGTAAATGTTTAACAACTGACTGTCCAGAGGAAAAAAAAGTTATCCACAACACACTTTTACATTTAATTTGCATTATTAACATTTACTCCATCACTTCTTAAGTCTAAATAATTGACCAAATAATTAGTTGAGTTCTGATCTGTAGCATTTGCCAATTTCTGAAGTGTAATTGCTGACACTGAAAATTTAACAACTAGCTCTTGTGTGTCTGTTAAAAATGGTACCAGTACCCCAGATCTAACCCATATGTGGATAAGAATCTTCTATAAACCATAGGGTCATGCAAGTGACCATTATGCTAACTTCTTTTGAAGATCTTTGGGGAGATGGAGCCCACCAAGACATCTCATTCCACTTTGAGGCAATTCTACTCATCAGGACCTGCCCCTCTCCCCCAATCCCACATCAGTGATTCCTATCAATTTTTGTTCCTTGAGCCCCTTTCAACAACAACAAAAATATATTGTGAACCTCCAGGACAATTTAGCACACTACTTATACATACTTTTAGATTTATTAGTTAAGTGTTTATGACAAGTTCAATGATAACTTTTGCACAAAAGAACACCAAATTAAAATGTATATTATATAATTATAGAACTATAAATATGAAATTATAAAACTTGACTTATGAAGTCATTAAGAATATTTTGTGTGGACATTCTTTAAGAATTTAAAGTAGTGGAGGGCAGAGCCAAGATGGCGGTGTAGGAGCAGCAAGGTACGGCAGCTCCCACACAGCCACATCAGATACCCATAAAATATGACTCTTAACAAATTTTAGGGCTCTAAAATGCACACAAAATACTTCCCACTGAAGGCAGCTTGGCTAGGAGGGACCATCTCAGTGCTGGGAGCCAAAACCAGCCCAGCCTGAAACCATGGCTTGGCCCTGGGGGCGGCCTGATGAGCCGAGCTGAGCCGCAGCTGGAGCTTCAGGAGAGCTGATCTGCGGCAGCTGTGGCAGTTTTCAGAATTATCAAGCCATAAGAAAAAAGGACTAAGTGAAAGGTCAGGGGAACTCGGCTAAAATTGGGGGAGAAAAGAGGGTCTGGCCAAACTGCCTCCAGGGCAAGGAAGAGGCAAAAGTGGAGGCCCTGCAGCTGCCTCCACATTGCTGCTTCAGAGCTCCCGGCCTGCAGACTGCAGGAGGGCCAAGCAATACTTCAGAGGCCAAGTGCTCTTGCGTTGAGCGGCCTGGATCCAGATCGCGGTCTTGGGTGGTGATCCTGGGGTGTGTTTTCAGTGAGCCAAAGCTGGTGAGGGCTGTAGCAGCCTCCTAAAAGCTCCAGCAGCTGGGAAAACCCCAGAGATTTGGGACAGAGCTTTCCCCTCTGGAAGCAAAGTTCCACAAAGCTAAAAAACCATTGACTGGCCATCATGAGCAGGCAAAGGAAGCAAAGTAAGAATAGCAACTCTATATTCCTTCTTTGGGGACAAGAAGGATCAAAGCAGGGAATGGGAGGAAGACAACACAGTCAGAACTCCCACATGAAAAGCTTCCAAGAAACATGAAGACTGCCTAAAAGCTAGAGATCAGCTTAAGAAGGATTTTGAAAACCAAATGAGAGAAGTGGAGGAAAAATTGGGAAGAGAAATAAGAATGATGCAAGAAAATCATGAAAAGAAAATCAACAACCTGACTGAAGTAATTAACACCTTAAAAAATTGATTAATTCAAATGGCAAAAGAGGCCCAAAAAGCCAATAAGGAGAAGAATGCCTTAAAAAGTCGACTTTGCCAGATGGAAAAAGAATCTCAAAAGCTTTCTGAAGAGAATAATTCCTTCAGAATTAGAGTGGAGCAAATGGAAGCAAATGACTTTATGAGGAATCAAGACACTATCAAACAGATCCAA
>CM053582.1:109546084-109620336 GCA_028627135.1 Pseudochirops cupreus | reverse complement strand
TGTGGTAGGGAGATCCATCCTGCCCTACCGGAAAGTCAGAGGGGTGATGGGAGAGGACACAGGAGAGAATAGATTTGGGGAGGGGTTATACAATCGGATGGCTGTTTTGGGGTGGTGGGTAGGGGAAAGATGGGGAGAAAATTTGTAACTCAAAATCTCATGGAAATGAATGATGTAAACTAAAATAAATAAAAGTTAAAATTAAAAAAAAAGAACTTAAAGTAGTAATCCAACAAGACTTCATATACTCACTTTGATCACATTATCTTAACTTTACAAATTTTGTTGAACATAGATAACATAAAATTTTAAACATCTTATTTTTTTCCAATTACATGTAAAAACAATTTTTAACCTCTGTTTTTTTTTAAATTATGAGTTCCAAATTCTCTCCCTCTCCCCTCCTTGAGAAGGCAAGCACTTTTGATTTAGGTGATACATGTGCAGTCATGCAAAACATTTCCATATAAATAACTTTTTAATTAAATAAGTTACAGCTTGGAAGATGTTTAATATAATGTGATAATAATATATAAACTTAATTTTAGTATTGGACTTTTTATGTGAATAAAAACTTGCAAAGAAATTGCAACACAAGACAGATGCAGTCTTAAATCTGATTCTGCATTGAGTTTATTTCTGCATTTTGATTTAAAACATGATTAAAGTAAAAATGGTCACTTACACAAATATGTGGTATAAGTGGGAGGAGAATTTTGCAAGCTATCTTGTTGGGACATGTAAATTCATCTTTTATTTTCAGCCATCTAACCAATTGATGAAAATTAATAGCTATACTCTTCTACTAGCTAATGACAAGTGCTGTATTATAAGGTAAATATACTTAAATGTCAGTACATATATTGCTTCATTTTAGATGTGACTTTCTTCTTCTCTTCACTGGAACACTAGCTACACTCTTACAGAAACACTACTGGGCAAATGACCCATGTTACCAACTAGTTCATTTAAAAATCCACAGACAGAAAATAGCAATGTATGTGGAGGATATATTTAAATTGGAAAACAGCCTTAACCCTGTAATAAGATGCAATGTAAGGCTTGTTTCTTCAGAATGTTTGTAATTGTCTGTGATGGTTTCAAGGTAGCTTGTAACGTATGTGCCTTGGGATGAAGGTCTTCAAGCAGGCTGACATTTGCGCGGCAAACAAACTTTCATAACATCTTGATAACATAATTATACAGATGATTAGGCATGATTACAGGTAACAGGAATAAGGGAGCTTCTCTGTTGCAAACAGAATGCAAATGAAGCTATGTACATCTGACCATATGTTAGGAATTAGTTTGTGCTCAACTGTTGAACCTTTGTGGTGGTTTGGAAACAATTTGATAACACATTAAGAAACTACATTCAGTCATATATTCACAACATAATTGCACAATTCTTTATCACTCAAGGTGACATTAAAGGATTTTTAGAACAAATTCCTTGGACTATCACTTTAAACTTGGGGGTTTGTGAATTGCAAAATGGGAACTATTGCTCTACACAAAACCAAAACTGACCTCTTTGCAACTTTGATGCATTTTCCTAGTTTGGCCCTCTGGGACAAAGTAAAAGAAGTCTAATCTGTCTTCCATGTCAAATACTTAGCCTTTTCTTCTCTAGGCTAAATAACCCCATTCCTTCCACCAGTTTTTGCTTAAAGACCTCCATTAAGAGGAAACCCATTGCTTCCTGAGTTTCTTTCTGATACAGTCCATTATACTTTTCTTTCTCTTATTGTTGGGAAGTTTTCTGTTATATAAATTCTAAGTTGTCCTGCCTGTGTCATATGTGTAATTATCCTAGTTCTTCTCTCCCTTGGAGCCAAGCCAAACAAATTTACTCCTTTGTCCACATGGAAGCCTTCAAATATTTGAAGATAGCTGTCATGGCAGCTAGGTGGTGCAATTGATAGAGTGCCAAGCCTGGAGTCAGGGAGATTACTCTTTGTGAGTTTCAATCTTGACCTCAGAGATTTAGTAGTTGTGTGACCCTGGCCAAGTCAATTAACCCTGTTGGCCTCATTTTCCTCATCTATAAAATGAGCTGGAGGAAAAAAAAATGGCAAACCATTCTAGTATCTTTGCCAAGAAAACAATGAACGGGGTTACAAAGAATTAGACATGACAGAAAAATGATTGAACAACAACAACAAATTCATGACCCTCCTCTCCTCCTTTCCAAGCTAAGAAAACCTCTCATTTGCTTCAACCAGTCCTCATGTGATATGATCAAAAGGACTTTCATCATCCTGATTGTCCTTCTCTAAATACTCTCTGACTTGTCAGCATCCTTCCTAAAATGGGGAGGCCAGAACTGGACCCCGTTCTCCAGATGTAGTATGATCAGTGCAGAGCATAGCTGTACAATTACCTCCCTAATTCTGGATACTGCACCTCTCTTAAAGTGTAAAATTATATTAGCTTTCTCTGTTGCCATATCACATTATTGACTCATATTGATCTTGTAGTCCAGTAACCCTGCTCCCTGCCCCCAGATGTTTTTCAGATAAACTATTGCCTACCCTTGTCTTCCATTTTGTATTTGTAAAGTTGATTTTAAAATCCTTATTAAATTTCATTTTTCTGAACTAGTCCCAAAATATTATCTTGTACATAAAGTACCTTATTTACTCTTCCTTTTTTGGAGAGAAACCCAAGACATGAGCCATAATTAAAATCATTCCAAGTACATGAAGTGAAGAGTGTGAAAATGGGACCCTAGATCCTTCTCATTAAAGGTCAGGACTAAACCCTGTCCAAACCACGTTCTGGCCACAGAACAGGGAGTTTACACAGTACCCAAGTCCCTTTGGCCTAGCAGTGGTTCCTCTTGAGGTTGGATTTGAAAATTGGGTCAGTTTCCTTTCTCCATACTTGTGTTCCCTCTGCTCAATCTCAGTAATCAGTGACAGGGGCTCTTGTAATCACATCAGTCATTTTTTTCAACGCCTAAGAATTTAGCTCATTGGGGCTTGTTGCCTGAACTCTCTTACTATGTCTCTCTTTATCTCTGGTATTCAGTCCCTCTGCTCTCCTTTCACTAATGTAAAAATCATTCTTCTTGAGAGATAAAACAACACAAATTCTAGTTGGATAGCTCCTTCTTTTCTTTGTATCTAGCATCATCCTAACCACCCTATACAATGGTCCTAATCCTCCTTTGATCCATTTCCCTTCTTCCAAACAGCTTTAAAACACCCCCAAATAGCTCAAAGTTTCCCCCTTTCTGGAGTTCTTCAGGTGGAGGCTTGATGACCACTTATTGGGTATGTTATAGAAGGGATTACCATCTAGTTAAGGAGGCAGTATGGTACAATGGAAAGAGCATTCGTTAGCTCCAAAGTCAGCCGATCTGGGTTCAAATCCCACCTCTCATACTATCTGTGTGACTATGGGTAAGTCATTTATCTTCCCTGAACCACAATGTCTTGCAAAATGAAGGAGCTAAACCACAAAGCTTTAGATCTTTGATTCTATTCTCATAGAGGGCTCCTTCCTGTTCTGTGATTTTAGGGTCTTGGGTTGAGGGATCTTTTGTTCTTCTGATATTGCATGAATGAAACACTCTGGCCATATATGCTAATAGGTTCAGACACATTTTGCCAGGTCTATGGTGCTGGTGCTCAGCACAGCATCATTAAACTTGCAACAAGTATTTATCATTTTTAATCTGAGCGCTGATCCTAGCCCAGGCTGTCTTTTTGTTCCCTAAATCTGGTTAGTATCAAGCCTGAGTGTGGCCCATAATCACATTCTCAGTTTTATTCCTTTTTATCATCATGTCTCTCCTGGTGAAGAGGATGAAGAAAGCTTTGCTGATTAGAAATGAATAAAACATCTCTCTCTGCATTGAAAGGTAGAACCAAAGCAACAAACACTTCAATGGGTCTATAATCTCCTTCATTGTGGCGAGGCCTCCTTCTACCTGTGCAGATTACCATCTCTCCTCTTATTCTGTGCAGTGCTCACCCACATTGTTCCATAAATCCTTCACAGAGGATATTTGCAATGTCTCGGGGCCCTTCCTCTTGTTTTTTTTTTTTTTAATATTTCTTGGATAATAATGCAACACTCTCTTAATGATAAAGAGAATAAACGTGTATGATATACAGGTGACCCATCTCACTTTCCAGTCCCATGTATTCTTTTATTTTTTGCTTTAAATAGTATTTTAATTTTTTCCCTAATTACATTTCAAGAAAATTTTTAGTATTCATTTTTTTACAAGATTTTGAGTTCAAAATTTTTCTCCTTCCCTTTCTCCCCTCCCCTCTTCCGAAAATGGTAGACAGTTTGCTATAGTTTATACATGTGGTATCATGTAAAACATATCTCCATATTCATCACAGTAATGGAAGAAGAAACAGATTAAAAGAAAAAAAACATGAGAAAGGCTAAAGTAAGCGGGGGGAAAAAAGCTTTCATCTGCATTCAGAGTCTATCAGTTCTTCTTTTTCCCTCTTTTAAAATTTTTATTAAAAAAATTATTTATTTACTTTTAGTTTACAACATTCAGTTCCACAATCTCTTAAGTTTCAAATTTTCTTCCCCTCCTTCTCCTCACCCTCCCATAGCAGCATGTAGTCAAATATAGGTTCTACAAATACCTTCATGTTGAACATTAGTCATGTTTTTCAAGGATGCTTGAACTGCCACTTCAGCCTCAGCTTCCCTTGATTCTTTCAAGACTTAGCTCAAAGCCCACCTTCTGCAGGAAGCCTTTCATTGTTCCCTCCACTGTCTTCCCTCTGAGACCACCTCCCACTTACACCATATTTGTATGTTGTCTCTGCTTTAGAATGTCAGCTCCTTGAGGGCAAGGACTATGCTTTTGTCTTTCTTTGTGTCCCGGTTTTTATAACAGTACCTGGTATTCTCTTCTCTGTCCTGCTTCTAAATTCTTTTGGACTTGAGAACCAGGCCCCCTCTACTGCTGACTTACCCTGGAACTTCCCTCAGTGGCTGAAGCCTCCTTGCTGTAGAACAGCAGACCATCTCCATGGCCCTCTCACCGTGGTATTTCCCTCCACAATGCCTGCCCCTCTTCTCTTATTGGGGAGTTCCTTCTGGGACCTCCATTTTGTGGAGGGGCTGGTCTCCCTTTGCTCTCCTACAGGGCCATATTGTCCTGAGCCAGATATATTTCTCCCCATCCCCATCACTATTCCCATTTTCAACTCCCTTTTGTGTGTTGTCTTTTTTATTGGAATGGAAGCACCCTGAGGGCAAGGACTGTTTCTTTTTGCTTGTGTTTGTATTTCCAAGAGTTAGCACATTGCTTGGCATATAGTAAGTGCTTAATAAATACGTATTGAAAAACTATCTGGTACTGGCTAAGAACTAGAAAAGTGGAGCTGTGAAATAGAGTAGACATATAATGCACAGTAGTAAATTATTCTAGTAACTTTGTGTTTGACAAATGTAAATATTTAAGCTTTTGGGATAAGAATATAGTACTTGGTAAAAAAAAAAGTTGTTGGGAAAACTGGAAAGCAATCTGGCAGAAATTGGATATAGATCAATATCTTACACCATTTATCAAGATAAGGTCAAAATGAATACAATGACCTAGATATAAAGGGAGATAGTATAAGAAAATTAAAAAAACATGGGACATATTACCTATCACACTTATGGATAGGAGAAGAATTTCTGAATAAACAAGAGATAGAGAATATTGTGAGATGCAAAATGGGTCATTTTGATTATATTGCATTAAAAAGATTTTGTACAAATAAAGCCAATGTAGCCAAAACTGGAAAGTAATCAGAAAATTGGGAGGTTGAATTTTATAGACATTTTCTTGGATAAAGGTATCATATCTCAAGTATATAGAAAACTTTGTCAGATTTATAAGAATGGCTCACTCGCTGATTCATAAATGGTTAAAAGATATGAACAGGTAGTTTTTGGATGAAGAAATCGAAACTATTTATAGTCATATGAAAAAATGCTCTAAATCATCATTGATTAGAGAAATGCAAGATATCATCTCACACCTATCAGATTGGTTAATATGATAGAAAGAGAAAATGACAAATGTTGGAGGGAATGTGGAAAAATTGGGACATTAATACACTGTTGGTGGAATGGTGACCTGATCCAACCATTGTGGAGAGCAATCTGGAATTACATCCATAGAGTTAAAAAAATAACTGTCTATACTTTTTGACCCAGCAATACTACTTTTTTTTTCTGTTTCCCAATTTGTAAAAATTGTGTCTGTTTATTTATTTTGTTTTTGTCTGTTTCCCAAGGTGAATAGGCAAAAAAGAAAAAAAAATCCTACATGGTCTAAAATATTCATAGCAGTTCTCTTTGTGGTGGCAAAGAGCTGGACATTGAGGGGATGCACATCAACTGGAGAAGGACTAAAGAAGTTGTGGTATATTATTGTGATGAAATGCTACTGGGCTATAAGAAACAATGAGCTGGTTGCTTTTAGAAAAACATGGAAAGACTTGCATGAAATAATGAAAAGTGAAATGAATAGAACCAAGAGAACATTCTATAAGTGACAGCAATATTGTTCAAAGAGTAATTGGAAACAACCAAATTATTCTGGGGATTACAAACACTCAAATCAGCTACAAAGAACCTATGAAGGAAGAGGCCGTCCACCTCCAGAGGAAGGACTGACACACGGAAGCATGCGAAGTATGGTTTTACATATATTTGTAAATCTGTGTCAAATAGTGGCCTTTTCTAGTGAGAGGTAGGGAAGGAGGGAGGGAGGGAGTTAGTCAGTTTGGAACTTAAAACATAACAAAAATAGATAAAAATTTTAAAAATGTAAATTCCTTCCTGGAACATGTTCTGACACTCTTTGTAACCTCATTTGGGTTTTCTTGGCAAAGATACGGGAGTGGTTTGCCATTTCCTTTTCCAGCTCCTATTTTTTTAAACGGATGAAAGAGGGTTAAGTGACTTGCCCAGGGTCATGCAACCAGTAAGTGAAGACAGATTTGAACTCATGAAGATGAGTCTTCCTGACTCCAGGACCAGACTATGTCCACTGTGTCACCTTGCCACCCTGTGCCTTATCCTAATAAAAGCGTAGACTGATTGACTGAATGGATGGTTATATGGCAAATCTGCCAGTACAAGGAAAGATGGAACTCCCTCCAAAAAAGAAAAAAAATACTAACAAGGTGTATTGATGAGTATTTGTCTGGCAGTCAGTCAACAAGGACTTATTAAATGTTTACTATATGCCAGCTACTGTACTAAATACTTCTTTTTTCCTTTTTGGAGGGGGGAAGGCTGGGCAATTGGGGTTAAGTGACTTGCCCAAGGTCACACGGCTGGCAAGTGTTATGTGTCTGAGACCAGATTTGAACTCAGGTCCTCCTGACTCCAGGGCTGGTACTCTACTCAGTGCACTACCTAGCAGTCCCTATACTAAATGCTTCTGATACAAAGAAAGGCAATCATGAGGTTCCTGTGCTTATATGGCTTTCTGGGGACCCCCAGGAAAGAAGCAAAGGCTGAAGACATCAGCCATAGAGTTTCCTTCCAAGAGCTTTTAAAAGGTAGACTTTGTCTTGCTCAGGGCTTATGGACCTAGTCTCATGCCAACCATCTGTGCTATGTAAGTGCCAGTGTTCCCTGGTCAGATTGTGAGAGAGGGCAGCATAGAATGGTTGCCCAGGTTTCCTCTCTTATGCAGGAAGTGTCCCCTGAGTGGCGCTTCCCCAGCTTTTCCTTTCACAGGGATTCGAGTGCAATGATCAGTGGGGGGAAAAGTCAGCCCCTTTCTCTGTTCCCAAGTCAACACTTCAGCCTCTCTGGGCATTACATTCGGATGAGAGGGCTGAGGGACAGCGAGCCCTAGATTCAAAGTGGGAAGGGATCTCAGGCCAGCTTAGCCAACCCTTGCATTTTTATAATTGAGATAACTAAGGCCCAAGGTCACACAGATAGGGAACATCAGAGACAGAATGGGAACCCAGATCCCGTGATCATTCCTTGTGCCATGATGCTTCCCTCCTCCCCTGCCTCTCTCCCCCTCTCTTTACCCTTTTCCTTCTCTTCTTTTCTCCTTCTCCCTCAACCTCATCAGTTCCCATGTGCTAAATTACCATTCTCTTCCTGCCCTGACTCTTCATCTGGTTTTTTAAAATGTTCCATTGTTACCAGCACAGTCCTCTGGCCATCTGTCTGTTATCCTTTACGCTTTGATATTTGACTGACCTATCTCCGTGGATTTAATTATCATCTCTATGCAGATAATTTCCGGATCTATATATCTACTCCAAGATTCTCTCCTACATTCTAGTTTCATACCACTGATCAGACATTAGCAACTGGGGACATCACCAACTGGATGTCCCATAGGGATCTCAAACTCATCACACGCAAACCCCAAGAGCTCATTATCCTTTCCCCCAAACTCACTCCTTCATTCTTCTTTCCTCCTCACCCCACTTCCCATTTTCAATTAGTCTTGTCGATTCCACCTACCCAATATCCTGCACGTCTGTTCAATTCATTCACACAATTGTCATTCAAACTCATCCCTTCTCACCTGGAATATTGAAATAGCCTCCCAAATGGGTCTTGCTGCCTCTGGTTTCTCCTCTCTCCAATCTGTCCTCCCTCTGGTTGCCAAATTGATATTCCCCAAGCAAACATCTGACCATTTTTATGAGACTAATTTATATACCCATCAAGGGCATTTTTGAGGTGGGTATGAGTAGAGAAGAGGTTGGCTTTTGTTAATGATATTCCAAAGGAAGCTACAGTTAACTGAAATAGGGAGAGAATGTGAGATCCCACTGTGCTCATTCTTTGTTGACAATTAAAGAAAAGGATTTTGAGTTGGTCCAATAAAATACCCTTTTAATGACCTCTGCACCACTTTCCTGCTGTCTCTTTACCTTGCAGATTGCAGGTCAACCATCATCCCAATCTTCCCCATTTTGCATTGCGTCCTACCCCTGACCTTGCCTATTACAATCCTGGCTCTTATTCTAAATTCAGCCATTCCTCTGCTTTGCCATATGACCTTGGATGAGATAGTTAGCTAACCTCTCAGACTTGATCACTCCACTTGTAAAATGGGTCATTACCCATTTCCTTTCTTACCCAGGAATCTAGGTGGCACAGTGGATAGGGTGCTTAGGTCTATAGTCAAGAAGATTTGAGTTTAAGGAGGGAAGAGGGAAAATTTAGAACTCAATCTTATAAAAGCAAATGTTGGGAACTAAAAATAAATTTTTTTTTAAAAAAAGATGTGAGTTTAAATCCAATGTTAAGACAGTGGTCAAGTCACTTAACCTCTGTCTGCCTCAGTCTCTCAAATGTAAAATGACAATAATAATAGCACGAGGATCAAATGAGAAAATACCCATAATGTTGTTAGTGCAATGACTGGCATATAGTGGGTGCCTGACAAATCCGTGTTCCCTTCCTTCCAAGAAGAGGAAAAATGAACTCATATATGGGAATTACTGGAGCTCTTTGGAAGGGAGATCATCGTTTGTAGAGATGGAGAGGTGCATACATATGATTTAGCCCAATCCTCTTATTTCCTAGAATAGGATATTGAGGACCATAAAGGTTAAGTGAGTTGGTTCTCCAAGGGCTCACAGGCAGTAAGTGGAGATAATCAGTTGTTATTACGCTTCTGCTGCCTTCTGGTTCACATCGGAGAGAAGGTGTTTTATTGACATTAACTAGGCCAGCACAAAACTGGTTCTGTTAGGGGGAGGGGAGGGAACAGGGAGGTAATAGAAGACTGGTAGGTTTTTAGGAAGTGGTGTGTGTGGCCAGCTTCTATTTAGGGACCTTTAGTTCAGAAAGGGATCTTTTTCCTTTACATTTGTGGCCTGCGGGGACCTTCCGAGGCAGGAATCAGCTCAGAGAGTATGTTCTTCAGGGGTAAGAAAGCAGCAGGGGCCCAGAATGCTGAATCAAAGGGAATAGCCCTTAAAGATTGCCTTCTCCCACTATTTCATTTTATCAGGGTCAAGATACTGAAACTGGACAGAAACATAAGCTGGGATCCAGAAGTGGGAAGTTACTTGCTGAAGGCCATTCAGGTAATAAGTAACAGAACTGGAATTCTAATCACACCCAGTGCTCCTCCCATTTACTTCTATAAGAGCTACCACAAAAACTCAAATTTCTCCTGCAATCTTAGAATTTGAAGGCATCTTTTGGGCTTTATTCATATTCTTACCTGTCCTTGGAACACCTTTACTCAAAAGATCTTTCTCTTTTCTCATTTAAAAAAAATTTACTTTTTAAAAATATTGTATTGATGCTTGATTTTTTTTTAAATTTTAAAATCAGCTCTTGGACCACTTCCAGGGGATGCTTCCTTTTTAACCAAGAAAAACAATAAACTAGAACTAATTGACACAATGTATGCAACATTCAGTACCTGTAGTTCCCCAGATCTCCAAGAAGAGAAGGGAGATACATTTCCCCATTTTTTTCCTTATCAGGTTCATTTTATATACTACAGAAGGGTATGATTACCTGTTTACCATGTTGCTTCTTGCTGTTTGCTCATTCAACAAAACTAATAACTCTTTTTGGCATATTATGTCACTACCTAGAGTTTAGTCTGAGAAAATTTCTGAATCTAGCTCTTCTCTAGTTTTACACAGATGAAGGCAACAAGGTCTACCAGATTCCATGCAAGCATACAAGGTAACAATACATAACAGACACAGGATAGCTTTTATTCTACCCCAGAGCAAGTGCATAAACATACATGAAGTACATAAATAAATCAGTGCAACTCCTTTTCTTCTCTGGTGAATCTCACTTTCTGCAGGATCCTCAAGTCCTCTAGGTTCAGAGTACCATCCTGTGGGTTAGACTTGCTTTAGAAGGCAAGCAAACTTGGGGCTGGTAAAAGGAGGATTCCTCCAAAATTCTGATAAGTCTCATTTCCCAGAGGGATATATGCCCATATACCCTGCCCTAAGGCTCCTGGCTTCTCCCCTTTCCCCAAGACTGCCCTTTGATCTTAGTTCTTTGGAAAGCCAAAAGAGCAAAATAAAGAAGAGACTGTCAGTTCCCTTTTATAGGTGAGCATGAAGGGCAGTGGCCATTCCACATAGTCCGTCATCATAGTCAACGAATGCATTCTGGGGTCAGCCCCATCAGTGAAACCCATTCTTCAAGAGGCATCAAGGGATGTGGCCATACCTTCCCCCACAAGATACAAAATCCCAAACAAAGGCTTTTAGGCCTTTGTTGGACTTCTTTGGGCGTACAAACTTGATCAGGGAATTCTTCTCTACCATGAAATAACATGACTGGACTATATATATTTTTTTAAAGGATCTTTCAACATCCAGGGCCCCTTCCAGCTCTGACATTCTATGCTTTAAGGCCCCTCCTAGCTTTAACATCCTATATTCTAAGGTTCTTCCTAGTTTTCAAACCCTATATTCTCAGGTTCCTCTCAGCTTTGACATTTCAAGGCCCTTTCTAACTCTGTGGAATGTGGAACTATATGACAAAAATCATCAAGCTGCTGCTTCCCTTTGACCCAGGGATCCCACTGCTGGGCATACACCCCAAGGAAGTTAACAGCAGAATGAAATGTCTCATCTGTACAAAAATATTTAAAGCAGCAATTTTCATGGTAATAAAAGACTGGAAATAAAGCAAGTGTCCATGGATTGGTGCATGACTAAACACATTTTAGAATAATGGCATATTGTTGTGCCATGAGATATAATGAATGCAAGGAGTCGAGAAAAATATATGAAGGACTGCAGGGTCTCATGTAGAGTGAAAAGAATAGAACCAAGAGAACCACATACACAATGACTACAGCAGTATAAATGGAAAAAAAAACAAAACCCAAACACTGTAAGTCATAATACAGAGGGTTCCCAAAGTCTAGCATTTATATAACGCTTTAAGGTTTGCAAAGGACTTTATAAATATTATCTCATTTATCCTCATCACAATCCTGTGAGGTAGATACTACCATTATCCCCATTTTACAGATAAGGAATGAGGAAACGGAGGCAGACAATGGTTAAATGACATGCCCAAGTGTCTGAGGTCAAATTTGAACTCAGATCTTCCTGACTCTACTACTAAATTTAGGTTGTATTGATCACTCTCAGTCCCAGAAAACAGATAACAAAGAACACTTTTCTCTTCTTGGTAATGAGGTAGGTGACTACAGAGGCATTTGCTATCAGTCAAGTTTGCTTTGTTCATGTTTTGCTTAACTTTCTCTTTGTTATGCAGAGGATTCAATGGGTGGTCATGATTTTTTAAAAAAGATATCAGTACATTTAAAAAAATTAAATGAATTACAAACTGCTCACAAATCCTGGATCCCATCTGGAGATTGATGCCCAAGGCCCTTTCCCAAAAGGCTAAGCGGCCTCAGAGGCCTTGTCAGGAGTTGGCAGGTGATAAAGGCAGGAATGATGACAAACTGAAGATGGAAACAAATACTGCTCAAATCATAAGCGCATTTGACTCCCAGATTATGGGAGCTGCTCAAAGTGCCCATTTGGTTCATGTTTTTGTGGCATGTGATTGTAAATAGTGAAAGGTGGTCTGAGGGCCCGCTTTCCACCAATCACACCAAGGCATAAGGATGTCAGCTCAGGGTGGCTCCTGCCCTCTCTCAACTGATGCCAAAAAACTGCCAAGTCACCAAATCACTTGAAAAGTTAGGTCACTTTGTCGGTAAGCAAATACCCCATTCTCCACCCATTGTTCTCCACCTTTGTGCTAAAAGGATAAAGCATGCTTCATCATCCATCCTCTGAGAACAGGATGGGCCAGTACGATAAACTGGCCTTTTGGTCTCCTTTCCATCTCTATTGCTGTGGTCAGTGTGTGGAGGATTTTCTTAATTCTACTCCAATTGCTCTGCCTCATACAAGACTCCTTGTGTTTCTCAGGGTTGTCCTTTATTATAGTGAAACTAGAAGAAGTCTTGGTCATCACCTGGTCCAATTCCTCCTTATACAGATGGGGAAACTGAGGCTTGTGGGAGTCAAGTGACTTGCCCTAGTTCATCCAGGTTTCCCAACTCTGAATCAGGGGATTCTTTCTACTCCATGTGCTGTCAGGAAGCCTAAATGTACTTGGCTCCCCCACAGCAAGTTAAGTCAAATCACCAGATGCTTATTAAGTGCCAACTGTGTACTAGGCACCGAGCTAAGTATTGGGGATGCAGAGAAAGGCAAAACACATCCTCTGCTCTCTAGGAGCTCACAGTGAAGCAGAGGAAAGAATACAAAGAAAACTATGAGCAATGAGGAGTTGGGGATAATCAACAGAGGGAAGACAGTAGCACAAAAGGGGATTGGCAAAAGCTCCTGGTGGAAGGTGGGATTTGAAGGAAGCCAGGAGTCAGAGACAAGGAGGCAGAGAAGTCTAGGCATGGGATTCAGCCAGTGACAATTCAGAGTCAGGAGATGGGTTGTCTTGCTCATGAAAGGCAAGGAGGCCAATGTCACAAGATCACTGCACATGCAGAGAGACAGACGTCGGATGACTGGAAAGATAAGAGGGACCCAGGCTACAAAGGCTTTTAAACATGAAACTTTGGGGTCACATAAAGTCAGACAGGCAAGAACCAACGATGCGCCAGAGATCAGAGGGCTATCTCTCCAAGCTCTTTTGAAATCCTATTTTCAAGACAATGTGTTGATGTTCTTTCTCCCTGGAGAGAGGCTGCTTTTACTCCTGGGATCATCTTAATTTGGGGTCTGCTGACTCCCTGAGCTCACTCTTACCTTAAGCAACTGTGACTCACTCCTTAATTTCCCATTTCCTCTCTAGGGACCCAAGGCTCTGTTTATTTTTATCTCTGGAATGGAGCTAAGTTGCCAGGAAGATGATCTTATTCTACCCACGAGGGCCCTATCGATTTACTGCAGTGATAGAAGGCAGTGATAGAAGGGCTGGTGAATCCATCTGCGTGAGAGTTTGCTCTCCCCCCCTCCCCATGAGACCTCCCCACTCCCATGCCTTGGTAGATTGTTTTCTTGAGTTGCTGGAAGACAAAAAAAATCATCACCTGGTGGCCAATTGATATATGAATTTTTCACGATTCATTTTTTGTGTAACCACCCCAGGCAAGGCAAGTAGCCGGATGCTACATTTGTAACTCTCTCAAAGTAAAGAAGGAGAAGGAAGAGTGGTTTGGATAAATGGGTGGAAAATGGATACACCCCTGACAGCTATGAAGAGGCCAAGGTTTGGCTCTGAAATTCCAGGAGGAGGCAGAGAGCGCCAAATCCACCCTTTACAGCACCCTGAAAAGAATGAACCAGTAGCAGAAGCTCAAGGACGAATCTGTTATGTAAGAGAAAGGAAGAAAGAAAGAAAGAAAGAAAGAAAGAAGAAAGAAAGAAGGAAGGAAGGAAAGAAAAGGAAAGAAAGATGGGAGGAAGGAAGAAGAAAGCTCCCCACTCTGCTCTCAACCCGGCAGTGAGTGCTAATTCTGCTTGGTCTGACATCAGCAACATAAAGTCATCAGGCTGTCAGAGCTGGAAGGGACTTTGCAGATCGTCTAAGGGAGTCAGTATAGTCCCAGCATCTTAGAGGTAGAATGGTCCCTAGAAACCACTGGCTCTAATCTGCTTATTTTATAAAGGAACCTGGGGCACAGGATGACCTTCCCAAAGTCATTCAGGTAGTGAAGGGCACCACACTGTCAGAAAGCATATGCACCATTTTGCATCCATATTGCCTCACTTCTCTACTGAGGAAGGGACTCATGGGGTCAAAAGTCTAGAGCAAAAAGGGGAAGTATGTTTCTCCATTTCTAGGCTAGTCATTGAATTTAGAGACTGGCAACCTTATAGTACTGTTTTCCCTCTTTGTACAAAGATTTTGGAGGCAGCTAGGTGGAGCAGTGGATAGAATGCTGGGTCTGGACTCGGGAAGATCTGAGTTCAAATCCAGCCTCCCACATTAACTGTGTGACCCTGGGCAAGTCACTTAAGCCTGATTGCCTCAGTTTCCTCATCTGTAAAATGAGCTGGGGAAGGAAAGAACACATCACTCCAGTATCTTTGCCAAGAAAACCCCAAATGGCATCATGAAGAGTCGGACACAACTGAAACAACTCGACAACAACAAAACTAGGTGGCACTGGGTCATTAAATAGTCACAAAAACCAGAGTTCAAATCCAGCCTCAGGTGCTTACTAGCTGGGTGACCTTGGGCAAGTCACTTGATCTGTTTGTCTCACTTTTGTTCTTTGTAAAATGAAGCCTGATAATAGCACCACCTCCCACAGTTATTGTGAAGATCAGATGAAATAATACTGTGCCTAGCACCGTGCCTGGAATATAGGAAGCACAATTAAATGTTAACTATTATTATTTACACAGCTGCAGGCCTTGTTCACCTGGTTCTACTTCTTTCCCTTGTCATTATTTCATACCAGTTATCCCGGGTTTCTCTGCATTCTCTGCATTCTTTTCACTGGTCATTTCTTAGAGTTCAATGATATCCTTTATACCCAGATGCCATACTTTGTTCAGTCATTCCCCATCTGAGGTGGTCCCTAAACCTCATCTGGCATGGCTGCTCACCAGCTATAATCTCTCATGCCTGAAATGCCCATCTTCCTTGCCTCGCTCTGCCTTTGATGCCCTTGCACCCTTCAAGGCTCAGCCTAAGCATCACCCACTAAAAGAGGCCTCCCCTGATCCCCCAATAGCTAGTGCTCCCCCCAAACCCACTTTGCATTTCTTTTGCAGAGGGGCATGTGGTACATCGAATAAAAGGCTGGTCTCAGAGTCAGGAAGGCCCACTGGCTGAGACTTTGAGAATCCAGGCTCACCTCCCTGCCATCACAGGGTGTCAAAAAAAGATATCCTTGGAGGTCACTGATCACATGCTTGCTAAAAGCATTTCTTAAATCAATTTTTATTGCAGACAATAATACAGCATGGAGTTCCCTGGGCCTCAATGCTGGATGATCGACCCACCCATGGTCCATATTTCACAAGCTCATTTATTCTGGTTCATGGGTAGCAGGGAAGAGAGGGCCAGTGATTGACAACACTGTTTCACCTTGAGGAGCAGAGGCAGCCTCTCTCCCCAGATCTGAGAGCCAGGTGACACAAATGGAAATTAATGGTAAATGGTGGGTAAAAAGCACAGAAAATATATAAAATGGGGCCAAGATGGGAGAAGAGAGTGTCTGACTCAGTTTATCATGATGACATTATGTAAGAAAGTACATCATATTGAAAACAGTGATTATAAATGGGAATAAAATCCAACCGCATAGAAAAAAAAAGGTAAAATAAGATAAAATGGGAGGGAGGGGAGAAGGGCCCTCTCTCATAGTCGGTTTCTCTTCCCTCTGGCCCCTGGAATGAAAAGTCAGTGGGTTTCATAGAAATTCTCTGTAGAAAGGAATGTCCATGGTCTGTATACTGGATGGCCTTTGACCAAGGTCTCGCCTCAAGGTTGGCGTGGTTCCTCACAGAGGAAAAGAAGGCGCCTGTCCAAGGAATTTGCCCCACCCAATGTCTGTCTGAGTTGGGAATGTGGGCCCGACTCTTCCCTGAATAGCAGATCTTGTTGGTGGGGATGCCCAGACCCTGGCAGCAAAGATGGCAGCTGTCCAGAGGCAGGGGCTAGTGAGCTCTGGCTGGACTGTGTATGTGGCCCACTGGGAGTGGGTGGGCTTCCGTATTGAACACCCAGTCTTCCAAGGAGAGGAGATCATCTTCAGAGAACAGCAAATAGAGGTACCTGTATACCATTGAGATGAATGGAAAAAGATTGTTAGTTGATCATCCTGGAAAAATGAGTGCTACAAACACCCTGAATCCCACTAGCATTGGAGGCAGTGAGGAGAGCTAGCTAGACCAGCCTGGCGGCTGGAAGTTAGGAGGCAGGCTCTAGTCCAACAAGCCAAGTGACCTCTGGGCAAACCACCTGCCCCCTCAGTTTCCTTATCTGTAAAGTGGAGACAAGGACTTGGACTTCGTCTCTTTCCCAGGTTTGTTGGCTGGGATCAAATAAGCTCATGGATATAAAAGACAATTGGAAACTGGAAACTGTTGTCTAGAGGTAAAGGAGTGTCACCATTTGTAGGCCCAGGGCTGAAAATATGAGGAGCTTATGGACATGGCAAAGGTATCCAACTATTCTAAAAGATAGTTAGAAAATATGTCTCCCAGGTCCCCAGGGGCACTACTCCTCATCATATCTTCTCCAGACAGAAACCTATGGGCCAGGCCTTCCCATCTAGGCTAGAATTAAAGATGACCAGATTCTCCAAAGTCAACGTTCCCAGCACCCCAAGTCCACTCCACAGCTATATTTCCTAGGCTAGGGACTTCTCATCTCACTCTGGGATCATTGACCTAATCTCCTGACTTACAACTTCCCCATTCCAGTCCATGAGATTTATTTTATTAGGATATGACTTTAATTATAGAATCTCAACCTACCAAGAGTTGGAAGGGACCTGCCCATAGGGCACTGTACTTGGAGTTGGGGATTCAACTTCCATTTCAGACACTTACCTGGGTCACTCTGGACTCAATTTTGGGAGGCCCTAGACAGGTGGTAAAGGTGGCAGAATATTAGAGCCTTTGTAAATCATCTAGTCTAATTCCATCATTTTTCAGATGGTGAAACTCAGACCCAGAGAGCTCTACTGGCAGCTGGTGCTACAAGAAACCTCCATCAGTGAAAGTATACATATATATGTATGTATGTATATGTGTATATGTATGTATATATATGTACATATGTATGTGTAGGTGTGTATAGCCCATAAATCCCTTCCTTCAGCCCCCCTAACAAAGTAATGACTAAGGAAAAGCCCCATCTTCCTTTCCCAGTCCCACCACAGGCTACCTGCTGCCTTCTGGTGACTTTTCCTCCCTTTAAGATTGCTCTGGGTATTCATTTCAACCCAATTTTACTTTGCTAAAATGCAGTGGGAAAGGGAGGGAGGAAAGAACCCATTTTTAACTAGCACTTCTGGCATAGGAGGAGGACCTCAAACTTGGGGACAGAGAGAGCTGTCTGTCAGACCTCAGGGCACAAGACCAGGCGGGTGGAGGGAGCAGAGAGAGCCTGGGACATCATCTAGGCACCATGGGGCTGCTCCCGGGAAGGATAGAGCAGGGAGGAAGCAAACTGGGGTCAGCTCTGGAGAAACTCAGCAGAGGTATAGAGGATGGAGATCCATCCATTTGAACAACTTCTTCTTGCTAAGTAGGCACTAGGTTCAGTTGTTTTTTAAGCCTAGAGTCTGGTGTTTTTACCCCAGCACCCTGGAGTAAAAGTTTCTGTGGTCTTGGCCTAGTTATGGCTTTGAGAGAAAGGGACTCCATGTAATTTGCCTCAAGCCCCAACCATCCTTGAGAAAAAACCTTTGGTTTCTCTTGGAGAGAAAAAAGGAGCGTCTTCCAAAAAGCCTGCACTTACTTTAGCGTCTCTGCCAGGAAAAAACTTTGTTGCATGTTATCATGCTCAGGAAACATAGTATAAACATTTCGGATCCCGGAGAAGCCTGTTTCTGTCCGACAGTACTTTTCTAGGGCCTAGAAAAAAGGAAGGGAATATTAGCACGTCACAAGTAGTGGAGAGTTAAAGCCCTGGATAGGGACTGGGAGCAGTGGTAGGTCCGGCTCTAGAAGGGTTATTTCTTTAATCAGAAAATCTCTTCAATTGATAAGGCAGATAACAAAGACAAAGATGATGAGGATATCAGACATTCACATAGGCCTTCAAGTTTGTAAAGCACTATAGAGTTCCAAGAGTCCTTGGAGATACTTTACCTTCATTTTACAGGAGGGGAAATCGAGGCCCAAAGAGGGTAGGTGATTTCTCTAAAGTCACATGTCAAGATAGCAGCCAAGTCTAAATTTGAACACAGGGCTTCTGATGCTGAGTCTTCCCATTGTGCCTGCTGCCTCAAGTCTTATCTGCAGTGACCTTACCATTCAAGGAAAATATGGCCAAAGCAAGAAATATATGGGGTTACCTGTCCCCTTCCTTCCAATTTCAACCGGCAGGAAAGGTTTCTTTGCTTTTCCATTCTTGCTTCTCTTCCCACTCCTCAGTATAGGATCTGCTCCTCCTGCTCCCTTTTCTCCCAGGTTACCCAGGACCTCTTTTTGTGATTTCTACATGTCTATGCTGAACACTTAAAACAATCCGTCTTTCAGTATTTCCTGGCCAGGTTTCCTATGTCTGATGGGATCAATCAATCAAGCATTTATGAAGGGTTTACTATGTGTCAGGCAGTAGGCTAGATCTTGGGAATACAAAGACGAAAGTAAAACAACGTTAGCCTTCAAGGAACTGACATTCTGCTGGGAGATACAACATGTGAGCCTTTTAGGTCCAAATTGAACAGGCTGAATCCCCCCTCCATATAAGAGTCTTTTAAATACTTGAAGAAAATGATCATGGCCCATCTCCAGCTCCAGCCTTCTCTTTTCCAGGCTAAACACGAATGCCTCCTTTAATTGATTCTCAAGTCCCCTCACCATCCCAGCCACCCTCCTCTGGACCTAGCAATGATGTAATGCAAATAAGACTGAGAAGTGCAGGAGCACGATCTGCGGCCCCATACCAGATCAGCTCTGCCCTACCTTAATGACTTCAGGGGTGCTGCCAGTAAATGTGTCCTTGCTGGGATATGTCTTTCAGCTCTGGTTAAGTCACAGGCCAGGAAGGCCTTGCTTAAATAATAACCTGGTGATGATGATGACAACAATAACCCCAAATCCCTATAGTGCCTGAATAAGGTTTACAAAGGACTTTCCTCTCAACACTCTTGTGATGTTCACAGGGTGAATATTATTATCCCCATTTCACAGAAGATGAAAGTGAGGCCCAAGTGTGCAGGTGTTGAAGGGCCAGGGTTGCCCAGTTGACAAAAGTTAGAAGGGGAATCTAAGCCCAGAATTCCTGATACCCAGGTCAGCACGATTTCCCCCACACTAATTACTCAATGGAAAGAGTAACAACTATCATTTCTACAGCACTTTAAGGTTTCTAAAATGCTTTGCTCACAACCCAATGAGGCAAGAAGCATATGTTTTACAGAGAAGAAAACCGGGGCTCCGAGGAGGGGAGCTAAGCTACCCAAGGTCACTCAGCTCAGAAACAGCAGAACTCGTGACTCTCCAGCCCAGCACACTCCAGCGCTGAGGCAAGTGGTAGTGCAGTGAGTGCAGAGAATGCTGGGCTTGGAGTCAGGAAAAGCTGAGTTCAAATCCAGCCTCAAACACTTCTTACCTGGGTGATATTGAGCAAACCACTTGATTGGAGGATTACTAGAATAAGCTCATCTCCTACCAGTGTGTTTTGGGCCTTTAGGAGACTGTGAGTATCTACTGTCCAATGATCTACCCTCCTTTATTCCCTTCTTGTCTTCTTTCAATTTTTTTTCCTTTTTTATTGTGATTTTAATAATCAATTAACATAAACAATTTATCATTTGAATATTAAACTGTGAACTTTTGTTTATGTTATATAAAAGTTATATATATGTGCTTATAAATAAAAGTTACATAAAACAACTTTTGCTTATATGTCAAAAGTGTCTGTGAAGTCACAAAAGGTAGCAGCAAGATTGCCCCTGTCCCCCACTCCCCCAGGTGAAACTTGCAGGTGTGGAGTGGGAGTAGGTAACACCTTTCCATGAGCACTCACAGCTCCAGCTCCGCCCTTACCTCAACAACTTCCCAGCCCCATTGGCGGTACTTGGGGTCATGAGTCAGGCGCCACATGTACATGTAACTTTCTACCACCTCTGGCCGCAGGATGTAGTAGCTCTCACTCGGGCTAGACGTTGTGGCTTCACTTCCAAAATCAAACCAAAACACCTCTGGTCCCAGCTTGGTGTCTGAGGAGACAATGGGTTACAGTCACTTGCTTTGTCGTCCAAGGATCCTAGTCCCTGACTGTCTGAGTGCAGGAGACCTCAGAGACCACCCAGCCCAGCCTTTGTGTAAGTGAGAGGCCTCTTCTCTAACACGCTCCACGAACGAACAGCCATTCTCCCTTGGCCTAAAGACCTCCGGGGAGCCTGCTACTGTTCTGGCTAGCCCATCCCACCCATGGACAGCTCACGATTAGGAAATGCAGACATCGAGCCCAAACTGTCCCCTTGGCAACTCTCACTTGAGGTTCAGGTTCTGCCCTCTAGGGCCAAGCCAAACAAATCAAATCTCTCCTCAAAGTCTTGAAGACAGACAGCTCCCTTGCCCCATCCTGAACCATCCCCTCCTCCAATATTTTCTTCTCAATTCAATTCAGCAGAGGATTTGTTCAGATGAAGGCAAAGGCTCATTGGTAAGGAAGGAACCCTGGATTTAGAGTCAGAAGTCTGAGGCTCCATGCCTGGCTGCTTCTGCTCCCTTCTAGCCACGTGATTTTGGGCAAAGTCTTTTCCTTCTCTGGGTCTCCAGGTCATCTTCTGTAATACGGGAAGGGCCAGACAAGATGATGCTATCAGCTGGCACTTCTACAGTGCACCAAGGTTTACTAATTACTGTCCTCCCCATAGCTCTGTGAGGCAGGCAGTGTAGACATCACCATTCCCACTTTACATCTGGGGAAACTGATGCCCAGATGAGGGAAGTGACCTGCTCAGGGTGATCTGACAGCTAGTCTGCTTGCAATGTACTCTTCTCTGAAGTCCTTTCAAGCTCTAAATCCTATGATCCTTTTGCCAGGAGAGTAATCAAATGGACTGCCAGTAATCAAATGAGTCAATGAATGAAAAACATTTCTAAAAGGCTAATTACGTGTCAATAATAATAACTAACATTCACATAGTGGTTACTACGTGCCAGGCACTGTGGTAAGCGCTTTACAATGACCTCATATGACCCTCACACCAATCCTGGGAGGTAGGCGCTGCTGTGATCACTTTACAGATGAGGAAACTGAGGCAAGCAGAGGTGAAGTGACTTGCCCAGGGTCACACAGCTAGTAAGTTTCTGAGGTTGGATTTGAACTCAGGTCTTCCTGACTCTAGGTCTGGTATTCTCCCCACTGCACCACTGGGAATACAAAGCAATGAAAGCTTTTGCCCTCAAGGAACCGACATCATTTAAAAAATAATTAATTAAAAATTAAAAACATGTATAGTCAAGGAAACACGTGTATGTGTGTGTGTGCCTCTGTTTCTCACTTCTCTATTAGGTGATAGCCTAATCTAAGGGTGGGGAACCTGTAGCCTGGAGGCCACATATGGCCTTCTAGGTCCTTTGGTGAGGCCTTTTGACTGAGTTCAAGTTTTATAGAACAAACCTTTTATGAAGGGGATTTATTTTGTGAAGTTTGGATTTAAAGGGCCACACTTTAGGACCTAGAGGGCCACATGTGGTTTCGAGGCCTCAGGTACCCCACCTCTGGGTACTGTTTCTCACTTCTCTATTAAGTGATGGGTAGCTGGTTTCATCCTAACATTAGTGGTTCTCAACCTTCCTAATGCCGCGACCCTTTAATACGGTTCCTCATGTTGTGGTGACCCCCAACCACAAAATTATTTTCGTTGCTACTTCATAACTGTAATTTTGCTCCTGTTATGAATCGTAATGTAAATGTCTGATATGCAGGATGTGTTTTCATTGTTACAAATTGAACATAACCCACAGGTTGAGAACCACTGTTAAGTCCTTTGGAGTGGTGGTCAGTTACTGATTTGATCACACTTCCTAAGTCTTTCAAAGTTGTCTTTGTAATATTGCTGTTATTGTACAAATTGTTCTCCTGGTTCTTCTCACTTCACTTTGCATCAGTTCATAAAAGTCTTCCAAGGGTTTTCTAAAACCACCTCCTTCACCACTTCTTATAGCACGATAATATTCTATCACTTTCACATACCATAACTGGCTGAGTCACTGCCTAATTGATGGGCATCCCTTCAGTTTCCAATTCTTTGCCAGCACAAAAGAGTTGCTATCCATGTTTTTGTATATATGGGTCCTTTTCCTTTTTCTTGGATTTCTTTAGGGGTATAGATCTAGTAGTGGTATCACTGGGTCAAAGCATATGTCCAGCTATATAGCTTTGAGAGGATAATCCCAAATTGTTTTCCATAATGGAAGGAACTTTGGAAGGGCAAGACAATACACAAAAATGAATGGTGGCCAGGATGGTCCTGAAAATAACAGGGGTGATGTGAGAAACAAGGCTCTTGCCAGATTTCTAGGTAGAAGGAATAGGATTTCCAAGTGTGAAGATATGGCAGAATTCATCTAGTTTTAACCCTCTTAGTATCACAAAATGTCAGAGGAGGAAGAAATATTCTGCTCCAACCCTCCCTCTCATCTGCAGATAGGGAAGCTAATGAGTCAAGAGGGGAGGTGTCCTCCAGGCCACAGTGGGATAGCCCCGTGGGGCTGCCCAGGTGAGCAGAGGGGTCACTGAGGGGCAACGGCCAATGAAATTTTCAAAGAATTCCTCTTCCCTTGTGTCTGTTAGTAGGGGATGAAGTGGTGCTTGACTTTTTCCAACTGTTTCCATTTCTTAGTTTTCAAATTCACTCAAAGCAACATATCATTACTTGAAAATTAGGGGGCCTTCCCTCAGAGCCTCAGCAGTAACTCTGGTCTGGGAGATGGGAGTGGAGGCCTGGGAAAGTGATTCAGAAACCTTGGCACAAGCACATGGATGGTTTTCACCTTTACCAGTCCTAATAAAAACCCTGTGCTGGTGGCAGAGAACCAAGTAGCCCCAGAACACCAACAAGGATTGATCCTTACATACCCTGCTTGCCTTCTGCAACCAGCCAATGGAAATGATTCTCTGGACTTCAGTCGGGGCACTTCTAAGAGCTTGCTGTATGGCCTTGGGCAGAGTTCTTCACTTACCAGGGACTCTGATGCTAAATGAGGGGGTTGTATTGGTGATCTTGAAGGCTCATAAACTTCAGTGACTCCTCGACTCTACTGTATGAATTAAACCATTTTTAAACTTGCCCCTGAGAGGATTTAGGTTTTCTGGAAGGACTGGAATCAAAGCTCTCAGAGTTGGAGTGGACCTTAGGATACAGATTGTTAGACCTGGGAGGGCCCTTAGAACACAGAATGTCAGAGCTGGGAGGGCCCTTAGAACACAGGATGTCAGAGCTGGGAGGGTCCTAAGAACACAGAATGTCAGAACTGGGAGGATCCTTAGAACACAGGATGTCAGAGCTGGGAGGGTCCTAAGAACACAGAATGTCAGAGCTGGGAGGGCCCTTAGAACACAGGATGTCAGAGCTGGGAAGGCCCTTAGAACACAGGATGTCAGAGCTGGGAAGGCCCTTAGAACACAGACTATCAGAGCTGGAGAGCAGGGTGTTCTTAAGCATGTAGAATAACACATCTGGGAAGGGCCTGAGAATACAGAAATGTATGGACCTTAGAACAGAGCGAGTCAGAGCTGGAAGAGATCCAAACACACAGAAGGTCAGAGCTGGAAGAAGCCTTAGAGATGATCTAGTCCAATCTTTTCATTTTACAGATGAGAAAACTGAGGCTTAGAGAAGTTAAACATCTAATTCAAAGTTATTCAGTTAGTAATTGGCAGCCACAGGATCTGAATCCAGATCTTCTGACTCTGGGTTCAGCATTCGTCCCACAATGACCTGCTGTCTGCCTCTCAGGCTGTGCATCTTTTGTGAAAAATGCAGGTGCATCTGAAATTGAAAGGATCCAGCCCCCGTGACATTTCTAGTCCCAGGCTCTGCCAGATGAATGGTCCCCATCAGAGCTCCTGAGCTAGGGGGACACTGGCTGCCCATCTAGAGTTTACGTGGTTAAGGAGGGACAAGGATGAATGCTCCAGGGAATCATAGGTTTTATTGCTGGGGACATCATTGACAGAGAAAGATGATGAAAGCTTAAGCTTGAGCCTTTGATCTCCTTCAAATTATAACTGGAGTCTCAGCTATGACGCCTTGAACTGCCCTTACTGCTGCAGGGAATATCTGCTTACCATTTGCTGTATGTTCAAGGCATTTCTCTACTATTAACTTTTTTCAGGGTGGGGACTGAGTCTCCTTAATGGGCTGGGGAAGGGTGGAAGGGTGGCTAGGACCCCCAGATAAGAAAAGACATCAGTTGTTCTTTGGCCTTGGGCTTTATACCAGCTTAGTCAATGAGATGAGGACCAGGGGTGGTCCATCAAGGGGCTTTGGTTTGAAGAGGAGGAATATCCTGGAAGCCTCTCCTTGTAGTTTACAGAGATGTTCCCTGTCTCTCTTTCTGCTTCTCCCTCTCTTTCTGACCATCTTTCTAACTTCTTCTTCTTCTTCTTCTTCTTCTTCTTCTTCTTCTTCTTCTTCTTCTTCTTCTTCTTCTTCTCCTCCTCCTCCTCCTCCTCCACTTCCTCCTCCTCCTCCTCTTCCCTCCCTCTCTCTCTCTCTCTCCCCCCATCTCATCATCTCTGTGTCTCTATCCTTTTATCTGTCTCTCTCTGTCTCTGTGTCTCTATCTCTCTGTCTCTGTCTCAAATCGAGGCCTTACCTGTGCGTATATAAGACTCATGACATGTCTTTGTGATCTGAGCAGCAAGCTCCATGTAATGCTTCCTCTTCCCCATTTCTGCATCCTCAGCTCCCAGGGCGATCATGCCACCAGAGAAACATGCCAAGTGTCCCATCTTATGGTCCAGGACACCCCCTTTCCACTCAGCAATGTAGGTCAGTCCCTCCTGGGATTTCTGTAGCAAGTGGGTTTCTATTGCCTGAAAGAAAATTGGGAGAATTTGGAGGGGCCCAGGGAAATGGAAGGAGCCAGGGAACAGGGGTATGGAAAGAAGGAGAGGGAGCCAATAATTTAGTATATTTCAGTAAATAACAATGAACCAGGCCCAGATATATGTGACCGACTCACCCCCCAGAAACAGCTTGCCTGTGACTTTACCAGCTTCAGAACCTGAAGACAAGCCATCAGCCAATAGCATGGCTGCTGGGAGCTGTTCATAGCCAATCTGTGGATTCACCTTGAAGTGTTTTTCCTCTATTAGGAGAAAGTAGGGCCTCTGGACCCATTTTGAGGCCATTAGCAGAAAGAACTGACTGATGGTAAAGCTCTGTTCCAAACCTAATGGGCCCCCAAATGCTCATGAACTTAAAATCACAGATTTAGAACTCAAGGGGGCTTTAGCGGTCATCTGGTCCAGCCCTCTCCTTTGGACAAAGGAGGAAACCACAGGCCAGAACCAGGAAGCACTCTCCATGGTGGAGCGAGGGCCAGAGTCAAGATTCCAACCTGGATTTTCAGACTCCAATCCCACCCTATTTTCAGTGTACATAGGATTTTATAGCTAGAGCGTTCTTAGGGGTCGTGTTCGGGCCCAACTGGACAGTCTGAAACAGATGGTGAAATGCCATGGGGGAGCGAGTCACATGAAAATCCTTCTCCACATCCAGTGATAAAAGGACCTGGACTTACTGTCCACCCTTGCGTCACGTAGAGGCCTTCCCTTCTGCCTCTTTAGGAAAACTATTTTTAGGAGCTACAAGTAAGGAGGCAAAGTCTGAATTTGCTTAGAATGCAAATGACAGATAAAAATCGGTGACGTTACCATCCACAAGGTATGATTTACCATCACGTCACCAGAGGAGGAAGAAAGGAAGCTGGTGAAATTCAGCGTTGGGGGAATTCAGGCAGAATGGGGTGCTCGTGTCCAATGACTCAAATTGGACACGCCAGTTCCCACCTTTGTAAAGGCTGTGTTCCCTGTCTGCAATGAGCTTCCTCCCTGACTTCTGCTTTTCAGAATCCTTCTTCAAGATTCAGGGTTGACATCTCCTCCTCTGTGCTGCTTGGGCCCTCACATTACCAGGAATTGATGCTTCCTTATGTATTCCTTTAGAACAGCGGTCCTCCACCTGTGAGTCGTGACCCCTATGGGGGGTCGAATGACCCTTTCACAGGGGTCACCTAAGACCATCGGAAAACACGTATTTCCGATGGTCTTAGGAACTGAGACACTGCTCCCTTATCTGTCTCCAGGCAGGTGCTCCCACATGCAGATACACCCACATATGAATATTAAAGGGTCATGGCATTAGGAAGGTTGAGAACCACTGCTTTAGAACTTGGTCTGACTCTCTCCTTTGCCCTCATCACTCTGTACCTCATGTTCTACCCACCTGGGTACAAGCTATATCCTGCTATTCTGTATTGTTACCCACCCCACCCTACCCCTACCTCTAACAGAATGTAAACTTCTTGAGGGAAGGGATTAATTCATGGCCTAGTGGGCGTATGCTCACAGGATTCTGCAGTATGGACTCGTTTCTATCTTCTCTCCTATGCCTTAGGCTGGGCTATAAGCTCCCTGAGGGCAGGAACCACAGCTGCTCTTGGCTTGAGAATGCCCCTTTGGATTCCAACACATACTCAAACATACACACACATAGCACGTGGGCAAATGTCATCAAGCCAAGACACATTTATTAAGTGTTCTAGGCACTGTGCTAAAAGCAGCGCTGGGGATGCAAGGCAAGGCAAATCCCTCATCACTGGTGTGAGATTAGAGATCTAGGTCTAGGCCACTCAGTGCTGCTCACCTCCCTTCCTAAATTCCTTCTTGGAGTATGAGCTGGGGATAGTCAGCCTAGAAGCATGACCCCCTGAGGGGGCAGTTAGATGACCACTCCAAGTACTAAAAGGGTGATGTGTCCTATGGAACAGGGATTCTACCTTTACCGCTGGAAAACACCTTTGAGGCCATCCAGTAATAATAAAATCTAGCATTTAAATAGTGCTTTAATATTTGCAAAGCACTTCATGTGCCTCCTTATCTTATCTGACCCCTACCTGTGAGGTGGGTGTTCTTATTAGCTCCATTTCACAGATGGAGGAACTGAGGCTGAAAAAAGTGAAGTGACTTGCCCAGGGTCACTCAGCTAGCTAGTGTCTGAGGCAGGATTTGAACTCAAATCTTCCTGACTCCAAGTCCAGCACTCTATCCACCAGACCCCTGCGGCGTCTCTAGTCTAACTCCCTAATTTTACAAATGAGAAAATCAAGTCCTTTTGAAGTTAAGTGATTTCTCTCCCCACCTCCCACCACGGTCACCGAGGTAGTGACAGAGGTAGCATTTGAACACAGATCCGCTGACTCCAAGGAACATTCTCCTCCTACTGTACTGTGTTTGTTTTGCTTGGTCCCACAGAACAGGACCAGGAGCACTGAGAGGAGATTTCAGTTAGCCAATCAACAAGCATTTATTATGCACTCACTGTGCCTAGCACTGTGCTAAGCACGAAGACACAAAAAGAGGCAAAAGAAAGCCCTTGTCCTCAAGGAGCTCACAGTCTGGTGGGGGAGACACACCAGTAACGACGTACAAACATGGTAATTCCAGGGCAAACTGGAGGTAGGGGAAGCTAGGTGGTGCAGTGGATAGAGCACCTAGCTTAGAGTCAGGAAGCCTCCTCTTTTAGAGTTCAACCCTCGCTAGCTGTGTGACCCTGGGCAAGTCACTTTACTGTGTTTGCCTCAGTTTCCTCATCTGTAAAATGAGCTGGAGAAGGAAATGGCAAATCGCTGCAGTATCTCTGCCAAGAGAATCCCAAATGGGGTCACAAAGAGTCAGACATGACTGAAACAACTGAACTACAGCAAATCAGAGATAATCAACCACAGCTCAGTATGAAGAAAAACTTCCTAATGGTCTGAACTGTCTCACTGAGGAGAGATCTGCCTTCGGAGGGAGAGAGAGTTCTTCATTGCTGGGCATGATAACAAAGACTGGAAGAGGGCTACTCAGGGATGTTGTAGGGAGGCTTTACCCCTTGGGAAGGCGCTGTTAGCCCTGTAGTTAAAAGAAAGTCTTGGGGACAAGGAAAAATACACAGAGTCATTTTCTTTCCACTAAAGCACCTTGCAGAGGCTCCCAGTTACATGGCACATTAAGGAAGGGAAGGGCTAATACCAGGCGTTGGTACACAAATAGGCTGGCCACACTTTGGTGCCTTTGGGGGTATGAATTGTCCATAGGGCAAGAGAGAGCCCTAGCCAGTACTCAGGTATTTGGGCAGAGACACGGGTAGAGTGGAAAAAAACCGCTGGATTTAAGTCAGAGGACCAGGGTTCAAAGGCCAGTCTGACCATGTACCTGTGTGGCCTTGGGCAAAGACACTTTTCCTCCCTGGGCCCCGGTTTCCTCATCTGTAAAATGACTTGATGACCTCCGAGGTCCGCCCCAGCTCTAAATCTAGAATCCTTCGATCCTCACTCACTTTTTCTCCTGGGCCTGAATATTCTCATGGGTAACAATGAATAGATGACTTGTAAAGTCTTTCCCAGCTTGAAATCCAGTATTCTGTGAGCTGAAGTCACTTAACTGCTCTGTTTCTTCATCTGGAGAATGGGGGAGAAGGGGAGTTGCGCCAGATACTCAATCGATGAACATGACACATAGTAGGAAAGTAAATCCTTAATGTCTTCCTTCCTTCCTTCCTTCTACCATTCATTTGATCTTGGGGGGAGGGTACTGCCAGAGGAACAATGAGCATCTGTGTTTTCTCTTTCCAGGGAGGCTGGTACTCTTTGGCCTTGCTTGGGACCACCCCCAGTGGCAGTGGGAGGGGCACGCCTGCCCTACACCTCTGATAAAGCCCTAGGAAAAGACTCCGGCTTATCGCTGCTCAGGATGTTGGAAAGTCTCTGTGGTACCTGGGGTACTGTTCAGATGATCTCTCAGATCCTTGTCAGCTCTAGGATTTGGTGATTGTAGGTGGCTAATTACCAACCTGTTACAAAAAGGGCAGAACCAGCTTCTTACCTCAAGGGCAGTATAGTACATATTTTTAGCTTCTATGTCTGTCTTGGCTGACATCAACCAGGCCTTGATCAAATATTCATAGAAACTGTCCCCGAGTCCTCCAATAGAGACATGGTCTGTGAGGAGAAAGGAGGAACAAATATGGTTACCATGCAACTGGCCAGACAGCCCAGAGTAGCCGCCCATGCCTAGAGCTCTTGTGTGGGGGCTGAAGGCCGGTGCTCAGCTAAGCAGTTAAGAGAAAGGAACAAAGAAGGAAAGAAAAGAAAGAAAGAAAGAAACAAACAAAGAGAAGGAGAGAAGGAAGAAAGGAAGGGAAGAAAGAAAAAAGGAAAGAAGGAAAGAAAGGAAGGAAGAGAGGGAGGGAGGGAATGGGGAAAGAGAGAAAGAGGAGGGGAGAGAGAAAGGAAGGAAGGAAAGAAGAAAAGAAGGAAGGAGGGAAGGAACTGAATTTTGAAACAATGAAGATGGGTGAGAGCTTGTGAGGGGACCAGAGACCACACCATATTAGGAATGACTGAAGAAATGGGATGGAGGTGAGGCTGGAGAAGAGAAGATATTTTGGTGGAGAATATGGTGTCTATTTTCAAGTACTGGAAGACGAATTGTTATGTGGAAACATGCTGAGGCCTACTCTGGGGGACAGAATAGTGAATGAGAACCAGGGGGTGAACACAGCAGTTCAGCATAAAAGGTGTTGCTTTTAGAGTCCAGGGACTGAGTTCAAATTTTGCCTCTGACTCATACTGGTTGACCCTGGCAAGTCTTCTCTCTGGGCCTCAGTTGTTCAGCCACTGAGGTTCCTTTCAGCTCTAGAGCTAGGTCATTCGAGGGAAACAGATTTTAGCTCAGTTTAACAAAAAACCACTGAAATTGTCCCAAAGTGGGATGAGCTGTACCCTGTACCAGGTGGGCGCTCAGTGCTTGGTACAGAATGACAGAAGGGAAACAGACCATTCCCTGAAGGAGCTCACATTCTGTCAGGTGAGAAACATCCATACATAAGTATTGTTGTCACTGTTCTTGTTCAGTCATTTCAGTCGGGTCAACACTTTGTGACCCCATATGAAGTTTTCTTGGTAAAGATACTAGAGTGGTTTGCCATTTCCTTCTCCAGCTCATTTTATAGATGGGGAAACTGAGGCAAACAGGGTGAAGTGACTTGCCCAGAGTCACACAGCTAGCAAGTGTCTGAGGCCAGATTTGAATTCAGGTCTCTCTGACTCCAGGCCATACTGAATACAGACAAAATGAATACAAGGTGGCTTTAAATTTTCTGTCCTTCGAGGTCTTTCAGTGGAGTGTGGATGGCGCCTGTTGGGTGTGTTGGAGTGGGGATTCATGCTGACATAGGGCATGGTCCAGGTTCCCTCTGAGGTTCTGTAATTCCATGGCCATCGCTGGCCGAGTGTTCACAATTATCTGGGCCAAACGTACAGGCTTGTTCCAAAGCAGACATAAATCATCTGAGTGGAGCAGGGCCTCCCAGTTATTAAGTGTAAATGAGCTGTGGGTTTTTTTAAAAAACATAATCAGATGGTAGAGAGTTCAGAGACTTTTATTACTCAATGACATACATGGTAATTAATGCTGGGCAGGTTCATAAATGGCTAAAGACGTGCAAATGAGACTTAATTTAGTCGCTTAAACCCTCCAGTGCAAAGACTTCAGAAAAGAACAGGGTTTAAATTTAGCAAATTAGAATAAATGAAGTCCAACAATTACTGGAGGGGCAATCAGGTGAAAAGAAGCTCTTGAGCCAGTTTGGTGCAATCAGCATTGATTAAGCACCTACTGTGTACAGTTCCCTAGGCAGACTGGCTCTCTTGGTGCCATTGTGCCATTGGGCTCTGGCAAAGGATTGTGGGAGGCACTACCCCTTCTACCCACACCCACCCCATCTCTGGGCAGCTAGGAAGGGTAGGTGGAGCACTGAACGCAGAGTCAGGAACACCTGAATTTAAACCCAGCCGGGGTCACCTACTGTATGACCCTAGGCAAGTTACTTGATAGCTCTCAGTCTCAGTTTCCTAATCTTTAAAATGGGAATAATAATAGCACCTACCTCTCAGAGTTGTCATGAGTAGAAAATGAAATCCTCTTTGTAAAGCCATTTGCCAACCTTAAAGCCCTACAGAAATTCTAGCTATTTAGTCAGTGGGCAGTGTGGCGCAGTGGGGTGGCCCAGGCTGCTGGCACATCCCCTGAGACGTGGCTGTCTCTTGGTCTGGTCAGTTTGGTTTGTCTTCCTTGTCCCCACCCTGGGTTTGTACTGATGCTTCATCCCTCTCTCCCCTGACTTCTCAGGCTGCAGGATCCAGGATGAGGCACCTGGTACTGTGGAGGAACGTGTTCAAATTCTTCTCCCCAACCAGGCCCAGCATCCTGAGAACAGCCTGAAATGAAAGTGTAGGGACAGGAGACGAGGGGCTTGGGCTTAACGTGTGACTTTGGAAAAGTAACTTTCATCTCTTTGGATCTCAGTTTCATCTCAAAAATTACAGGATTGGATAAGATGATCCCTAAGTCCTCTTCCAGTTGTGACATTCCATGTTCTAAGATCCCTTCTAAATTTGACATTCCATGTTCTAAGGGCCCTCCCTGCTCTGACATTCTGTGTTCTAAGGGCCCTCCCAGCTCTGACATCCTGTGTTCTAAGGGCCCTCCCAGCTCTGACATTTTGGGTTCTAAGGGCCCTTTCAGATACCCTACCACACTTGCCGTGTCCAGTGCTTCAAGGTATAGAGAATGCTGTTTTCACAACACTGTTCTGTGGTAGACAGGGCATCACTGCACCCACTTCCCAGATGAGGGAGTCAAAGTTTCTTGACCTGCCCAGGGGCACACCCAGCTCACAGATATCAGGGCTGCGGGCTCAAACCTGGCTCCATGACCAATGCCCTTTTCCCTTAATCCATAACCATATGCCTGCTCTTTGCCAACTACAGGCTTCATATTTTATTAATGGAGAACAATTTTCTGTGCATAACAGATTTTCGCCCAGCCTGGCACTCTGGGCACAGCATGAGGAGGAATTATGATTCCCAGCAGGAGGTCTCCTCTTGGACTGAAAAGAAAGGTAACTGTTTAGGCCGAGGCCGCCTGCCCTGCTCAGGGGGGTCTATGGCACTGGCTTTATGCTAACACCAGGCAAAAGTGTCTTGCAATTAAGAGAAGCCACAATTCTTGGACAGTCTCCTCTCATGACCATCATCAGTAATTCAGACCATCCTTTTCTCCCAGTGCTGAGGATCTGGCAGCAGCATGCTTTGGTTAAAAATACTTTCTGCTTTGTAAGTAGTTTTTGCTAGAGGTCACAAGGGGATGAGCCCACTAGCAAGGGGGGGTCATAATTTCTGGACCTCCTGGCCTCATAGATATGCGAAGAACTGTTCTCAGGTCCTTCAGGGACCCCAGAGGAGCCTCTTCCTGTTTCTAGCACTGCAGAGAAGCCTCAGCAATGCTATGTGATGACTGCAGTTTTCAAAGGGCTTTCATACCAGTTGTCTCGTTTGATAACTAGTGTTCTGGGAGATGGGTGTCATAATGTCATTTATAGATGAAGAAATTGCCCATTCCACTCAGAAAAAATTAAAATGTCAGAACTGGGAAGGCCCTTACAACATGGAATGTCAGAGCTGGGAAGGGCCTTAGAACACAGAATGTCAGAGCTGGGAGGGCCTTTAGAACACAGGATGTCAGGGCTAGGAGGACTCTTAGAACATAGACTGTTTGAAGGGTGGCAGCATGATACTGTGGAGAGAATTTTGACTCTGGAGTCAGAGGACCTGAGTTCAAAGCCTGCCTCTACCACCTATTATCTGTGTGATCTTAGAAAAGTAATTTTTGCTGGGCCTCAGTTTCCCCATCTGTAAAAAGAAGAAATTGGATGAGGTGGTCTCTGAGGTCTCTTCCAGCTCTAAATCTATGATTCTATGTGCCTCAGACATGGATGCACATCAGATTTGGAAAGAGCCTTGCAATGCTGGAGCCGTAAAAACTGTTCGAATAGAATGTTGTAGGTGAACACAGACTTTAGGACTGAAGGGGCCTCAGAAGAGAGAGCAGGCAAACTGGAAAGGTCCAGGGAGCACAAAGTATAAGGGCATCACAATCATAGCGTATACTATGTGCCAGATGCCATGCTGAGCTCTTTCCAATCCTTCTCTCATTTGATCTTCACAACAACCTAGGAGATAGGCAATGTTATTATCCCCATTTTGCAGATAAATAAACCGAGGCAAACAAGTTAAATGACTTGCCCAGGGTCACACAGTTAGTTAAGGGTCTGAGGCTGGACTAGAACCCAGGTCTTCCCCACTTCAGGCCTGGTGCTCTATCCCCTACACCGTCTGTCTGCTGTCATGGAGGCAGAGGAGCTGAAAGGAAGCCCTGGAGCAGTCGTCTGACCACCTGGGATCTCCGATTCCTCCTTTATAAGATAAGCAAGGAGAGGTGCCTCTCTGGGAGCCCCCCAGTGCAGAGCCTCGCTGATACCAGTCTCGTCCTCATCCTTTGCCTTGTGCTTCTGGGATGGGAGGGAGCTGTGCTTGCCCAAGCAGCTCCCACACCCACCCCGCCTCTGCCTGCCCCCTCCCACCTGACCTCCTTCACCTGCTCCTCCTCACTTCCTAGTCACAAGCCAAGCACTGAAGAGAACCAGCTGCTCAGGAGGCTGCTAAGGGGCAGCTGGGCGGCAAAGGGCACAGAGCACTGAGGTGGGACAGGAAGAGCCGAGCTCAGAGCTTGGCACAGACGTCTCCTTGCTGGGTGACCCTGAGTGAGTCATCCAACTGCTATTTGCCTCAGTTTTCTCAGCTGTGAGATGGGGATAATAACAGCATCTGTCTCCCAGTGTGGACTGAATGAGATACCTGAAGCACTAGGTACTAGGTCTGCAGATATGCTGCTGTTATTATCTGTACTTGTTGCTTCTGCTTCCTCACCATCTACGTGCTTCTTAATCTGCTGCAATCGGCCTTCTGGCCCCCCACCTTGCCCTCCCCTCACTACACCTCAATGGCTCTATCCAATGGCTTTGTCTCAGGCCTTCGCCACCTTGACCTCCCTAGAGCTTCTGCACTTCTGCTACTGCTGTCCACATACTCCTCCTGCTGACCTTCCCTCTCCTGTCCTCTCCTCTCCTTTCCTTCTCTCTCTGTCTGTCTCTGTCTCTCCCTGTCTCTCTCTCTCTCCCTCTCTCCCTTTCCCTCTCCCCCCCTTCCCCCTTCCTCTCTCCCCTTCTCTGTCTCCCCCCTCTCCCTCTCTCCCCCTCCCTCTCTTCTCTCTGTCTTTCTCTGTCTCTCTGTTTCTCTCTCTCCCCCATCTCTTTCCTCTCTGTCTCTATCTCTCTCACTCTCTCTCTCTCTCACTCCCCCCCCCCCCCACTTTCTCCTTCCTTGGCTCCTGTGAGGCTGTTTCTTCCTACTTCTCTTCCTACTGTCCCATCCCAGGCTCCTCTGCTGGTCACCATCACCCATTTCCTCTCCCCTAACCATGCTGGTCCTCAGGGCTATGTCCTGGGCCCTCTTCTCTTCCTTTGACACTTTCACAGTCTTTCTCATTAGTTTTCTTAGGTTCAAGTCTTACCTTATTGTCAACAACTCTCAGATCTCTATGTCTGTTTATCTGTCTGTCTGTCTCTGTTTCCTCTCTCTATGTCTTTTTCCCTCTCTTTCCTCTCCCTCCCCCCTCTTTCCCTCTGTCTGTCTTCTCTCTGTCTCTCCTCTCTCCTCTCTCCTCTCTTCTCTCTCTCTCTCTCTCTCTCTCTCTCTCTCTCTCTCTCCCCCCCCCCCCCCGCCCCAGGCTGTCTCAAAAATCTTAATGTAGTTTTAAACTCATTAAAGCCCAAGACCACACTAAGATTTTTGGGATACCCTGTAAAATAATGATTCTTTTGGTGAGGGGAAGCAAATCCCAATTTACTACATTGGCTAGTGGAATTCTAGTGAGGAAACTGTCCTTTGCCAATGCAGATTCTGCCTGACAACATGGAAAAAACACTTTGACTTCGGAGTTAGAGGACCCTACCTTTGACACTTATTCCCTGCATTACCTTGGACAAATCACTTAACTTCCCTGGTCTTTAGTTCTTAATCCATAAATTGAGGAGGTGGAGCAGACGGCTTCTAAAGTTCCCCCCCCTCCTTCTCTAGATGAGTTATAATCTCAGAGCCAAGGGGTTCTTAACCTTATTGATCTCATGGATCCGCCTTTTGGCAGCCCAACAAAGTCTATGGATCCCTTCTCAAAAATTGTGTATTCAAATGCATAAAATAGAATACAGAGGATCACAAAGGAAACCAGTTATATTGACTTAAAAAATGGTTTAAAGTTCATGGAGCCCAGGTTAAGAACATCTACTTTCAAGGCTGCCCAGCTGCTCTCAGAGATTCAATGAGCTCTTAAAGAAGCAATATGCAAAAACTATGTGCAAACAAGATACATACAGGAGAAATGACTAAACCACCCCTTTAATTCCATTCTTGCCTCCAATGAAAAGCCCATTTTTTTCAGGGTCTAGTCCAAGTAATCTCCTTCAGGAATTATTCCCAGAATACCTCCATTCCACACTGATGCCTCCTCTGAGCAGCCCTAGCCCTCGGTCCTGCCCATTGGGCATTTAGCACATCCTGTCTTCTGTTTTTAATTGTCAGGGACAAATGTCTTATTCTACCAACCAGACAGTCAGCAGGGAGCTGGGGGGGACGTCAGAGCCCTGTATTGCTTTGTGCTCCAAAGATGCTGAGCACACCCCATATATATGTCTAAAGATGACCATTCTCTGGCAGAAATTCTGACATTCCATGGGTCCTCCAGCCTATTTGTAAGACTGTCCTGAAAATATCTGGCCCTCTGTGGTTCTCATTATTTACCCATTTTGGAAAGTCTCCCATTCTTTATTAACTCTCCCTTCGTGGGAGGACCAGTATTGCTACGCAGCCTGAAAAAAGGTAGTAAGGTCCTTGTCATATGGGATCTTAACAGCTCCTTGTCAGAGGGGGTTATAATGATGGCGCTAATAACTAGGATTTATAATAGCACTTCATATATGTTAACTCGTTTGATCCTCACAACAACCCAGTTATCTCACTATTATCCTTCTCATTTTTACAGATGAGGAAAGTGAGGCACAGAGCTATTTATATGACTTGCCCCATAAGTGTCTGAGGCAGAATTCGAACTCAGTCTTTCTGACTTCAAGTTCTGTGTGCTCTCCATTGCACCACCTGGCTGTCCCCTCTGCAGGGGATTCCTGGTTAGATTGGAGCAGGATTGGAAGGTCTCTTGTGCCCCTTTCACCTAGGACTGAGAAGCTAGGAGCGTCCAGGCTTCTCAGTGTAAAGTATGGGGAGATATGACTGAAGTCAGTAATGGCAGAGCCTGCCTTGCCTTCTGGGAGCACAGGACTTGAGTCTAGAAGGGACCTTCTAAGGCAGCGGTTCTCAACCTGTGGGTCACGAACTCTTTGGGGGTTTAACGACCCTTTCACAGGGGTCACAGGGATCACCTAAGACTATCGGAAAACACATATTTCCGATGGTCTTAGGAACTGAGACACCGCTCCCCTATCCATCTCCAAGTGGGTCTGCCCACATGCAGATACGCCCACATACAAGTATTAAAGGCATTAGGAAGGTTGAGAACCACTGCTCTAAGGGATCACCTAATCCAGGGGTTCTTCACCTTTGTGTGTCTAGGACCCCTTGGGCAGGCTGGCAGAGCGTCCTCAGAATGTTGGTGCTTACTTTCACAATTAAAGAAAATCCTAAATTTCAGTTAGAGGTTAGTGAAAATTAAAATGTCTGTTTTTTTCCCATCCAAGTTTATGGATCCCCTGACATCTATCCATTGGTCCATGGACCCTAAGTTAAGAATGCCCACATAGGGTCATAAGTCAGAGAGCTAGAACTGGCAGGACCTTAGAGATTCTGATCCAAAGGCCTTGTTTTACAGATGAGAAAATGGGTCCAAAGCAGAGAGTCTCAGCTGAGGTCACAGGGGGAGTAAAGTAAGAGAGACTGGATTTGAACTCAGGTCCTGGGACTCCAAACCCAGAGTTCTTTCCACTGTACCTCTCATTTGATACATGAGAAAATGGGCCTGGAGGGGTTATAATACATGCCTGAGATCATACAGCTAAGAAGTGATCAGAACCTGGATCTGAACCCAGGTCCCAAGGCTTCAGATACTGGGCTTATTCCCCTCCATGGCCTGACCTAGTCCCTGTCTTTCACTCAGTGCCTGATTCTTTCTGTATTCTGGGTCCCTCATCACACACTTGCTGTCACTGAACGTCTGTTTCAGGGCAGCAATGTACCAGATGTGCAGAGCCAGAAAAAGCATCCTTCCCTGGCCCAAGCTGATGCCCCCTCAGAGGGACTTTGGAGTGACAAGGCCAGCCAAACACATTCTGTTCTTGTTCCAATTGTTTAAAGCTCCCCAAGTGGCCCTCAGGCCAGTAACCCCTGCAAGTGAAAGTGGCTTTTATAGACCTAGTAAGCTGCCCTGTTTATAGAGTCTGATGTCTGCGCCCTGTCCTGTAAGTGGCCTTGGCGAGTCCTCTAGGTGCCAGGGGAGGGGAGGGGTCCTGAGGCCCTCAGTTTCTTGGCTTATATCAGAGCACACTTTGACCTGGAGTGGGAAGAAAAGGGAAAGTCAAGGAACCCTTCTTTGTAAACCAAGGTAGGAGACTTCTCAGGCCTGTAAGGGGCTGTAGCCTCAGTAGGGGAAGTAAGAAGGGGAAATCAATCACTCCCCACTTGTGAAGGCTGTTGCCACAAGGGATAGAGGGAGACATCCTGGGGCAGTGGAAGGCTGAGAGGCAGGAGATGTGACTGTAAAGGTGGTGGGTCAGGAAAGCAGCAGGAGCAAAGCATCTGTTTAGGCCCTGGGAGGTGCTAAATGAAGGCTTTGTGGTGTAGAAGGCAGACTAACAGAGTAGAGAAAGCAGGCTAGGAAGGTCGGTGGAAGTGTCTATGTTTTAAAGTAGCCCCTTGGGCCTAGGAGAGTACCCTCATAGGGCAATGTTAAGGCTCAAACATGATGACAAGAGCACTAGAGAAATAGGCACCATTCTTATTATTACTAGAAGCAGCTTGTTATGGTGGAGAGAGAGCTAGCCTTAGAGCCAAGAAGGCCTGGGTTCAAGTCCTGCCCTTGACCCATAAAGGCTATGCAACCCTGAGTCTTAATTTCTCAGCACTCCAGGCAACTCTAAGACAATAAGTTGCAGAGAAGGTGCTAACCTGCATTGGTAGAGGAAGTTTCCTCACCTGGGAGTTCCCTGTACCAGTGAAATTACAGGTCTTGATGGCGCAGTGGCACTGAGTCTGGTTCAGGAAGATCTGAATTAAAATCTAGTCTCAGAGACTAGCTGTGCAACTCTGGGCAAGTCAGGTAATCACGATTTGCCTCAGTTTCCTCATCTGTAAAAATGGGAATAATTGCACACAGGATCAAAGGAGTTAACATATGTAGAAAACTTTGTAAACCTTAAAGTGTGTGGTCCTGGGCAAATCATTTCACCTCTGTCTACCTCAGTTTCCTCATATGTAAAAATAATAACAATAGCTTAATTGTATACTTGTAGATAGACGGATATAACTAACTTTCTACTCCACAACCTCTCGGTTGTTGGGAGGATAAAATGAGATGACGTTTGTAAATCTTTAAATACTCTATAACCACTAGCTAGCAATAATTATTTGCACTGGACCTGTGATTTTGCAGGTGAAGGGATGGCTCGGTGAGGACATTCCCTCTGCCAACGCGGGTCAGCACCTCTACTAGAACTTCTCCCCTTGGAGAGTTACCTGGGCTCCTGAGAGGTGAAGGAACTTGCCCAGGGCCATGCAGCCAGTATGCGTCAGAGTCAGGACTTGAATCCAGGTTTTTCTATCTCCTGTCTACTATGCCCTGCTGCCTTTAGGGCTATGATTAGTCATAACTAGTGAAGTACTCTTGGTAATGATTTAGTAGCGTCACTAACAAAACAACAGAAGCACCCCCAAACCGAGTAGCCTTCTCCGCAAGCCCACACATCCCAGCGGATTGCTCTCCGTACGTACGTTGGACCCAGCTGCCGCTGACAGGGCTGAGGAAGTTGGGATAAAGGCCTTTGGGCTTCTCTGTTCTGTTGAGGACCCTGCGGATATTCTTCACCTGTAGAGAGAAAAGAGGAGGGATTCCTTATTTCCACGATGGAACAAAATACTTTTGCCCTATCTGCAGGCACAAGCAGTGCACATTTCGATTCAGCCAAGTCAACCATCTCCCAGGGACTCACAAATATTGTGTTTGTCCTTTGTTCTTGAAGAGGACCATGGTATCAGGGAGATGGTGACATGACTTGCAGTTGACTTGGATTTGAGTGAGGGAGGGCTGTGCAAGGTCACCAGCTTCACTTTCTCCTCCAGAGCCAACTGGGTCCAGTGACCAGATATCCATCAGGATGACTGAAGATGGCCCAGGATGCAATGGGAGGCCCTGGCCCTTTTAGGCTAAGGTCTTTTCAGGTTCTCACTTAGAGTTGAGGTAACAACCATTCAGAGAACAGGCGTCTTTAAGAAATGAGTCAAGGGATGGCCTCTTTAATAAAAAATATCAAACTGGGAGGGGAAGACCCTCAGCGTTGTTGGTGAAAAGAGAAACAGCTACTATAAACATTTGCTCGGTGCTAGGAGGGCAAGGTCCTATTGAGAGGCCTGCTCTAGGCAGTCAGTGGTGGGCCATGGCCAGGTGCTATCAGCTTAGGGCAGTGGCTAGCCAAGCCTTTTCCCTCAAAGCTGCCTGCTTAGTCAGTCAGTCAGTCAGTCAACAAGTAATGATTAAGTGCTCACTCTGTGCCCGGCATTGTGTTTACACTGAGGACACAAAGGGCAAGGTTTGGCTACTCTCTGCCCTGGCCCTAGTTCCCTGCCTGTGATAACAGTCCCTTTCCCAAAGAAAGTTGTTGCTACTCAGTCATGTCTGACTCTCCATGACCCCATTTGGGGTTTTCTCAGCAATGATATTGGAGCAATCTGTCATTTCCTCACCTAGCTCATTTTACAGGTGAGGAAACTAAGGCAGACAGTGTGACGTGACTTGCCCAGGTTCACACAGCTAGTAAGTGTCTGCATTTGAACCCAGGTCTTTCTGATTCCAAGGCTGGCCTTCTATCCACTGTGCTACCTAACTGCCTCTCCCAAAGGGGTTTAAATCTAGCCTCACATAGTTACTAGCTGTGTGACTCAGGGTAAGTAACTTAACCTTGGTTTGCCTCAGTTTCCTAACCTGTAAAAATGGGGATATTGTAGTAACACCTACCTCCCAGAGTTGTTGTGAAGATAAAATAATAGTTATGAAATTCTTTGAAGACCTAAAAGTGCTATATAAATGCTAGCTAATTGTGTGTGTGTATGTACAGTATATGTATATATGTATATATAATGCATATCTTATTGGCAGAGATTTTTTCCTAGGGTTTTCCTAGGGCTACAGCAGCCCAAGTGGAAATATACTTACAGAATTACAGGATGCTAAGGGCCTTGGAAAGAAACTGGTCAAAACCAAAGACCTACTGGGAGAAAGGCAATGACTTGCCCCAAACCGCACAGCTAATAATGGCCATTGTGGGCCTCAAGGCCTGCTCCTCTGACTCCAGGTCATCTGCTTCTCCCACTACCCTATGCTTCCATCCCCACTAGAATGGAACCTCCTGGAGGGCAGGGACTGTTTCATTTTTGCCTTTGTAGCCCCCCAGTACCTGCCACATTACCTGGCAAATAGTAAGTATTTAATAAATGTTGGTTAAATTGGGTTGAGTGGCATGATAACCTGGCTTCTCCAACAATGACACAAGGTGCCAATGAGCTCCCAGGCACTGGTTGGGCTCAAACAGAGGCTGAAGAAACCCTTGGAGATGGAGAGGGATGCATAAGCCTGGGAAGAGGCTGGTTTAGGGAATGCCCAGTTCTTCCAAGTTTGAAAAGCTGGAACATTACCACAGTCAGGGTCAGAAGGATTTTAGAATGGATATAGAGAGCTGCCTTCCAGAGGGTCACATCCCCGTTCTTAGCTATATCCTTGTTATTATAATAGTCCCACCCTAGAGTCCCAAGGATGGGGGAACCTGTGTCATTCCACATCTCTAAGTGTGGCCTTTTGACTGAATCCAAAAGGATTTGTTCTGTAAAATTTGGATTCAGTCAAAAGGCCACAGGTTCCCCACTTCTGTCCTAGATGAAGGGGCTCTCACTAGTTTGGGACAGATGAAGAGGCCAAGAATGGTCCTGATAGCTAAGTGGAGGGGGGCAGGGTGTTGAGGTAGGAGAGAAGCAGACTTACGGACCTTGTTCTCAGTACTACTTAGTCACCAAGGGCAGTGACTATGTTTCCTGACACCAGCCCCCCCAAGTTGTTCTCATATCCAAGCTAAACATCACCATTTCCTACAACCAACTTCTCAATACTCAAAGACCAATTATAGAATGTTGGACCTTCTAGAGTAAACCATCTTAAATTAAGTTATAGAATCATCAAATGTCAGGGTTGGGAGGAACCTCAGATTATAGCTTGGAGGGTTCTTAGAGCATAGACTCCAGGGCAGCCAAGTGGTACAGTGGATAAAGTGCTGGGCCTGGAGTCAGGAACACTCATCTTCCTGAGTTCAAATCTGACCTCAGATGCTTACTAGCTATGTGACCTTGGGCAAGTCACTAAATCCTGTTTGCCTCAGTTTCCTCATCTGTAAAATGAACTGGAGAAGGAAATGGCAAACCCCTCTAGTGTCTTTGCCAAGAAAACCCCAAATGGGGTCACGAGAGTTGGGCATGAATGAACAAGAACAGCAACAGGGCATAGAATGGCAGAACTGAGAAGGGCTTTGGAAGACAGAATGTCAGAGCTGGAAGAGGCTCCAGAATACAGAATTCTGAATTGGAAGGGTCCTTGGAACATAAAATATTGGAGATTGGTAGGACTTTAAAGCATGACATGGCAAAGTTGGAGGGTCCTTAGAATGTAATGCCAAAGAACTGGAAATTGAGGGGATGTCTGTCCATTGGGGAATGGCTAAATAAGTTGTGGTATATGAATGTAATGGAAAATGGTTGTGCTATAAGAAATGAGCAGAAGGATTTTAGAAAAGCCTGGAAAGATTGCATGAACTGATGCTGAGTGAAATGAGCAGAACCAGCAGAACACTGTACACAGTAACAGTAACATTGTATGATGACCAACTCTGATAGACTTAGCTCTTCTCAGTACAATATAATGATCTAAGTCTCTAATATAATCCCAAGGGACTCATGATGGAAAATGCTATCCATGTCCACAGAAAGAACTATGGAGTCTGAATGCAGATCAAAACATGCTATCTTTTTTGCTTGTTTTTTTTTTCTTTCTTATGGTTTTTCCCTTTGGTTCTGATTCTTCTTTCACAACACGACTGATCTGGAAATATGATTGTATGTGTATAGCCTATATCAGATCTCATGTTGTCTTGGGCGGGGAGGGAATTTGGAATTCAAAATCTTATAAAAGTGAATGTAAAGAAAAAGAATACAATGCCAGAGCCAGAAGGGGCTCTAGAATATAAGAGCTGGGAGAAACTGTGGAATAGAGAACCTGAGGGCTGGGAGGGACCTTAATGAGCATAGAATGCTGGAGCTGGCAGGATTCTTAAGAGACCATCTTGTCAAACCTTTCATTTCATAGACTGCAACATCACTTCTACCCATCTGTTCAACAATTCAACTGAACAAGTATTAAGTGTACACTCTAGTTTGGTCCTCTGGGGCCAGGTAGAATTAGCCATAGCTAATCCCTTTTCCATGTGATGGTCCTTGAAATACCTGAAGGCAGTGATTATTTCCTCCATCTCTTCTCTCCTCCAGACTAAGCAACCCTGCATTCTACAATTGATCTGCCCGTGGCCCAGTCTCTGCTTCCCTAAGATTCCTGGTTACCCTTCTCTGGATATCTCCAGTTTGTCCACATCCTTCCTAAAATGGGGCAGCCAGAACGGAATATAATCTCCCAGAGATGACTGGATCATTATCTTCCTCATTCTTGAAATGACGATTCCCTTTTCAACTCTCAAGTCTCAGCTTCCTTATCTGCAAAATGAGAGGGTTGAACTTGGTAGCCTCTGAGATCCTCCCTGGCTCTAGTTCACTGAGCTCCAAGATCTTGTGGGGTGGGAAAATCAAGGTTCAAGAGAAGCATGTTGGCCAAAGTTACCCTTGGCAAATCAGTGGCCAAGCTGGAGCTAGAACTCAGTTCTCTCGGTTTCTAACCATAACCCTAAATACTCTTGACACCCTCTCAGGTGGAGGGTGACTGGGACCTCCACATTGGTGCCCGCCATACAGTGGAACATTAAATCTAACTATGGAACCTCTCAGAAGAAAGACAGCCCCCCCCCCCCAGGAGATGTTACCGTTAATAGATTTATCTACAAGCCAAGCAAGGGAAATCTGGCGTTTGAGCTGTCAGACCCTTTTTTCCAGAGCATGGTTCTGCACTCTGCCAAGTCAGGTCTCATTTCCATTCCCGTTAACAGAGCCCATTAAATCAGGGCAAGGATGCGCTTGTACCTCAAGCTATTTCCAGCTGTCCTAGCGGTGAGCAGCCGAGCAGGTTAGATTAGATCCCATCATGGGCATGGGCCCCATCTAGAATTTGGGCCAATTTGTGGCCTGCCAATAATCACCTCAGTGGGAGGCATGATTGGGGGGGGGACTAAAATAGGCTCAGAATGTAAATGGACCAGAAAAATTAACTGGAAAGAAATCTTCGCATTTCACAGCCCAAATCAGCCGCATGAGCATGGCATTGCCAGTCTTGTCTTCCTTCTCTAAGGTTACTCCAGAGCGGGAGTGGAGGGCTCTTTCCAGCATTCTTGGAACTAGTCAGAGCCTGATTAAAGGATGTACCCTAGGTAATGCCAGAAATGGGGGAGCTGGAGAAAGTTAAAGGGATGGTAATACAGAGGAGAAGAGATTTGGAAAATAAAGTCTATTGAGAAAAACAAAGAGTGATGTGTGTGTGTGTGTGTGTGTGTGTGTGTGTGTGTGTGTGTGGAGAAGAGATTTGGAAAATAAAGTCTATTGAGAAAAACAAAGAGTGATGTGTGTGTGTGTGTGTGTGTGTGTGTGTGTGTGTGTGTGTGTGTGTGTGTGTAGGGGAAGGGTTATTAGTGTAGAGAAATCTGTAGGGTTGCCAGATGTCTGTAAAAGTCTTATGGGTTATTCCAGAAAGGATGGTGATCATTTATCTTCATCTTGAGATAAAATAGATTCAGGATGCAAGATTTCAGCAGGTTAGAGTGATGGGTCCAAATGAAACTTAACAAGAAATGGAAAAGCAATCAATGGAAAAGCGTTCATTTTTGGTTTAAGAAATTGGTGCAGATGAGACAGTGTATTGAGCCTACGACGCAGGCGCCAGGAAGACTCAAGTCTCAAACTGGTCTCAGACTCTTACTAGCTAGGCCAAGTCACTCAACCCCTGTTTGCTTCAGGCTCCTCATCTGTGAAATGAGACTAACAACAGTACCTGCCTCTCAGGCTTGTTGTGGGAGTAAAATGAGATAATACTTGTAAAATGCCTTGCAAACTTTAAAGCATACCACAGGTCATATGAAAAGGGGATGAGGCCACATGTGACCCTCTAGGTCCTTAAGTATGGCCCTTTGACTCTGAAGTTTGGATTCAGTCAAAGGGCCTTACCTGAGGACCTAGAGAGCCACATGTGGCCTCTAGGTCACAGGTTCCCCACCCCTGTAGAGATGTAATTTGGGTATGAGTCAACAGTAGGATACAACAGTCAGAAATGCTAATGTGTTCTTAGACTGTATTAACAAAAGTGGATTATCTTGAATAGGGACAGAATGGTCCCATGGCTTCCTGCCCTTATCAGAGCCCATGCAGAGTATTAGATTCAGTTCTGCATATCACATTGGAGGGAAGGGAATGACGTGGTATATTCATCCAGCTCAGGGCAACTCAGAGGGTGAGAGGGCTTTACCACCATACCAGAGAAGGAACTGTTCCAACCTTGGAATGGTCATGGCTTGGGGGAACATGATGCCAGATGATGACTCTAATGGTCATTACAGAAGGTTACTATATCACATAGGGAAAAGGGATTTGATTTCTTTTGCTTGTCCTCAGAGACAGAATTAAGACAAGCAGGCAGAAGGTGCAGAGGGTCACATGGAGGGGTGTAAGGAAACTTTCCTAAGACCTATAGATGAAAGTAGGATGGGCCGCCTCAGGAGACAGTGGGTTCTCTTACACCTAGAGGCCTTCCAGTGGAAGCTGGTCCACCACTCGTTTTAGGGATGTCCTGACCTCTCACAGGCTGGACCAGATGTCCTCAGAAGTCTCTGTCAGTTCTGAGATCCAATAACATTGGGTTGAGGTGTTGGAGCAGAAAGTGGAGTGGACTGCTTGTCAGGGATGCTCTGGAAGGAATCAGATTCCTCAGGAAGGGAATTTTAGTTGGTGATTTTCCAGATCACTTCCTACTCATAGACCCTCTGACCATCATCCTAAGCCAGGGGTGAGGAACCTGCAGCCTCAAGGCCACATGTGGCCTTCTAGGTCCTCAAATGTGACCCCATGGCAGAATCCAGTCAAAGGGCTACACTTGAGGATCTAAAGGGCAACATGTGGTCCTGAGGCTACAGGTTCCCTGCCCCGTCCTAAACATATAGGTGCTTTCTCTCCTCAGGGTTCTTCCATATTCTAAAAGGGGCTCCTAAAAGGGCTTTTGAGAGTGTGACAAGGAAGACACTCATATTCTCTGACCCTTCTGAATCCTCCCCTTCCCTGCTCTTCCAGCTACTAGAGCCTCTCCTTACCCCCACCCAAAGGCCAACTCATACTCGTACATGTGCATGATGTCTCTCCCATTAGACTGTGAACTTCTGGAGGGCAAAAACTGTTTCCGCTTTTCCTTTGAATTCCTGGGGATTAACACTGTGCTTGGCACATTTTGTTGTTCAGTTATATCAGTCATGTCTGACTCTTCGTGACCCCATTTGGGGTTTTCTTGGCAGAGACACTGGAGTGGTTTGCCACTTCCTTCTCCAGCTCACTTTACAGATGAGGAAACTGAGGCAAACAGGGTAAAGTGACTTGCCCAGAGCCCCACAGCTAGTGAGTGTCTGAGGCCGGATTGGACATGAGGAAGATGAGGCTTGCTGACTTCAGGGCCTGCACTCTCTGCACTGCGCCCCATAACTGCCCGTGCTCAGCACATTCTAGGCACTTAATAAATAATTGATGATTGATTAGTTGATTGGATCCACGGGCCTTTTTTGAGAATAGGGGCCACAGTTATAAAGCTAAAGAGGACCTTGGAAGCTACTTCTAACCCAACCCCTTCATTTAAAAAACAGATTTCCATTGCTATCTTTCGTTTCATTATCACCTAAATTTCCTCCTGTATCCTGCCCCCTCCGCCCCCAGGGAGCACTATCCCATATAACAAAGCATTTCCAATCTTCTTATTTTAGGGATCAGGAAACTTAGGCCCAGAGACGTGACCTGCCATGAGTGGCTATGGACAACAGGCTTTCTGTCTGGTAGGCGGCCAGGAACAGACACACCTGCCCTGTCCCACCCTTCACATTTGAAGCCGTCCCAGCTTGGTAGCACTTGCAGAGTTTGCGCCTTCCTGGGGAGGCCTTTAAGAACCCAGAAAAACCATGAGGGGAGCCCCTTAAGAAGACTATAGTGGAGGATCATTTCTAGAAGATTCAAAATAGGTCAAAAAACTCATCCATCCTTGGGGCAGCTAGATGGCACAGTGAATTGAGTACTGGTCCTGGAGTCAGGAGGAGCTGGGTTCAAATCCAACCTCAGACACTTACTAGCTGTGTGACTTTGGGCAAGTCACTTAGTCCCAATTGCCCTGCCTTCCCCCCTCCAAAAAAAGACAAAACAAACAAACCTCATCAATCACCAGCATTTTGGCACAGGAGGGCCTTAAGGCTGGGAAGCACTCCTAGTCTTACATCTCTCTGATTTGAAAAGGAAGAAAACATGCATTTATTAAGCACCTACCATTTGCCATCACTGCACTAAGTGTTTTATGAGTATTATCTCACTTGATCCTTACAACAACCCTGGGAAGTAGGTGCTGTTATTATTCCGATTTTAGAGGTGAGGAAACTGAGACAGACAGAGGTGAAGTGACTTGCCCAAGGTCACACAGCCCGTAAGTATCTGAGACAGAATTTGAATTCAGGTCTTCTGGACTTGCAACCTGGTGCTTTGTCCACTACACCAAAAGTGGGCCCAATTTTGGCAGAATCACTGAATCGCAGAAACCCAGAGTTGGAGGGAATCTCAATATCATTGGGCTCCAGCTCTTTTATGAAGAAGGAATTCCACCTGCACCCAGGGTTCTTAATCTGGGGGATGTGAACTTGCTTTTAAAATATTTTGACGACACTAACTATGCTGAGTGAGGGGAGCAGAACCAGGAGAACATGGTACAGGGTAACAGCCACAGGGTTGGATGACTGACTTTGACAGACTCAGCCCTTCTCAGCAGTGCAAGGACCTAAAACAATTCCAAAGGACACATGATGGAAAGTGCCATTCATATCCAGAGAAAGGACTATGGAGTCGGAATACAGAGCGAAGCAGACACTTTTCTTTTTTTTTTGTTTTGTTTCGTTTTACTTTTCTTTCTCATGGTTTCTCCCATTCATTCTAATTCTTCTATGCAACATCACTAATGTGAAAATGTGTTTAATAGGGATGTATGGTTAGAGCCCATATCAGGCTACAAGTCGTCTTGGGGAGGGAGCAGGGAAGGACGAGGAGAAAATTTAAAACTTATGGAAGTGAATGTTGAAAACTAAAATAAATAAATTAACTAATAAAAAAGAAATTAAAAAGAGAAAAAAGAAAAAATTTTGACAAGTATTACAATAGCGTCAGTCTCCATTATTATTCCCTTATATTTTTTATGCATTGACAAGCATTGTCCTGAGGAGGGGGGTCCATAGGCTTTACCCAGAACTGTCAGAGGGGCCAGCCCAGGGCTCTGAACCCCAGCCCACGGCCTCTTCACCAAGCGGCAGTCTAGTCTGTGCCTGAAGACAAGAGACATTTCCTGATTCTCTCAGTTCTTAGTGCTTTCCCCTCCCCTCCCCTCCTCAACATTATTACTTTGGATCTGAGGTTAGTGGGGCACTACAGAAGGGATGCTAAAGGAGAGGCCCTGGGTTCAAATTCTGACCTGGTTACTCACACTCACACTCTAATGCCTGGACAGGTAACCGAATCTCTCCAGACCGCAGTTGCTTCCTCTTTAAAATGAGGAGGTTGGACTAGATGCCCTCCAAGGTACCCCACAGCTCTAGAACTGTGATCTGTGGTCCCATGAGAAGACCTGGGTTTGAATCCTGCCTCTCACACATATTGACTGTGTTTCCTCATCTGTCAGCACTGCCAGGAGACTCTCCAAGACCATCAACTGAAGAGCAGATAGCCTTCTACACTGGTAGAGTTTCCTCACTGGGAGCTGCCTATACTAACGAAATCCCAGGTCTGGTTCAATGATGTGCACACACACACATATATGCACATGTGCATGCATACACACACTATACACACTATATCTATGTATAATCACATATACACACATATATTTATGTACATAAGTATATATGTGTAGATATACATAAATACACATGCATATATATATATATATATATATAACACATGTATATGTATTTGTGGAGAAAGTGAGAGAGGAAGAGAGAGAAGGAGGGAAAAAGAAGGAGAAAGAAAAAGAGAGAGAGAGAGAAGAGAGACAGAGAGAAGAGAGACAGAGAGAGGGGAGGTGGGGGTGGAGAAAGGAAGAACAAAAGAAAGAACGAATGAAAGAAAGAAGGAAGGAAAGAAAGAAGGAAGGAAAGAAGGAAGAAAGAAAAAAAGAGAAAGAAAGAAAGAAATAAGAAAGAAAGAAAGGAAGAAGGAGAAATAAAGAGAAAGAAAAAGAATTTATGTATATGCTAGTTCCCCCTGCTAGAATGTAAGTTCCTAGAGGGCAGGGGCTATTTCCCTTTTCTCTCTTTGTATCCCCAGTATCTAACACTAGTTCTCAATACACAGTAGGTGTTCAATGAGTGCTTGTTGAATTGAATAAAATGGTTCTGATGTGGAACTCACTACCTCGCAAGCTCCTTCCACTTTTGGACAGCTCAATAACCAAGGAACTGCCGAGCGTCCTTAGGCAGTGCGCACCTGCTCTGCAGCCGGCTCTTTGCTAACACCAAGCACACCCAGGCGCCGGCGTGGTTGCTCGGCTCTGCAAACAGAGCGCCGAGCGCTCCGCCGCCCCTCCTCCGGAGCCCACCAGCCTGGCAGACGTGCTCTTTGCACCAGGGGGCCAGTTCCTGCTAAGTCGAACCACTTCCTCAAACTTCCTCTGTGGCATCTTGCTCGGATGCACATATGGGCGCCTGCCACCAAGCTAACCCAGCCTGGCGCAGGTTTTCCCTTTAGCGAAGTTCTCTGGCTTTCCCCGAACCGCTCCTGGCTCCCCCCGAACCTCTCTTGGCTCCCGGGGGCTCCCTGAGCCCACCTTCCCTAGCACCAGCTGTCACCCAAGAGAGCATGTGTTTCATTCGTGTCTAGAGAGGCTGGCGTCTTTCCCCCGTGCCCTCACCAAGGGGGCAGACGCATTTCCCTATGGCCCATTTGCAAGGGTGTGACCCACGCCCTGGTTTCACCCAAAGGGGAGGGGGCTCTCCTAGCACTTGCCTTTCTAGCGAAGATCGGGTTGCCAGAGATCTTGGTGAGGTGTAAGAACTCCAGGTGTAGAGATCCAAACTCTGCCAGGATGCTGCTCCCCAGAGATGCCCAGCCCCAGGTCCTGCTGACGCCGCTGTAAAGACAGAAGCAACCGCCATCACCCAACTCCTCCTGCATCCCTTTACTGGTGACGCCTTAGTCAAGTCACTTAACCTTTGAGCTTCAGTTTCCTCTAAAGGGACTTCAAGCCTACTTAGTCCAAGCTCCTCATTTTAAAGATGAGGAAGCAGAATCCATCTTCATACAAGTAAGAAGCATCTGAGGTAGGATTCGAGCCCAAGTCCTCTGAGTCCAGCCCCAGTGCTCTTTTCACCATACCATGCTGCCTCCAATGACGTCAGGGTCACTTCCTACTCTCAATATTATGATCTTATGATTCAATTATAAGTGATATGGAGCTCAAATATAATCCAACCCACTCTACAAAAAGGACCCTGAGGTTCAGAGAGGAGAATTGGCTTGTCTAAGCTCAGACAGATAATCAGAGAATAATAATCACAGCCACTGGCTTTCAAGTTGACCAATTGCTTAACATATGTTTTCATTTGATTCTTACAACAACCCAGTGAGTCAGAGAGCACAGGGATTATTATCCCCATTTTACAGATAATGACACTGAGTCTCAGAGAAAGGAAGTAGACCTGTCTGGGGTCATAAAGCTAATGGAGATTCCTGATCTTCCTCTGACTCCAAGTTCATGACATGACCTTGCCTGTGAGGCTCACAACGAACCTCCACAAGGCTTGGGACCCAAAGGCAGAAGTATGGAAACCAGGAGCATGGGCACAGTAGGCTTCTACCTCACCCACAAGCTCTGCTAAATTCACCAGGAATGTAGAGATGAAGTTCTCTCTTCTATCCGCTACCCAGGGCACACAAATCTCCCAGCTGCCATCATGCTTCCACTTGTTCAAAATCAGTGACACCTTATGAGAGTCTATTTAGCCAAGGCTGTCTCCCAGGGGAAAGTGCATAAACCCAATTAATCCAACAAACACTTACTGAACACCCATTATTTATTGGTGTGGGGTAGTAGAAAAAGGTCTTAGGCTCGAGTCAGAAGACCTGAGTTCGAGTCCAGGTTTCAATATTTGCTGACAACACTGCTGTATGCTAGTCATAGGATTAATAGATCAGGTCCTCTGATTTTTTCCGGGCTTTAGTTTCCTCATCTGTAAAATGGCAATAATAATATTCGTAGAATCTCCTTCATGGGGTTGTCATCAGGATCTAATGAGATAATGTATTTTAAATGCCTCAGAAATAGTATAGCCCATAGAGATGTGAGGTATCAGGTACAGAACCTGTTCTTAGGGTTGGGGAATTAGAATATACAACTCAATAAATAGTGATTTATACTTTAGGCAAAGCCATGTGTTGGATCTGGGATGACAAAAATGAAAATATGGCACAGTCTCTGCCTTCAAGGAACACACAATCTAATCCAGGGATTATGGTGCTCATCAAAGGGGAAGGAAAGGGTAGAAGCATTTATTAAGGATGTACTATTTGCCAGGTGCTTTACAAATATTATGTCATTAGATTCTCCCAACAACCCCAGGAGGCAGGTGCTATTATTAACCCCGTTTTGTTGTATATTCAGTCATTTGAGTGGTGTCCAACTCTTGGTGACCCCATTTGGATGCTGGAGTGGTTTTCCATTTCCTTCTGGAGCTCATTTTACAATTGGGGAAATTGAGGCAAATAGAGTTAAGTGACTTGCCCAGGATCACACAGCTAGTAAGTATCTGAGGCTACATTTGAACTCAGGTCCTCCTGACTCCAGGCCTGTGCCACCTAGCTGCCCCTCTCTGTTCTTTACACTCTGCTAAATAGAGCTGAATAAATCACAAAACCATCTTAACTAGGCCCACTTCAAATTTATGTTACCTAATCTCATCTGGGACCTTACTGCACAAACAAGCAAGTCCTTTTACACCTCCCTAATTGTTCCTTATCCCACTCATCACGGCAGCTCTTGCAAACTTTCTCCTCTCTCCTCCTTAAACTCCCATGGCATCCCCTCCCTCCGCCCTCTGCTGAAGAGCTCACTTCCTAGTTCACTTAAAAAAAGAGGTTTTCTGCTGAGAGAGAGCGCTCCCTCTTCTCCCCTCCTCCTCATCTCATGTCAGTCGGGCGTCTTCCTCCACCATCTCCTCTTTCAATCTTTCTCGATAAGGCAAAGCCCTCTGTGTGCGCCCCTGATCCCCTTCCCATCTGCCTTCTCCAGCAGATTGCCCCCTCACCCTTCAATCATCCCCACGCGTTAGCTAATCTCCAGATTTTTTATCTACCTACAAACATACCCATGTTTTCTCTCCCATCCTGTAAAAATTGTAACTTGGTTTGTCCATCATCACCAGGTACCGTTCTGTATCTCACCTCCATTTCTTGGCCAAACTCCTAAGAATGTTGTCTATGCTAAGGGTGTCTACTAGCTTCTGAGGGCAGCTAGGTGGCATTGTAGTGGATACAGTACCATGCCTGGAGTTAGGAAAACTTATCTTTGTGAGTTCAAATCCAGTCTCAGACACACACTAGCGGTGTGACCCTGGGCAAGTCACTTCACCCTGTTTACCTCAGTTTCCTCATCTGTAAAATGAGCTGGAGAAGGCAACAGCAAACCAGTCCAGTATCTCTGTCAAGAAAACACCAAATGGGGACACAGTCAGAAATGACTGAACAACAATAGAAAGCTTCTCAACCCTGTGTAATCTACCTTCAGTCAACTGAAACTGCTCCCTCCAAAGCTTGCCCAATGAGCTCTGAATTATCAAATCAAATGGCCTTTTCTCGATCCTTATCCTTCTGACTTCTCTAGACTTTGATGCTTTTGATCATCATTTCCTCCTGAATACTCTCTCCCGCTCTGGGTTTCTGTGACACCGCTCTCTCCTGGTTCTCCTCCTACCTGCTCCTTCTCCATCTCCTTTGCCCCTCCTGCATCCAGATCAGTTCCACTGATTGTCCCCCAGAGCTCTGTCCTCATCACTTTTTTTCTTTTTCCTCTATATCCTCCCACTTTGTGATCTCATCAGCTCCCAAGGGTTCAATGGCCCTTGATTTCTATGTAGGTGATGTCCAGATCTAAATAAACATCCAGGTCTGATCTCTTCTGGCCTCTAGTCTTGTATCACCAACTACCTTCTGGGTATGAGACTGAATGGGACTTCCCACGGGCATCCCAAACTGCCTATGTCCCAAACAGAACCCATTATCTCCCTTTCCAGCCCTTCCCCCTTCTCTACTTTCCTATGACTGTTGAGGTGCCTCCATGCTCCCAGTTACACGTTGGTGTCATCTCTGGCTCCTCCCATGCCCTGTATGTTGTCAGGTCTTTCCACTTTTACTTTCCTGTCACCTCTACCATACTTCCCCATCTCTACCCTCCACAGCCATCACCCCCATTCAGGCTTTCTGATTGTTTCCCTACCTCAGATCTCTTTACCAACCTAATGCAAACTCCCTTCAACTGCCAGAGCTATCTTCCTAAAGCGCATGTTCAACTAAGTCCTCACCTGCCTCCCACTTAGTAAACTCCAGGGGCTCCCGATTAACTCCCGGATCAACTATAGCATTTTCTGTTTGACTTCTAAAGCCCTTCATGCCTGGGTTCCAGCCTGTCTTTCTGGTCTCCTGACACCTTGATGCCCTCCATATACTCTGCCATCCAGCAACATTGGGGCTTCTCGCTGTGCCTTGATTGTGGCCCTGCTCCTGACTCCAGGCCTTTTCACTGACTGTACCCCCTTTTCACAATGCTCGTCCTGGTCTCCTCTGCTTGCTAGATGTCCTGGCTTGCTTCAAGATTCAGCTCTGGAGAATGCCTTTCCTGTCACTCCCACCACTAGTGACTTCTAGCTAAGATTCTGCCTGGATACATTCACTTGTGAGTTCTTTCAAGCAGAAGAATGTCCTAAGGAGTGCTTAGTGCAGTTCCTCACATATAGTCAGCATTTAATAAATGTTAACAGACTGATGTTCTATGGTCTCGTATTCAATGTTTTAAGGCTCCTTCCTGCTGACACCCTCTGTTCTATATCTCTGATATTCTCTGTTCTAAGGTTCCTTCCAGCTCTGACATTCTCTGTTCTAAGGTCTCTCCTAGATCTGACATCCTGTGTTTTAAGGTTCCTTCTCGTTTTGACATTTTATGTCTTAAGGTTCCTTTCTTCTCTGACATTCTCTGTTCTGAAGTTCCTTCCTGCTCTGACACTCTGTGATTTAACAGGGACTGGTTGACTTTAGGAAAGCCAGGACTAGGCATGAAAGAAATCAGGGTCTTTGTGTTCCAAAGCTTCCTCTTCTATAAACTGTTCCCCACCTTGCCTCTTTCTTAAAGGGAGGTGAATCAGACACTGGCCACAAGACACTAAGAATTGACTGGAGAAGGAGGCTGAAATAAGAAAACTGATGAAAACAGCAATGATAAGCAAGTACCTTAACACACTCAAAGGACTTCACTTCTGCCATCTCCCCTCATTCCAGAGGGCATATGCAGGAAGCAGCCATCATTAATTAGTTTTACATGCAGGAGGCAGAATGGGAGGCTAAGAAGCCTGAGACTCAGAAGCCAGGCCAGAGTTAGAGCCCTGACTCCCAGCCTATCCTACTGGCTGGGTCATTTCTTTCCAAATGACTGCTATTTGCTGTTTTTAGAATCAAAAGGTTCTTAAAGACTGGTCCTTACCCAGAATTAGAAGCCTGTCTCTGGTGCCACCTGTCACAAGCCACTAGAATCACAGACTAAATGAACCATCAGAGTTGGAATCAGCTTTAGAATCCAAAAGGTCAGAGCTGAGAGGGCCCTTAGTACACAGGATGTCAGAGCTGGGAGGGCCCTTGGAACACAGGATGTCAGAGCTGGGAGGGCCCTTAGAACACAGGATGTCAGAGCTTAGAGGGGTCCTTAGAACATAGAATGGCAAAGCTGGGAGGAGCCTTAGAACAAAGCTTCCTTATAGCAGGCTTCTCCTCTCTATCTATCAGTGCTTAGCACAGTGACTGGTACACAGGAAGCACTTAATAAATGCTCATCCATCCATCTATCCATCCATCCAAAGAATAAGGACGATCCCTTGTCAGAGATAAGGTTCTTCCATGGGGTAGAAGTTTGAACTGCATTGGTCCAAATGATGGGTTGGGAGACAGAGGGCCTTTTTTCAAACCTGAGCTCTGCTATGTTCCACTCTTGCAATCTTGGGCAAATCTCTTTTCTCGGGTGTTAGTCTCCTCATTTGTAAGATGAGAGGGCTGACTAGCCCGTCCCTTCTAGCTCAGAATCCTATGATTCCATGACCTCTCCCCTCCTTCCCATCATGGCTAGCTCCCATCTGGATATCACTGTGTACAATTCTGGGGCCCATCTTTTAGGAAGGATGTGGATGACAGTATGCAAAGGGGGTTAACAAACATCCTTCTCAAATGGGTGCCACATTCAGATTGCTTGAAGGTACCTGGGACATATAGCTTGAGAGGAGAGAGACACACAGCTAGTTTCTGCCTTCAAGTACTTGAAGGGCTATCATGTGGAAGACAGATCAGTTGTGTTCCTTTGGTCCCCAGGGTGGAAACAGGCACAATGAGAGGAAGCTGGAGAGGCATATTTAGGCTCGTTGTCAGGAGAAACTTCCCAACAGTCAGAGTTGACCCAAAAGGCCATGGGCTGCCTCGGGAGGGGTGGGTTCCCTGCTCCCTGAATATCTTCAGGCCAGGATGGATGGCCATTTATGGAGTATTACTGTATCCCATAAGATTCTGTCACTGTGAAGCCTCTTTCCACATCTAGCACCCTTGGGAGGTGGAAGGGGAGTGATTGAGTAACTGAGTCAAAGCAGTTCCAGTCCTAGGGTTGACACATGGTTCCTTTAGTCTCTGAGGGGCTGGGGCTGGAGGAGGTTTCCAGGGAGGCTGAACTTGGAGGAGGATGGTGGTGGGAGGAACAGGGAACAGAGCCTTCATCTCCCCACACCCCACCCCCACTCCAAATCAGCCCCTCCTTTGCAAGCTCCCAGCAGGGCAGGCTGCTAATGGGGATTCTGCCTTCAGATTTCAGCTGGAACCAAACAGGTCAGGGAGCCTTGAGTGAATAATTGATGTTGCCTGTGGTAATGAGGATCCCAAGAAAATTTCAAAGTAAAGTACAGCCAAGCAGCCTTTGGTCTTCATGCTCATGTGGCATGAAAGTTGCACACACCCCCTCCCCAATACAGGCTGTTCCCAGGGAGGAAGGGGACTGCTATGGTTTTAAAATAGCAAAATGGGAGTGGAGCGGTCCTATGCAGAACATGTAAAGTTGGTTGGCTTCGGAGGTCTCCCCTACTGCCTGTTCAGTCACATCAGTGGCTTTAGAATCAGCATGAACTTTGGACTTGGAGGGAGAGGACCTGAATTTGAGACCCACCCCCCCCCCGCCCAACTCACATACTACTCCTTTTTTGACCAGGGGCAAGGCCAGGGGTGGGAAATCTGCAGCCTCCAGGCCACATGTGACCCTCTGGGTCCTCAAATGTGGCCCTTGAATCCATCAAAGGGCTGCACTTGAGGTCCTAGAGGGCCACATGTGACCTTGAAGCCAGAGGTTCCCCATTCTTGGACAATCCTGTTGAACTCCTTGGGACTCAGTTCCTTTATCTATCAAATGGGCAAAATAACACCCTCCCTCCCTACCTCAGAGTTGTAAGGAAGGTACTTTTGTAAATCTTTAAGATCTACAGGAATGAATATTGTGGTGGTTGTTGTTACATAAGCACCATTCATGGCTTCTATTCCAGGGTCTCCTACATAACAGCCAATGTAGCAGACAACCTCCAGGGGTAAGGGGAGTGACTGCTACCACTAGGGTCCCCCCAAAACCCTTCCCTCTCAGAAGAGTCCCCTCCCACATGAAGAGAGGCAAGGACAGGGAATTTCAAATACCACCAGAAAAAAAATAACCTGCCCTTGTTCTGCCCGACATAGAGCTGCTGCTTTCTCTCCCCCTCCCCAGTCTGGATGAAGCTCCTTGTGGGGGTGCTCAAGCCACAGGGCCATAGGTTAAGAGCCGGAGGGCACTCAGAAGAGCATCCAGTACAACCCTCTTGTCTTATAGGTGAGGAAACTGAGGCCTAGAAAGGTAGAGTGCCTGGTCCAAGGCCATACAGATATTGCAGAACCAGGATTTGAACTCAACTCTAACTCCAAAGCTAGAGCTCTCTCTCCTCTGAGGCAGCAAGGTGTTGCAGCTGATTAAGGGCTAAGCCTGGAGTCAAGGAAGGCTTGAGTTCAAATTTGGATTCAGACACATTAGTTGTGTGACCCTGGGCAAGTTACTTCAACTTCTGGCTGCCTCGGTTTCCTCAATTGTAAAACAGACAATAACCGTAAAATAGGGGATAAAAATAGCACCCATCTCTCAGGGTTGTTGGGAGGATCAACTGAGATAATACTTGTGTGTAGCACAATGCCTGGCACATAGAAGATGATAAATGCTTCCTTCCCCTTCTCTCTCCCTTCCTTCCTTCCTTTCTTCCCCATGGGTCACTCAGTACCATGGAAAACTACTGGCCTTGAAGCCGGTACTCTCCTCAGAGGAAACTACTCCCATCAGTCACTTTATATTTATTATATTATGTACAGGCTGTCATTTAATCACTCCTGGTTCCCTTGGTGACAAGATATGATGACAGAAATGAGCCTCCTTTGGGCAACAGAGTATTAGAGCAGAAAACACACCAGCCTGGGAGTGAGGAAACCCGAGTCCAGTACCCAGGCCTCCCTCTAGCTCTCTGTGGGGCTTTGGAGAAGTCATTTTCCTCCACTAGGGCTTAGCTTCATCCACTGTAAAATGGGAAAGATGGACTAGATAATCTTTGAAGGCCCTTCCAGCTTTGATATTTAAGGGTTCCTAGGCTCCTCTCAGCTCTGACATTGTGTGTTCTAAAGGCCCATCCAATCCTAACATTCTCTGTTCTAAGGTCCCTCCTAGATCTGACATATTAGGTTCTAAGGACTCTTCTCCACTCTGACGTCCTGTGTTGTAAAGTCCCTCCAAGCTCTGACATTCTGTGTTCTAAGTCCCTCCCAGCTCTGACATCCTGTGTTCTAAGGTTCCCTCCCAGTTCTGACATTCTGTGTTCTAAGGTTCCTCCTAGCTTTGACACCCTAAATTCTAAAGGCTCTCCTCAGTTTAATGATCTTTTACGAATACCCCACAAGACCTCCTCCCCACTCACTAGCTGTGGGGTCCTATCCGGCCTGGCTCTGAATTCCAGTTCCTCACTGCCAGGACTTTGCTGATTGTTCCCTGTCTTGACTGGGCCCTCCTAGGCTGATGCCAGCCACGTGTGCTGGAATCCATCAGGCTTTCTCTTTGAAGAGGAGAGCCTGGGCTTCTTCTGCCACCGTAGGAGGTATCCCTGACACTTGGCAGGGTGGAAGGAGGAAGCATTTGGAACAGCTGAATATCTTGCCCATTAAAGAAAGAGGAATTTCTGCCAAGAAATCTGCATCCACATACATATGTATACATAATCCCCTTCCGCCCCCACTGCACCTCAGAAGATGGAGAGTACTGAAAATAAATATTCTTTCTTTTATCAGAAATGTCAGTTAGGGTCTGTATTAAACAAGCGCTCCTTGAGATTCAGAGGTGGCCGACAGCAAAGAGGGTCCAGTCAGATCTCTTGGAGATTAGAGGCTGCGAGAGATCTGTAGGTGACTAAGGGGGATGGATGAGCTCTAAGGCACCATGCATTGGTCAGGCCCAACGCAATGAGGGAGGAGAGGTCATGTCACTGCTGGGACCCCTAGCTCAGGAAGGCCAGAAGAGTAGGCTAAAGGCCTTCTGAGCTGCCATTTTGGACGTGTTTCCTCAGTCTTGGTGCTCATGGCTGAGAGATCTCTGAAGAGGTCCCAGGTAACTGTGTCCAGTTCTAGCCATGACGGCTTGGGTTTCTCTGGAAAAACCCTAGTATGTCTGTCTATGCCTCTGTTATCTAAACACTTATTAAGTCCTATTGATTCTAACTGTAGCAACTTGAATTCATGCCTTTCCTCTCTATTCTCACAGCTGACACCCTAGTGCAAGATTTCATTACCTATCTGGACTGTAGTGATCACCTCACATTAAGGTTCACTTTTTTCCAACTGCAATCCATCCTGTGGTATAGAACTCAAATAGAAATGGATCATTGCAGGCCACATATCGACTTAGAAAACCACAAGTTAACATTATCTATGTTGCATTGTATTTTTATTTATTTTGTAAAACATTTTCCCAAAGACATTTGAATTTGGTTCAGGTCACACATAGGGACGCTTCTGTATCCCACTGCCTGAATAATCTCTCTGTTGTGTTACTCCTTGACTCCAAACACTTCAGTGATTCCCTGTTGCCCACCACACATAAATCTAAATTCCTCAGCTTGTCATTCAAGGCTCTCCACAATTTGGTGCTACCCTCCCTTTCCAACCTTGCCTCATTCTTTCTCTAGGCTACAATTAAACTCCTCTGAACACACCTTATACAATTCTGCAGTTTCTCTTTGCTCAAATTGTCCCAAGTGCCTAGAATTTTAATCTTCTGCCTGCTGAAAGCCTTTATTTAAACCCATTATTTAAAGACCAGTTAATATGCCACCTCCTCCATGATGCCTTCCCTGACTTCTACCAAACAGTGATGGCCCTCTCCTCTTCTACTTTGTAGCCTGGCTTCCAGCTTTGTCACTTGATGGAAACTTCACTCTTCAAAGCTACTGGCGATCTCATGGTTTCCCTTTTCTTAGTCATTCTCCTTCTTGACCTCACTTTAGCATTTGACACTGTTGATCACTTCCTCCTGGATGTTCTCTCCTCTCTAGGTTCTCATGACACTTTCTCTCTCTCTCTCTCTGTCTCTCCTCCCTCCTCTTGTCTTCCTTCCTCTTCCCTCCTCTCCTTCTCTCTCTCTCTCTCTCTCTCTCTCTCTCTCTCTCTGTGCCTCTCCCTCTCTGACTTTCTCCTTCCCTCTCTCTCTCTCCCCTCCCCCCTCTCCTCTCCTCCCCTTCCCTTTCTCTCTGTCCTCTCTCTCTCTCCTCTCTCTCCCTCTCTCTCTCTCTCTTTCTCCTCCCTCTGTGTCTCTCTCTCCTGTTTGACCACATCTTCAGCCATATCCTGATCCATAACTGTGGGTATCCCCCAAGACTCAGTCCTGGGCTCTCTTTTCTTCTCTCTCTTGGCAGCCTCTTCAGATCCCACAGCTTTAATGAACACTGCTGTACAGATGACTCCCAGACATATGTCCTTCTGCTCCTCCAATTGTTACATGCTGCCTTATCTTTTCCATGCTGTATCCTTCCAGTAGAATATAAACTCCTTGAGGGCAGGAGCAATCTCATTTTTGCCTTTGTGCCCAAAGTGTCCAGCGTGGTGCTGGCCACACAGCAGGCGATTGCTAAAGGCTCGCTGAAGTGGCGATTTGTGGAGGAATGTGAGCAGTAATTACAGGACTTCTCCTTTACACCGGCCTCCCCTCCCTCCTTTTGTAGTTATCTCATAGGGCGAGAGTGGAGAGAATGCAGATCTCAGAGCTGGGAAGAGCTGGATTCAGGTCTCCTTGTGACATCTATTGGCTGTGTGACCTTGGCCAAATAACTTACCCATTCAGTCCTCTGGGCAGTTCTCAAAGACCACAAGATACAGAAAATAATAATAATAGCTAATATTTATATGGTACCTACTACGTTCCAGGCACTGTGCCAAGTGCTTTATAATGATCTCATTTGAGCCTCACAACCACCCCAGGAGACAGGTGCTATTATTATCACCCCATTTTACAGATGAGGAAACTGAGGCAAACAGAGGTCAAGTGACTTGCCCAGAGTCACACAGCTAGTAAGTGTCAGATGTCAGATTTGAACACAGATCTTCCTGACTCCTAATCTGCATTAATGGAGGGAGTTTCCTTTTCTGGGAGTTCTCTAGACCAGCAAAATCTCAGGTTCAGTCCTTCTGTCTCTATAGGATCATAGATAAGGTCTGGAAGGAGCCTCAGAGGTCATCAGATCCTACCTCATAATTTCAGAAATGGGAAAATGGAGGTTTAGAGAGATGATGAGACTGGCCCAGAAGTGTCTGTAAAGAGATTCGAACCTAGGGCATCCCAATTCTAAGCCCAAGGTCCTATCCATTGTATCACCTGCCTTCCTATACCTGTGCCTCAGTCCTCTAAGACCATGAGCTCCTCAAGATTGCCATGAAAGGCAGTGGTCAGGGGTCAGGAGTTCCTTAGCTTAGAATTCACCTCTAATGCTTCCAAGCTGCATCTCCACAAGCCAGTTGCCTACCTTTCTGAGCCTTGGTTTTCCCATCTTCAAAATGGAGCTCATAACCCTTACAGTGGTACCTCACAGGGCTGTTGTGAGGCTCAAATGAGATGATATATGGAAAGTTCTTTGCAGACTTTGAAATGCTAAATAAATGTCAGTTTCTATGATTATAATCTACCTTAGTATCTCCAGCATGGAGCTCAGGGCCTTGTCCACAGCCTGATAAATATCTGGTGACTGGTGTTGAGTTGAGGGCGCCCACCAAGGAAATCATGAATCAAAGTAAGAAATATTAGTGCCATCTCCCCCCCAACACACACATGCACACACACACACACACACACACACACACACACACACATACACACACACACACACCCCACACTCATCTTCCAAGATGCTGCTTTTGTCTCTGTTGGTCACAGACAGAAAAGAAGCTGGCATTATTTATCATTTCTACCAAAGGTTTTGGTGAATAACAACTCTCTTGTTTATAAAACATTAAGGTCCCCTAAGAATTTTCCTCACAACAACCCACATAGGTAGAAGCAGGATTTTTCTTGTATTGTAGGTGGAGAAACTAAGGCATAGAGTGGTGAATTGTCCTCTCCAATGTTCCATAGTCAGAAAGGGTAACAGGGGTGGGGGATCTGTGACCTCGAGGCCACATGGCCTTCTAGGTCCTTGGGTATGGCCTTTTGACTGAGTCCAAGTTTTACAGAACAAATCCTTTTATTAAGGGGATTTGTCCTGTGATGTTTGGATTCGGTCAGAAGGCTACACTTGAGGACCTCATGTGGCCTAGAGGCCACAGGTTCCTCTCTCCTGGTAGGATCTGGGTTGTCTCCCTGGTACAAATTAGATAGGCAGCTAGAGACTGATGCTACCTTACTTTAATTCTCCAGGGATCAGAAAGTCATAGGCATCAAATGGATTTCCAAGCAGAAGTTACCCTAACCACTGGAATGGTGGCAGTAGCAATCCTAACAGGCTCTGGGTCATGGATTTGTGCCTCGGGGCTTCAAACCTTGCTTCTTCTATGAGCATCTGACAGCTGCCTGAACCTCTTCTTCCATGGGTCAATAGGTCTATAAGCACAGAGCTCTGGAGCAGAGGTGGAAAGATAAAGATGGGGCAAGTTGGTAGTTACCAAGAAGACATAGGAAAATCACATCTGCTTTTTTTTTTAACAGAACAGTGAATATGTCTTTAACAATCTCTTTAGAATCCTTTACCTCCTCCACATTCCTATGGCCACCACTCTACTCCAAGTACTTCTGCCTGGATTTCTCTAATAGCCTCCTACATTATGCACCCTACCTCCTAATTCTGCCTCTCCCATGTATCCTGCACAGGCCCTATTTGACTTCTCAAGACAGAGCTGATCACATCCTTACTGTGCTCAAAGTCTTCAAAGGCTCCCTAATATCTACCAACAAGTCAATGGATCATTCAAGGGGCATTAATTTTTTTTCTACCAGATAAAGTCCAAATTCCTTTCCCTATTTCCAAATTCCAAAGTCCTATACAATGAAAAGCCACTCTAGTTTTCCAAATTTGTCTCACTTCCCCCTTTTCCTCACCCCATTGAGGAATTGACTACTGACCATCCATTACATGTCCTGTGGTTTCCCACCTCCACAGCTTTGCCACATCGACAATACTCTCTCCACTCTAATCTCCACTGTTAAAACCCTCCCTAATTTTCAATATGTAGCTCTTCCAGGAGCTATCCCTGATCTTTCTCACTAGATGTACTATTTCCTTTTCTTGTTGTTAAATTTGTAGCTTTCTTGTGTACCTATATAATGCCCTATTTTGTATTATGGTTATGGATATAGTGTTGTATTTCCCTAGTAGGTTCAAAATACATTCATTCAACAAACATCTATGCATTGCCTACTGAATGCAAGGCATTGTCCTAGGCTCTCAATATATGTGTGTGTGTATATATACATACATATATAAATATACACATATATATACATACATATATATTATATATACATACGTATATATTATATATATACACATACACATACACACACACACACAGACACACAGACACACAGACACACAGACACACACACACACACACACACACACACACACACACACACACATATATATATATATACATATATATATATGTCACCCAGGTTGTAAGCTCCTTGAAGGCAGACATTCTTTCTTAAGTATCTTAGTGCCCAGAACAGTTCATGTCAATAAACATCTATTAAGTACTTATTATATTTGAGTGCTATGCTCTGCATACATTCCAATACATTTCTGTTGACTTGAATGGAATGATTAGCAGCGGAGCTGTCCACCCAAGAGTACCCAGGGTCTTTCCTAGTCTGGAAGGAACAGCATTAGCCCATTGGGATGAGTGACTTGGGTTTTTAAAAATTAAATTAATTTTATTTTTAATTTGCGAAATAAAACAAGCATTTCCACAACACGGCAGAATAAAACAAAGATGACTGTACATGAATGTACAACTTGCTATTCTTTTAAAATATATAATAAAGTTGTCATGTAACTTTTTCTTTTTTTGCTTTTTCTTCAAGGACTCATTAAAAAGGGTTCACCACAGGCTTCCTCACTCTCCACTTTGACAGCTGGCTGCCAGCTGTCATGAGAAGGAGGAGGGGTAAGCCATGACTACCTTTCTAAACCACTTCACTTCAGCCCACTTCTCTCTGTAGCTAACTCAGTCTATAGCATGAGGAACAGACCCCCCAGGAGGAGAAGATAGCCAATGCCAATGCTGGCAGATGGTTCCTACCTCCCAAAGTTTACCATCCCCCGGGGAATTCCAGTGGGGGTGTTGAAGGCTGGCAGAAGCTTTTCTCCGAGTCTGATGACCTTCTCTCGGAAGACCTGCAAAAGAAGGTTTAAGACAGTTGTTGAACCGTAGACTTAGCAGGATTAGCTCATTGGTCTGGAATGTGTCTATGGCTGAATGAATTTACTCCTAAGCCCATGAAAGTCAGAGATAAAGAGACCCTAGAAGGAATGATAAAGTATGACAGCCATCCACAGAAAGCCTGTAGCACCTCCATAGCAGGGAAATAGTAGTAATAATCACGGCGGGCATTTTCATATCACTTTTAGGCTTGTAAAGTGCTTTATATAGATTAGCTCTTCTGAGCTTTACAGCAACCCTGGGAGACAGGTACTACTGCCTTGTCATAGTGCCCAGCACAAAGTAGGTGCTGGCACACAGTAGGTGCTATGTAAATGCTTATTCCCTTCTCTTCCCTATGAGGAAAAAGGCACTTACAAAGGTTAAGTGACTTACCCATGATCTCATACCTGGTGGTGTGAGGGGCAGGGGCAGGATTAGAATCCACAGATTCCTGCCTTCAAGTTTAGCACTCCCTCCAGGTCTCTCTGGGACATTATACTACACTACCTTGCCAAAGGAAGGCTCTAAACCCTAACTCTGAACAGCGGGCCAATCCTGGGGGCTGGGGATGATATACTGGGGATATTTTGAATCATCAGGTGTCATTTTCAGCTGTCACACAAGCCACTTGTCCCCTCCTGACAATGACAACCATTTTACAAAGGTCTCCTATAAAGCAGCCAGCACACGCATTGTTATTCAATCAATCAATAACCATTTGTCAAGCACCTAGTCTGTATGTGCCAGGAACTGTACTAAGTGCTGGGGATACAAAAAGAGACAAAAGATGGTCCTTGTCCTCAAGGAACTTACAGTCGAATTCCCATTTTATAGAAGACACTGAGGCGAGAGAAGGGAGAGGAACATAGCTAGCAAGGGTCTGAGCCAGCATTCTGACCTGTGTCTCCTGACTCTGGGTGCCCCTTTCTGCTCCGCTGAGCCACACGGCTCAGAACGAGTCATGAGGCAGTCTGGCCAAGAGGCCTGTTAGAGGGATTGTATTTGCTTGGCTTCTTTTCTCTCCTATTCACCAAGAGAATATGAATCCAACACTTTCTGGCTTGCAAAGCATTTTACAAAGATCCTAGAGCTAGATCTGGTTAGTTATCTAGTTTACCTCCTTCATTTTACAGGTGAGGAAACTGAGGCCCAGGGAGGTGAAGTAACAAATGTCAGAGGCAGAATTTGAGCCCAAGTCCTCGGACTTTAGAGACTGATTCCCCTTCCCCCATTATTTGATCTTCACAACAACCCTGTGAAGTAGATGTTATTATCATGCCCATTTTACAGATGGGAATACTGAGGCTCAGACATGAAGGGACTTGTTTGTAGCCACACAGCCTCAAAGCTGGAGTCAAGCGCGGGTCTCGCCAAACTCCAAATCTAACACTCTGCCTACTACATCATGATGGAAGAAGAATGTGGTAAGAAGAAAGGCTTTATTTCATTTGGTGTTCTGAGCAAGGGTGGGTACCTGAATACAGATCATCTTTTCCCCTTCTTTGAAGGCATTCTATCTCACTTGGGAGTCATTGTTTTTGTGGCCTCCAATGACAATCATGCTTTTTTTCCTGGTGTCTCCAGGGGGCATATGATCACTAAATTTATGCTAGCAAAGCACAAACTCTTGTACCCACTACCAAGACAGAAAGACTAAGAGGACACACCTGGGAATGTGTTGAAACTCTGACACCTTAAGTCTAACCTAGCTAAAGGCCAAGAGACTCTTCATATATAATTTGACCCTAGGGGTTACATTTTTTCAACTACAGCAACCCCTGAAATCACTGCCTAAATGCACTAGATGCATGAGGGTCTGTAACCTGCATTGGCCACAGCAGGCCACTTGAAGGAAGGAAGTCAAAATTCTAGAAATATAAGAAGTATGTCTTCTCCCCTTACCAGATTATGTGCTCCACTGAACCAGGGGCCCAGCCATATTTCATCTGTGTATCTCCCACAAGGGACCATGCACAAAGTAGGCGCTTAATAAACCAGCAATGGACTGGATTAATCCTGAACCAGCTGAGCCCGAGGGCCTATGACACATGCCTATGGAAGAGAAATCCAGTTTCTCACCATTGCTTATCTGATGGTAGCTGTTTCTATTGGCAAAGGGGTGGGGGGAGTAGCTCAGCTTTTCCTGGCATCCACTCACACCAGGATCTGCCTGGAGAGTACAAAAACTGTGAAACTTAGAGTCACGGGATATGTAAATTTTAATTTTAGCTCTGACGGCTAAGGAACTTATTGGATGGAGCACGGGGCCTGGATTCAAAAAGGCCTGAATTCAAATCTGGCCCCAGATGTTTACTAGCTATGGGACACTGGGCAAGTCACTTAACTTCTGTCTACCTCAGTTTCCTCAGCTGTAAGATAAGGATAATAATAGCACCTACCTCCCAAGATTGTTTTGAGGATCAAATGAGATAATAATTGTAAAACACTTTAGCACACAGTAGGTGCATAATAAATGCCCCGTTACTACCTGTGTGACCTTGGGAAGGTTTTTTTTTTAACATCTCTGGGTCTCTGTTTCTTCCTCTGAAAATGAGAAGGTTGGACCAGATCATCTCTTCGGTCCATTCCTGCTCGATAGCTATGATTCTACACTCATCTAAAAACCCATATAGAATGCCCTTTATAAGATTCTGTGTATTTTAAGATGAAGAAAACAAGGCCAAGGAAAGTTTTAAGCAACTTCCTCAAGGTCTGTCAAGTGACAGAATTGCAGTCTGAACTCAAGTTTTGTGACTTAATCCATGACAGTTATCTCTGGCATTAGCTCCTTGCCCTTTTCAAAGTGCAGGGAGGTTTTCTTCATCTCGATAATTCTGGGAGATGTGAGGGCAAACATCCTACTGGCAGGATCTTGCCCTGCTGGGGAACTCTATCCTCGCAGCTTCTAGGAGCTAGTTTCTGTATCCCTGGTATTATGATGTTCTTTGCTCCTGGCTACTGCTGCTGCCCACTGGTCCAAAGCAGGGCTATCTTGTTCAGCACCATGGCCAGAGGAAGTACTTAAGCTAAGAGCCAGCTGATTTAGCATTGACTGAAGAAATAGTGCTGAATCACTAGTAGCTGAACTTAACTGTTCATCACCGAGATGGGCCTACAGTCATAGCATATGGTGAGAGGCTTAAGGAGGAGGAACAGCAGCAGGGTGAATGGTCTGTAACTGACTGAGTGCTGCTGTGGAACCCTGTGGCTGATCCAGCTGCTGGCAGGGTGACAGAGATAGAGGCAAGCCTTTTGGTGTGGGCAGGTAGAGCAGCTTTGACGGGACTCACTGTGTGCCTCTCATAAGTACTAAATAAATGTGTCTGTATATTATATATGCATCTATCTACGTGTCCATCTATCTCTACTTCTCTGTCTATATATGTTTCTTCCTATCTATTTCTACCTCTTATCTATCCATCTCTCTCTCTCTCTCTCTCTCTCTCTCTCTCTCTCTCTCTCTCTCTCTCCCCCTCTCTCTCCCTCTATCCATCCCTCTCTATCTCTATCTGCCTACCTTCCTCTCTACCTCTCCTTCTCTATTTCTATCTATCTTCCTCTCTCTATCAATCTACTTATCCATCTACCTATATCTGTCTGTCTATTTACCTACCTACCACTCTCTTTCTATCTCTATCAATCTATCCATTGATATATATCTCTCTCCCTCTCTCTCTCTCTGTCTCTGTCTATTTCTTCCTATCTTTCTATCTACCTACCTCTCTTTTTCTCTATCAATCTATCTGTCTATCTATCTATCTCTCCTGAGATTTGGTTGTGTAGCAAAGTAAAGGATGTTGTGTTTAGTGTCTGTTTCCCCTCCCAGTATTTCTGTGTATTATGGCTGCACCTGACATATCCCCATTGGGTGGGAGTAAGCTGAGGGGACTGGAGAAGTTTACAATATGTAGTCCCATCCCTGATATTTTGTGGATTAGGTTCCAGCTAGAGCCGAAATCAGAGGATTTTGAATACAATAATAAAGCCTTTCTGATATACCTTAGGTTGAAAATTTAATATGGCAAATGTCTACAAATCAGCTTCATTAACCATGAGGTACATTTGAAAGCCCTTGACATGCATGTAGGAGTATGAGATTCCTATGTGGGCCTCTGTTGATCTGTGGGGTGTCAGAAGCATGAGAAGAATTAGGGACTTGTCAGGGCTTAGTCGAGCCAGGTAAGTGGCCTGGGCTAAGAACTGGTTTTCTTAGCTGTCTTTCCTGACTCATTCCTGGATTCTAAGATGCTGAGGCTCCACCTTCATCCACAGACAGAGAGAGCAAACCAGGAGAGAGACATCAGCTGGAACATCTGTTTGGCTGATGATATATAGGGGATGGTATCTTGGGTAAGGCCAGGACAGGGTAGGTTAGGACAAGACTGAATAGAAAAACTGTGACCAGGCCAATGAACAAATTGTAGCCTGAGGAACATTTTCTAGAGTGGAAGTTTTTTGAAACTTTCCAGAGAAAAACTTGGAAAGACTTACATGAACTGATGCAGAGTGAAATAAGCAGAACCAGGAGAACACTGTACACAGTAACCGTAACATTGTATGATGATCAACTATGAATGACTTAGCTATTCTCAGCAATACAGTGATCTAACACAATTCCAAGGGACTCATGATGAAAAATGCTATGCCCCTCCACAGGAAGAACTGCTGTTGACTGAAGCATACTATTTTTCACTTTTTCCTTCTTTCCTTCCTTTCTTCCTTCTTTCCTTTCTTTTTATTTTGTTTGAGTCTTCTTGCACAAAATGACTAATATGGAAATGTTTTACCTATATCGCTTACTGTCTCAGTTTTCTTGCACAAAATGACTAATATGGAAATGTTTTACACATATAACCTATATCAGATTGCTTACTGTCTCAGGGAGGGGGGAAAGAAAGAATTTGGAACTCAAAACTTTTTTTTAAATGGTAAAAATTGTTTTTACATGTAATTAGGGAAAAATATTTAAAAATGTTTTTTAAAAGAAACTTTCCTGAGAAAAATGTGAACATTTGACAACTTAGATATGAACACTATTACATATAGTACTATATATGTATGTATATATACATACATATATATGTATATGTATATATATGTGTGTATATATATATATACACACACATATATATATATAGTGTTCTAAACATATACATGGAAAGTAGAGAAAGTAGAAATGATCTCTGATAATTAAAGGGTACAGGAAAAGCTTCCTGTAGGAGATTCTCCTATAGTATTTTGTTTACAACTTTCAAATTTATTTCTCATGAAATATTGCTTTAGTTATTTAAGTTTCTGTCTTAGTTCCACCCCTAAACTCCCATCCACCACTATACTGTTATTCCACAAGGGTAAGATCTTATCTAACTTTGAGCCCAAAAGTCCCCAGAGAAGTTGGGTACAGGGATGAATTATTCTCCTCATCACAAAAGCTGGCATAGGGTAGGATGAGTCTCCAGTTAAAAGATCCCAGCTCTACCAGGTATTTGCTGTGTAACTTGAATATATGACTTTCCTGCTCTGAGCCTTCACAGAATCACAGAACTTGAGAGATGAAAGGGGCTTCTGTGGCCATCTAGTCTGACTCATAATTAAGAAGGCCCCCTGGCCCCGCACGTAACAAGTGGTCATCCAGAGGGAACCCTCTCAATTTAAAGAGCCAAGTGTCATACAAACAGCAACTCTTATGGGCAAGTCATTTTACTTCTCTGAAGTCTCAGTTTACAGATCTGTCAAATGGGGTTATTCCCACTTTCCATTTCTGAAGTCAAAGGGTATCCTAACTTGTTAAGCATTTGGGCACAAAGTCAAATTCGAAACCAAAGCTGCATTAGGTTCATGGTATGGACTTTTTGGGTTACTTTGGAGTTTCTGGGCAAAAGGCGAGGTTGTCCTACAGCAAAAGGAAGGCTAGGAGATATAATAGCTCAAATTTGAATGGGGTTTACATTTTGCAAAGTCATTTATTCAAATTATTTCATTAGCTCTTAGGAGGTAGGTATTACTTTCTCCCCTCCCCCATTTTACAGATGGGAGAACTGAGGCTGAGAAAGACCTGGAGTCACACAGCTAAAAAGTGTCTGAGTCAGGATTTGAACTAAGATCTTCCTGATTCCAAGTCCACTATTCTATTTCTGTGATGCCTAACTGCATCTTTTCTCATCTGCTTGTGGCAAAGTCCTAGGCTTCTCAAGGTCATATGGGACATGTTGCACAGGGTTGGGATTACCCCTGAATCTCCTCTCTTTAAAGAAAGAGAGGAGGGGAATCTGGATCTTCCCCAGTTCTTCTCCCTGCATCAAGGCAGATGGCAGCCATTGCCTAGTCTAGCACCCACCTCTGGCTCCTGTCAACCCCAGACAGAGGGACTCAGCCAAGCAGACTCCTGCAGAAGAGTACTGGGACCAGAAGCCAAGCCCCAAACCTGCCACCTTGGAAGGCACACACAGGCTCACTATCCAGGATCAAAGCGTTCCCAAATAGTGCGGATGAGAGCCCTCTCAGAGAGGGAGCATCTCAATACTCTCCACGAGGGGAAGAGGGTCAGCCTTCTGCAATCACTACTGAAGGGGCTCCCAGGCTGGTTCTTCCTATCCCCATGGACAGCCCCTTCTGAACACCCGGGGTCCATCTTTGTGGGAAGCTGTGCTGCAGGGGAGCTGCTAGCATGGGTGTGCCCTGAGAGAAGAACATAATCACTTACATAGTGCTTACTAAGTGCTCAGCATTTGACAATTATTATCTCATTTGGGAAGTAGGTGCTATTATTATAATCCCCATTTTACAGATGAGGAAACTTAGGCAAACGGAGGTTAAATGACGGGCTTGGGGTCACGCATTGAATGTCTGAGATCAAATTTGAACTCAGGTCCTTCCTGACTCCAGAGCCAGTGTTCTATCCACTGTGCCACCTAGTTGCCCCTGGAATTCTATATTTTGAAAACTAGTCGTTCCATCTATCTTGGATATTCTGAGTATTTGTGATGGCAAATTGCCCGAGGTCGCCTCACTAATGAGAACCAAAGGCAGAGTTTGAGGGCAGGTCTTACCAGATCTGAGGCTAGCTCTCTATCCAGTGTACCTACATTGTTAAAAATACTGCTTTCGTGGTTTTTGAAGCAATACTATATCTGGGCAACTGAGGACAAAAGTCAGGCCTGTGATAATGGCATATTTCCAGTATACTTTTATTGGATGAATTCTCCAGGATATTTTAAAGACTGCTGCTATAATCATAATTATCATCTGCAACCTTTTTGAAGTAGGCAGTGCACAGAGTGATAGATATCCCCATTTCACAGAGAACAAAACTGAGGCATGGGGTGAAGTGACTTGCTTGCCTAAGGTCACAGAGCTGGTAAGAAACAAAGCTAGGCAAGGAGTCTTTGCAGTCCTCTTTTATTATGGGTCTGCTGGGAGCAAAGAGCTTTGCTACAAAAACATGAGGGACTCCTCATATTCCCAGTGAATTCTGGCCCCTGGTTTGTGGTACCCAGGCCTCCCTTCTGAAGACCATCCCTAGGGTGCCAGGGCTTTGCCTTGTGCTAATCACTGACACTCTCAGAAAGGCGGAGGGCAGGGAAGGACAGAGTTGATAAAGTAAAACAGTCAATTGGCCTTGAGCCCTCCTTCTGAAATTTCCCATTTCCTCATGGCACATCCAGGCCATTAACTGGACAGGTGGCCAGACAGGTGTCTCTCCCACCCCTCATTTGGCAGTCATCAGGAGGCAGGGGAAATTCCATTTTGGGGTGCCCTGAAGCCTGGAGTTCCCATCAAGAATCATTTGGGGACAAATTGGTACAAGCAGTCATTTCTCTTCCGAAGATTGCATTTGATCAAGAGAAGCCCGTTAGTGACTTAGGAGAAAAAGCCCAGCAGCTTTTACCTCCCAAACTGACACTGCAGCCCCAGCTGTCATAATAGTTCAGAGGAAGCAGGAAATGATTTTGAGGAGGACAGCTGTGTAGGTGAAGATTGATTTCTCTACAGCTTAACTGCCTTGGCCTCTCTGCCCTTCCCAAGGAGCTGGGAAGTAATATTTGTCTCTGCATGGGGAGGAGGTGGGCTGGAGCTGGGACTGCTTCTCTAGAGGGGTAAAAAAATTAGATTAGAAGCTGTAATACACGGGTGGAGAAGGGGCAAGTTGGAACTAACGAATCCAAAGAGCCCAAAGGGACCTCATGGTCATTGAGAGAAATCAGCTCAAAGAATCATAAACTTTTAGAGTGAAAAATGGATCTGAGAGCCCTGGAAAGACTAGGGTTTGAATTCTATTCTAGACACTTTTTAGCTGTGTGACCTTGGGTAAGTCATTTCTTCCCTTCTAAGGGCCTCAGTTCCCTCATCCATAACACAAGGTGATTGGACTTAATGCCTTCTAGGTCTTATGATCTAGAAATCAGCTGAGAATTGCAGGGTTGGAGGGGACCTTCTAGAGGGGAGAAGTGCTTTGGACTTAGAGTCTCAATGCTGCCTTAGTCACTCTCTAGCTGTGTGATTTTGGGCTAGTCCCTTCTCATGTCTGGGGCTCAATTTCCTCATCTGTTAAATGAGGAGGCTGAACTTGATAAGGGCCGAGGAGCTTTCCAGCTTGGAATCTGAGATCCCTTGATGCTGTCTTCCATAAGTGACCTCCAGTGAGAGGGACCCAGCCCCTACCACACTCACAGAACTCACCGTACGTGGTGGCATCCAGCCTAAATCTGCCTCTCCTCAGCTTCCCTTTGGGACTCCTGATCCTGCCATCTGGGAGCCAACAGCCAACAGAAGGCCTGATCCTTCCCCTGCCCCCCAGCTGCCTCTGGAGGGCAGAGGAACCATAAACTCTCTGTCCCTGGAAGTTATGTCTCTCAAGGCAGGACAAAATTATAGGACCTTCCTTAGGTGCCTCCATCCTACCACTGACTCATCTTGGACTCACGGTTCACTCACACCCTTAAATATTTTAACAAACTGCTGCCTAACTACACCTCCCCGCATTGTACTTGTGAAGCTGGTCTTTTTCAACTCAAGTGTAAGATTTCTTCCTATTACATTCCATTTTGGAAAAGCATAGAGCAGTATTGGAGGGAAGAAGATCTAGGTGTGAATTCTGCCTGTTACAAGGCTCTCTGTGTGACCCTGGACTCTGTTCTAAGGGACCTGGTCCTAGCAGGGTCCTTCAAAAGGAGTTAGACTAATGGAATCATGGGCCCAGTAGAACAATTTCCTTTTATTAGATTCAGCCCAAAGCTCTAGCCTGTCTATGTCTTCACTTCTCAGTGAAGGATCTCAGTTTACTTACTTCAAAGTGAGACAGTTGAACTAGAAGATGTCTAAGTGCCCTCCCAGCTTTGACATTCTGTGTTCTAAGAGCCCTCCCAGCTCTGACATCCTGTATTCTAAGAGCCCTCCCAGCTCTGACATCCTGTGTTCTAAGAGCCCTCCCAGCTCTGACATCCTGTGTTCTAAGGGTCTTTCCAGCTCTGAAATTCTGGGTTCTCAGGT
>CM053582.1:109535588-109545984 GCA_028627135.1 Pseudochirops cupreus | reverse complement strand
GGCCCTCCCAGCTCTGACATCCTGTGTTCTAAGGGCTCTCCCAGCTTTAACATTCCCTGTTCCAGCTATTCAAGGCCCTCCCAGTTGTGACAATTTGTAATCCCAAGCATCAAAGTTCTTGGCAGTCCTACCTCTTCTCCTGTTAGGTAGTAGGCTGAGAGGAGTCCACCAATGTATCGAATGTTCACCTCAAATACAGAAGCGTCTCCTTTCTGAAGCACAGGAAAAAGATTGGGAAGATATCTGGTGAATTTGGCAGCATGGTTGTGGTTAGGCCTCAGGGACAAGAGAGAGAGGGTTAAACAAGCCCACAACTCCCTCCTCCCTATTCCAAGCCCTCCTAACACACACACACACACACACACACACACACACACACACACACACACACACACACACACACACACCCCTTCCTTAGATCAGATATCTCTGTGATATCCCAACTTGTTGAGATTTTTTGGCATTTCTATAGTGTGACAGGCCTTAGAGAAAGAAGAAGGGAAGGGCCTCCAAAGTCATCTGGTCCAAACCCTTCTTTCGACAGATGGTAAAATGGTGGACCAGAGAAGGAAGCCTGAGGTCACACAGCAAGGAAGCTGTGAAGCCATGATTTGAATTCAGGCCTGCTGATGCCAAACCAAAGGCTCTTTCCAGGCTGCCCAGCTGCCTCAGAAGGCACATACCCAATACAGAGTTGTGGGTTTTCATAACAGGAAAGAGTGGGGTTGGGGTCAGGCCCCGGCCCGGGATGCTCACAGCAAATCCCGTTCTGGTGACTCGCCAAGTCAAAATGACTCTTGGCTCCTTCTCCAGGATGCCTGCCAGGCACACCAAAGCAGGCGCTCTGCTGCTTGCAGCCTCTGCGCTGAGTGCTGGGCAAGGAGGGGCCTGCTTCTCTCTTGCCGATCTGGACAGGCCTGGCAAGCTTGCTGGGAGACAGCTGGCCTGGAGGGCGAGCACAAGCCCACCTGAGGCTTGGAGACACACAGGATCATGCCCCTGGTGCAGGAAGGGAGCTCTTGTTAGAGGTCATCTGGTCCATCCTTCCTCATTCTACAGATGAGGGAGGCAAAGGGAATTTACCCAAGGCCACACAGGTAGTGAGTGTCAGAGGCAGGATTTGAACCCAGGTGTTCCAAAGTCAACACTTTCCATTGTATCAACCTCACCCCTCAAGTTTTTATTATTATTATTATTATTAATTTTTTTAAATTAAATTTTAATTTTTTAAAATATATAATTCCTTAAGTTTGGAACCCTTTGTCATTGTTAAGAGTAGACAGGTCAGGGAGAGGGGCTTCAGAGAGAAGGTTAAGGGGGGCAGGGATGAGAAATGAGGGGGCTTGAAGGAATAAGATAAAGTGAGTGGCCATTACCAGAGGCTGGGCCTGAAAAGAAAGGGAGCATGACGTGATGGAAGGAACACGGGGTGCAAGCTTAGGAGACCTGAATTCTTGGCCTGACTCTGTCCACAAACTAGCTGTGTGACCCTGGGCCAGTCCTTTCCCTTCCTTGAATCTCAGTTTCCTCATCTGTACAAGAGGAAAGTGTAATGCCTGCTTTACAGAGGTGCGGTGAGGACAGTGCTTACAAACGTATACAAATGTGTAGAGGCAGTGAGTGCTGAGGGATGGAGAGTCAGGAAGATGGGAGCAGGCCCTGCCTGTCTCCTCTGGCTGGGCGCATTGAGCTAGGAAAGACTGCTCCTCAGTGCCCCAGGCAACTCTGTGACCCTGCACGCTGCAGAGCGGCTGTCTGTCTGCATCCAAAGAGGAAGTTTTCTCACTGGGAGTTCTCAGATCCATGAAATCATTGGTCTATTTAAAAAGAAAAAAAAAAAGGAAATCTGACTTCCTATTATGACTACAGAAAGAACTCTGACCTTGGTTTGATATCAGAGTCTTGTGTAGGGATAATAATATTCCCATTCCCTGGCTCATAGGGTTATTGTGTGTGTGTGTGTGTATGTGTGTGTGTATGTGTGAGTATATGTATGTGTGTGTGGTGAGTATATGTGTGTGTGAGTATATGTATACGCATGTGTATGTGAGTGTGTATGTATGTGTGTATGTATGTGTGAGTGTGTGTATGAGTGTGTGTATGTGAGTGTGAGTGGTGAGTATATGTGTGTGTGAGTATATGTATATGCATGTGTATGTGAGTGTGTATGTGTGTGTGAGTGTGTGTATGTATGTGTGAGTATGTGTGTATGCATGAGTGTGGGTGGGGTTTGCCAACTGTAAAGAGGTACACAATAAGTTAGTTTTACTAGATAGACTTTGAGGGACAAAGGGGGAAGGAAGAGGAAGGAGGAAGGACAAAGGAAAGGGGAAAAGAAAGATGGGAAAGGAAAAAGCAAGAGAAAAGGGGAGGGGGGAGAATAAGGGAAAAGAAGGAGGAGGTGAACAGGAGCCAGCAGCTGGACGCAACGCCCAGGCTCTCCCAGCCTTGGAATCTTCCTAATCCTTGGTTTGATAAGGATGGTTTCCCGGAGCTTGAAGCCACAAACCCCAGCAGGCCTCTCCCTCCATCTCTGGTGACATCTGATGCCTTTCCCCCTCCGCCTGCCCTTAGTCCCCATGATCAATTCTCTTTCAAAAGGCAAGGTGCTATTCTGAGAACAGGAACTCTAAAGAAGACAGTGGGGATGTGAGCCCCCACTGGCCAATAACAAGCAGTGGTGCTCCAGCTGGTGTCTTGAATGGTGGGGTTCTGGGGCTTTCTCAGGTGGCCCGTCCATCCTTCTTGTTCCAGGTAAGTAAGGATGCTGCGTGCCGGGGAAGTCATACATAATATTTCTCTCATTCATTTCACTCCCTTGGAGCCACCCGAGGTTGTAGTGTGGGCGTAGGGACATGGAGAGATCAAGCTGGGAAAATAGGAGTTGTATTCTTTGCTAAAAACAAGTTGAAAGCAAAGGGAATTGATTCTCTCACACCAAAGGAAAGAGAATGAGGCTGGGAAAGAAAACCTGGGTGTGAGTTTTTGTCTCCGCCTCTCACTCTTCACATGGCCTTGGTCAATCACTTGTCTCTGAGCCTCGTTTCTTCTCTGTTGAAGGAGAGGGAGGGACTAGATGGAGTCTAAGATTGCTTCCAGCTCTCACATTCTCCCTTCTAAAGTTCATTCCAGTTTTTACATTCTGAATTTTAGTGTTCTATATTTCAAGGTCTCTTTCGGTACAAAGGTTCTACGTTCGAAGATATCTTCCAGCTCTGACCTTGTAAGTTCTAATACCCCTCCCAGCTCTGACATTGTGTGTTCTAAGGCCCCTCTCAGCTCTAACATTGCATGTCCTTAGGCCCATCTCAGATCTGACATTCCATGTTCTAAGATCCTTCCTAGTACTAACATTCTGTGTTCCAGGGTCCATCTTAGTCCTGGTATTCTTGGTTCTAAGGTTCTTTCTAGTTCTGACATTCCATGTTCTTAAACTCATTCCAGATCTGACATTCTACACCTAAGGGCCCTTCCAGTTCTGACATACCATGTTCTAATATCTCACCTCTGACAGCCTGTGTTCTAGAGTCTCTAAGTTATGACACTCCATGTTGTAAGGCCCTCCCTGCTCTGACATTTTGTACTCTAAGGTCCCTCCCAGCCATGATATTCTCGGCTCCAACATCGTCTGTCCTAGAGCCCCTTTGAGCTTTGACATACAAGATTCTACAACTCACCACATCCAAGTCAAAGCTCTTCTCCACCCAGTTTTTGGCCTCTCGGAACTCGTCCTCCAGCTCCATGATATACAGAGTGTCTAAGGCATCAATGATTGTGGCCCCACCAAGACCTCCTGCAGGGACAAAAAGATAGCAACTTGACTACGATTCATTCCCTTCCCTTTCCACCACATCTCTTTGAAAAAAAAAATCCAAACCTTTTCTTCACCCTTAAAAAAATCAAGGGTGATCTTAAGCTTCTTGTAGCAGCTGGCTCCCTCTGAAGCCAGAGAGAAGGTAGAGTCCAAGACCCAGGCTGTCACCTAAGGAGCTCTTCTGAACTTTGCCCTGTTTGGAATGTACAGAAGGGGGGGGGGGTGGTGGCTAGGTGGTACAGTGAATAGAGCACTGGCCCTGGAGTCAGGAGGACCTGAGTTCAAATCCAGCCTCAGACATTTAACACTTACTAGCTGTGTGACTTTGAGCAAGTCACTTAACCCCAATTGCCCAGCCTTCCCACCCTCCAAAAAGCAATAAAATAAAATATTTTTTAAAAGAAGAAGAATGTACAGGAGGGAGTTTCTTTAGGTTACTTGAATGGACAGATGGCAGTTTCATAAGCTCCTGTGCCTTCTTTGGCCCTCTGCCTCCTCTATTCAAGAACACAGGTTTATTAAGCACCTACTATGTGTCAGACTCTGTTTAGTATTAGGGAGATGTAAAATAATATAGTCCCTGCCCTCAAGGAGCTTCTAATTTAATGGGGGCAGCTATGACTTACACCAATAAATACAACAGAAAGTTGTCTGTGATGGAGCCAAGGGACAAGTACAGAAAAAATGTTCTAGAACAGTGTGAGGCTGAAAGGAACATTAACATTCAACTGACAGAGCTGAGGAGGGGATGGGAAGGATCAGGGCTGTCTTAAGTGGAAGAGGCAGCCCTTGAGCCAGACCAAGATGGGTTACAGCTAAATATCCACCGAGATCCTAGAATGTCACGCATGGTCCAGCGGAACGAGATCAAGAGGGTGGTGCGTGTATGCAGCAGGGGGATAACTGGGCAGCAGAGACAATGGGCACAAAAAGGAGGAAGAGTTCTGTGCAAGGTGGCATCCCTTCTGTGGAAGAGAGATGATGGCTTGTACACTGTTTCAGAGGGCTGGTCTAGGACCAGTAGAATGTAAGCTCCTTGAGGGCAGGGACTGCATTTTTGCCTTTATTTGTATCCCTAGTTCTTGGCACTGTGCCTGGCACATAATAAGAACCTAATTAATGCTTGCTTGTTTCAGAAGGTTGGACTAGGACCAGTAGAATGTAAGCTCCTTGAAGGCAGACACCGTTTTCCATCTCATCTTTATATCCCCAGAACAGCACTTACTTGCCACGTGCTTGCTGAATTGTATCAAATCTGGTAGAAATTAAAAGGAAACAGATATTAACTTAATGTAACAGTCAGAGGTGCCAACAAGGAAATGGGCTGCCCCAGGAGGTGGTGAGTCATTGTTACTAAACTGAGGCTAGACAACCATTTTCAGGATCAGACAGAATACTGAACCAGATGACCATTAGGGTTTCTTCCAGTTCTGAGATTCTTTGCTTCATCAGGGAAAGTTCAGCTCAAACACTAGGTCCTATAAGAAGAAGCCCTCCTTGATTCCTCCAATGGCTAGAGCCACACTCCCCTCTGCCCCAATTACCTTGCATTTATTTTGCCTATACTAGGTGGTGCAGTGGATAGATCATCAAGCCAGAGGTCCCTGAGTTCGAATTCAGCCTCAGACACTTACTAGCTATGTGACCTTGGACAAGTCACTTCACCCTGTTTGCCTCAGTTTCCTCATCTGTAAAATGAGCTGGAGAAGGAAATGGCAAATCAATCTAGTATCTGCCAAGAAAACCCCAAATGGGGTTGTGAAGAGTCAGACATGATTGAAACAACTAAACAACAATAAAATAACTGGGTTGGAGTAGACAACCTTAAGGTCTCTTCTAGTTCTAAATCTATAACCCTATGAGCTCCCATTTTTAGAGAAGTCTAAGATTTACAAAATACCTTCTTCACAACTACCATCTGACTTTAATTTTCCTGACTACCCATCTGTGAGGGACGGAGAACAAGTATTCTATTTTCCAGGGTCTGAAAGAGAGCAAGTGTCTTGCTCAAGGTCCTGTAGCTAGTCAAGTGGTTCATGGATTCCTAGAGGAATCTGCAGATGCCCCATCCCATCCTCAGCAACCCTGGGGGACCCAACAGGAAGGAACCTCTCACAGAAGTCAGCCCCAGGTGAGGCATCCAGCTGTGAGGGCTCAGACCCTGGCTGCCTGCAGTCTTTCTCTAAAAGGATGGACTCTTCTGGGTGGGAGAAGTCTATTCCCAGCCTGGAATAAGAGGCAAAGAGGAATGGAACAGGGTGGAAGAGTGGGCAGCATCAAGAAACTGGGCAGCTTCCCAGACTCCTTTGAGTCAGGCCTTCCTCATGTGGCCTCATTATTCTCTTTTGGAGCGAATTCCCAGAATATTAAGTATTCTCATCCTTAAAAGGTTAGTATGAAAACCCATCCAAAAAATTCAAATAGGAATGACTTTTGGGCGTTAGGACTATCTACACTTATGGATTATCCATACTGTGGCCTCCCTTAATAGATGCTAATAGCCCTCCACACCCAGAGTAGCCTCTTCCAGCTCTAAAGTCCTTCTTCTTCCTTGTCTCCCTTACAGCCCCCTCAGACAATCCATCAACCACATCGGAGACCATGTCCTGAAGGGACTTTCATCCAGGACATGCACTGTCCTAATTGGTGACTTCCTTTTCTTGCCTGTTTCCTTCCCCCAGTTTTGAAACCACAAGCCCTATCATGTCAACTCTGCCATTGCTCTTGGATGGGGCATCTCTGTAGCTTTAAGGACTAAAGTGTCCCTCCTTGGCATCACTCCCATGAGGTCACAAAGAGCCAGACACAACTCAACAACAACAAACACGCAGAAGACGAAGTTGAATTTTTTGTGAGAAAGTACTAAGATAGATGGGTTAGACATTAGAGGGAGTCAGAGATATACTGACTAGAACTGTCCCACAAGGAAATTGAGGCCCCCTTGTGAGAAAGTGAGCTCCCCATCCCAGTGGATATCCATGCACCAGCTGCACCACTTGGGGAATTTGCCAAAGGAATTCTAACTTCAGGAAGGGGTTGGACTGGATGACCTCTAAGGTCCCTTCCACCTCTAACATTCTAAGATTTGAATCAGTGCATTAAAGTATCGTATTTATTCTGCCCTTTCAAAGCTGAGGAGGATGAGGTTCAGGAATGTTGGATGGAATGTTGGGGTCAGAGATCAGTCAGCACTGGGTCTGTGAATCGTTCATTTCTGCTGCCTCAGATAAAACAGAAATATGAGCAACTGCTGAGTCCCTCTACCTCTCTGGGTCTCAGTTTCCTCACCTGAAAAAGGAGGGAATTAAGGTAGATGGCTTCTGACGGCCCTTCCAACTCTCCATCTGTCATTCTGTGACCCTAATTGATCTGTCAAACCCCTATTTTTCTTAGAGTCTCTGCTAAGTCAAATACTAATAATTCATCTTGATCAGAAATCCAAACCACGAATTCTCATCCTGGGAGGTTAGCTGCGTCAGGTCGCACAGCTTGAAGGTATCTCAGCAGTCACAGGATGCACACCTCAGGTGACCTTACCAATCATTCAGCCCAACTCCGTGATTTCACAGATAAAGAGACTGAGGCCCAGAGAGGCAAAGGGGACTGGCTCCAAGATACATAGCCATCAAGTAATAGAAACAGGACTAAAACCCAGGTCCTCAGACCCCAGATCTACCACATTCTGTCCATCTGGTCCAGTTGGTAGCTGAACAAAAATTCCCCCTTCAACATCCCTGACAACTGGTTATTCAGCCTTCCCTTTTCTGACTTCCAGTGATGAAGAACTCACAAGGATTTGGAATCAGGATCTTAAATAAATTCAGTTGGTCTATATTTGGTTCAGACCCTTCCTTCTTTCTTACCTGGAATGAAACAGCCTCCTATCTGGTCTCTCTGCTTGTAGTCCCTCCCCTCCCCTTTCCACTCCATTCTTCCTTTACACAGCTGTCAAAATAATCTTTCTAATATACAGGCCATGCTCATCTCTCCACTCTCTATCCCACTCAAAAACTTTCAATGGCTCCCTTTCGTCTCTAGATGAACTATACATTACAAATTAGCCTGGCATTTAAGGTCCTCCACAATCTGGTTTGACTTGAGTAAGTGGGTAAAGTAATCAGTGAAAGAATGAATGCTTATTGCACAGTAGAATATGTCTCAAGGATGGTTTTGGTACATTGTTTGATGTCCATCTGGAATTTTTAAAAATATAATTCCATATTCCGCTTAGATCCCATGGGGATTCAGGGGACAGAGTCTTGTATTTCACTATAGAAAATCAGCAGGGGGGTGGCTACGTGACGCAGTGAGTAGAGCACCGGCCCTGGAGCCAGGAGGACCTGAGTTCAAATCTGGCCTCAGACACTTGACACACTAACTAACCGTGTGACACTTAACCCCAATTGCCCTCCAAAAAAAAAAAGCAAAAAAAAAAAACAAAGTAAAGAAAATCAGCAGGGGCTAAGTCTGACCCCCAAGCTCTTGTCCTGATGGTGACCTTGGAATGGAGGAAAGTCGGCAGGCAATGCCTCCTGTGACACTGTCCCTTCTAAACAGCACCCTGGCAATGGATCTCTCTATGACTCACAGAGTGGAAGAGAGCCTGACAGATTAGTTGGCAAGACTTCCCCTCCCATTCTCATGTTCCTAATTGTTCCCTCCGTTCATCTCACAACATCTTGGTGGGATGCGGTCCAGGTATGCACTTAGAACTCCTTTCACTTGAGACAAAAGGTTACCCAGGGAGGCATATTGGACATGAGAGACCCAGGAGATGTTTTGCCTAAATTCAAACGCATCTCATTTGTTGGCTGCCCCAGGAAGCAGATTCCATTTTTTCATAGAATAAACCTTAAACACACCAACTAGGAGGCAGCTAGGTGGCTTAGTAGATAAAGTGCTGGTCCCAGAGTCACAAAGACCTGAGTTCAAATCTAACCTTAGACACTTACTAGCTAGGTGACCCTGGGTAACTCATTTAACTTCTGCTTGCTTCAGTTCCTTCAACTGAAAAGCAGGGATAATAAGAGTACCTACTGCTCAGAGCTGTTCTAAGAATTGAGGTCAGGCATCTTCTTTTTTTGGGGGGGATATCTTTATGTTCACAGTACCTAGTACAGTGCCCAACCAATTTACTCTTGCACTTATTAAGTGTTTATTATGTTTCAGGCATTGTGACAAACACTGGTTGGGGATGGGGGGCGTGGGGGACGACAAAGAAAAGCCAGCCTCAGACCCTATTTTCCAGGAGTTCACATTCTAAGTGGGGAAGCAACATGTAAATTACTAGGGACACAGAAGATACATAGAGTCTATCTGGTTGTCTCAAAGGCAATCTCAAAGAGAAGACTGGGAGGTCCTGGAAAGGAAAAAGGTGACATCTGAGTCGAGTCTTGAAGGAGGTCATGGAAACTAGGAGATGGAGGTGAGGAGATAGAGTATTCCAAATATGGCAGACAAAAGCATGGAGTCAGGAAATGGCAGGCCTATGATGAAGAACAGTGAGGAGGCCTGTGGTCCCATATTGTACAGTGCATGGAGGGGAGCTGTGTATAAAACACTGATGAGGCAGGACATGGCCAGGCTGTGTGGGCTTTGAACACCAAATATAGATAGGATTTTGTGTTTAATTCTGGAGGTAATAGGGAACCACTAGAGTTTGAGTAGTGGGGTGACATGGTCAGACTTTGGCAGCTGAGTGTCCAGTGATAGGCACTTCAGAAATGGTTGTCATTGGCTTGGACTTGCCCAAGGTCATAGAATCCAAGATCTGGAACTGGAAAGGACTTCAGAGCTCCACATGGTCACTGATTTCACAGACCAGGAAACTGAGGCCAAAGAGCTCAGTGGTTTACCTAAAATCACAAAGATCATAAGTACTAGAGGAAATGTTTAAACCTAGGTCCTCTGATTTCCAACCCAGCATCTTTCCAATGTACCTCCCTGAACAGCTAAGAAAATTAGCACTTGGTCCTCGACTCTTAAATCCAAAGCTCTCCTCACTACCATTTGGCATTTCCTTGTTTGGAGGAAAGGTGACTTAGGATGCAATCAATTTGGGTCAAGCTATACAAATGTGCTCCAGCTTTGAGACAATAATAATGAGCAGAGAGTAGGGATTGAGGGGCAGATTGAAAGAGGATAAAAGAAAGACTTCCACTAAGGCAAGATGGTGAGGCAAGCCTCATGGGAGGCCAACTGAATATGAGCTAGATGGGATGGGGTCTTGATGCAAAAACAGCACCAGCTCCTTGGGACAAATTTAAGACATCTTAGCAGAAGAACTCTGTGTTCTGCAAATGTTTGTTGATTTTCCATTATTTTTATTTTATTATAATGTTTATTTTTAATTTTTCTCCCTCCTATTTCCCCTATACCCTCCCCCCCACTGAATAAAATAAAAAAAGAAAAAGAAAACCTTTATACATATGTATAATCAAGCAGAGCAAATTTCTTCACTGGCCAGTTTAAAAAAAATGTATATCATGTTCTGCATTTTGTGTTCACCATCTCTGTCAAGAGGTGGGCAATGCGCTTCATCTCTGGTCTTCTGCCAGCATAATTTATTGTTACATTGATCAG
>CM053582.1:109498362-109535088 GCA_028627135.1 Pseudochirops cupreus | reverse complement strand
CCTGGGAGGAGGCCCTCCCCAGGGAGCAGACCATCCCCTGGGAGCAGGCCCTCCCCAGGGAGCAGGCCCTCCCCAGGGAGCAGACCATCCCCTGGGAGCAGACCATCCCCTGGGAGCAGGCCATCCCCAGGGAGCAGGCTATCCCCTGGGAGCAGACCATCCCCTGGGAGCAGGCCATCCCCTGGGAGCAGGCCATCCCCTGGGAGCAGGCCATCCCCTGGGAGCAGGCCCTCCCTAGGGAGCAGGCCATCCCCTGGCAGTGGGCAGTGCAGAGGCTGAGAGCTGGGAGAGGGTGTGGCCAGGGGATAGCAGCTCAGCCCATGCTGATCCTCGAGCTTCTTTAGACAAACAGGCTGAGGCCGGTGACAGACCTGGGCCACGGAGCTCGGATCCCTAATATAGTGCTTCTCCCTGCTGCCTCCCAACCCCTACACCCCCAGGCAAGGCACAGTGACCAGGCCCGCACATTCCGGGGTCCATTGTCCTCTCTGGATGCCAGGCATCACTGCAACAATCAGCTGATGACGTTTGATTATTAAGCCTCAGCTGGCATATTTGCCAGGTAGCCAGCATGTCAAATAGACCTCATTTAGCATCAATATTAGCATATTCACAGCTGTCCCCAGGCACAGGGAGGTAATGGAGAGTCTTACACCTGGAGCTGCAGGCCCGGGAGGGCCAGAGCCTGGCACATAGTAGGTGCTTAGTAAATGTTGACTGACTGAATCCTCTGGCCTCCAGCCTTGCATAGTTGTGTGACCTCTCTGGGCCTCTGTTTCCGCAGCAATAGAGTGGTGATCCTTTTCTCTCAGAGGGTTGCTATAAGGATGCTGGTTAGTCAATGGTCAAATCTAAAGAGAAGTGAGCTGTTACTAAGTGCCCACTGTGTGCAGAGAATTCCACTCTTGGCAAACAAGACAGGATAGGTTCCTAGGATCATAGATTTATAGTTGGAAGGGGCCTTAGAAACCACTGAGTTCAGTCCCTTCCCCCCCTTTTTTTAGAAGCAACAGGGTAGAGTGACTCGAGGTCACACAGCTAGTAAGTGTCTGAGCCTGGATTCGAATTCAGATGTTCCTGACTCTGGGACCTGTGCTCTATCCACTTTACCATCTAGCTGTCCCACCCTCATTTAACAGAAGAAGAAACAGCCCCAAAGAGGGCATGTGACTTGCCCAGAGTCACACAGCCACTAATTCTCCAAGGCATGACTCAAACTCACATCTTTCTGACTCCCAGTCCAGCATTCTTGCTCCCACAGACCTGCCTGTTCTCAAGGAGTTTACATTTTAGTGGAAGAATTCAACACATACAAAATGGCTATTTAAAAAAAAGTATTAGAATAATACCAGTTGGCATTTATATAACACTTTTTAAGATTTATGACCCATTTTATATATATTATCTCCTTCAAGCCTCATAGCAATCCTGTAAGGAAGATACCATTATTATCCCCTTTATACAGGTGAGAAAACTGAGACTTGGGGAAGTCATTCTAGCCCAACCAGAACATGGTAAGCAAATAAAGGAGACCCAAAGTACTATATGATGAATTGAGGCAGGAAAAATCCATCCCTGTTGAGAGGTTAAAAGCAGAGATGGGTTCCGGGAGGAATTAATTAGCATTGGAACTGGCCTTGAAAAACCAGCAAGATTGTACCAAGTGGAACTAGGGGGATGGAGGGAGGATCAAAGTCTCCCAGAGTTGGAAGGAGCCTTTAAGGCCTGGACTGGAAAATAGTTAAGGATGTTTGGGTTGGGGGTTTGGAGGCAGGGAACAGTACGGCGAGTAATCTAGTCGGCCTGCGGCCTAGAACTGTTGAGGGGAGCAGCCAGGGATGAAGTTACAGATGGCTCTGAAGGCCAAGCTAAGTAGGCTGATCTTCATTTAGGGGTTCTGGGCAGAGGAGTGACCTGCGTCCCTCAGCACGCCTTTGCCTCGGATGGACTTGAGAGCCTCCCCGCCCCCACCATCCCCTGCTCCCCTCGACCAGGAAAAAGAATAACCTTCCAGCCAGTTCTTTTTATCTACCCCAGTGCCTCAGGGAATTAATGATGCTGCCAGGGTTTGTGGAAGCAATCCTCTTAGCAAAGGGAAACACGCCAGGCTGAGCAATGTGGGCTCCAGGAAAACACTTAGGGGGAATGGCCTGGGGGGAGGAGCTTGTAACTGCAGAATTCCCAGAGCCCCTGCTAATGGCTTTCTTTAATTCCAGGAGATGACCCACAAAGTCCCCTCAACTGCACAGGCCAGGCTCGGTCCCCTCCCCCAAAGCTGGGCTGGGGACACATTTGCCACAGGGTGACAAAGGAAATGATCCGGAAAGTGGATTTTTAAAAATCCCACAGCCTACTGCACCAGTTTTCTGGACACTAATCATTGTGTGAAAGGCACAAAAGTCTTGAGAAATCAGACGCAGTCATTTCCATGTGGCCCAGAATTTCTCTGCCATGGTGAAGGGGAAGAACACTGGGCCAGGAAGGCAGTACGGCCCTGCCACTAAGCAGCTGGAGCACCTCGGTGTCCTCAGCTGGAAAACGAAAGGATTAGAGCACCTGTAAGCTTCTTTCCTGTTTTGAGGCTCAATTTTCTGACATCCTGAAGTCTTTAATCTAAAAGATTTAATGTTATATACTCTAAAGGACCCTTTTGCTGTATAAATATTGTATGTTCTAAGGTCCCTCCCAACTCTGACATTCTGTGTTCTAAGGGCCCTCCCAGTTCTGACATCTTGTGTTCTAAGGGCCCTCCCAACCCTGACATCCTATGTTCTAAGTGTCCTTCTAGCCCTGACATCCTTCAGGTTCCCTACCCTTTCTATGTTCTAAGAGCCCTCAAAGTGCTGACAGTCTATGTTCTAAGTCCTTTCAAGCTGTGATATTCTGTGTTCTAAAGCTACTCCCAGCTCTAACAGTTTATATTCTGACAAGTCCATAGTTCTTATATTATCACATTTTCAGTGGATTTTTCCTGGGGTAAGTTTATTCTCTGGATCATATAAAATTACTGTTTTAAGGCTAAAGCTGTGAGTGGGATAATGGTCATCCCATAAGAACTTCCCAGGATCCTATGAACCAATTCTATAAAACATGTCTGGGGTAGTTGGAAGGCCCGAATAAGAAAGCTGGTACCTGAGGCCTGAAAGGTTGCTAAGGAAAAGAAGGCAAGGAGGAATGCAACCCCATGCACTGATTTCTATAGGGCCCAGCCCTCTCTGAGGCCTCCCAGGTACGCAGGCAATCACACCAGGGGACAATGGTTTGGAGAAGAAGTCTCAACCCCTGAAGTCACAAAGGAAGCAGATGACAACGCAGTCTTGGATCTATCCAGTGAGGCTCCTACACAGCCAAGCATTGATCAGCGTGTGGACTTGGGCCAAGCAGACATGGAGTCCTAATAAGCAAGAGGAACAATGGTTATGAGGAAGGAAACATGAAAAGAAACTGCAAAGGGCTTATTCACTCCCCCGGGGAAACAGAAAGAAATTTCTGAGACAGAGGCAAAGAGAGCCTGGTACTGACTGAGACAAGATCACAATGGGGACTTCTGGAAATGGGGGTGCCCTGTCCCATTGCAATAAGTTCATTTCAGGCTGGGCATGTCCTGGTTTGGTAGGTACTGGGGAGTCACTGACTTTGGCATCTCCATGTTCTGTTGACCAATGGATCTCCCACACACGACTCCCAGGACCCACCAGCCTGTACTCTAGCTCCCCCCACCCCAGACTTTTCCCTATCCCTACCAGACTGTCAACTACCCACCCTGCCATACCAGCCTGTTGACAGCACAACCACCAAAAGACCATCCTTTTGAAAATGGGCAGCAATTTCTTAATGTAGCCACAGTTACTGATGGAGAACATGCATCAGCTTTCCCCTACATGGCTTGAACATTTCTGCATTCTAAACCTCCTTCTGGCTCTGCTAAGTCCTAAGGTCCCTTCCAGGTCTGATATTTTATATTAATCATAGCTAGCATTTATATACCACTTTAAGGTTCATAACATGTCTTAAAAATATTATCTCATTAAGATATACAGGCACTGGGGTACAGAAATTCATCTTGCCCTACTAGAAAGTGGGGGGGAATGGGGGAGGATATAAAAGAGAGCAGATTGGGGGAAGGGGTATTCAGCAGGCTTGCTATGTTGGGATAGGGGTAGGGGAAAGACAGGGAGAAAATGTGTAACTCAAAATCTTGTGGAAATGAATGTTGAAAACTATAATTAACCAAAAAGAAAAAAAAAGAAAAAATATTATCTCATTTGATCCTCACAACTACCCTGGGAGATAGGGGCTATTTTTATTCCCATTTTTACAGATGAAGAAACTGAGGCAGACAGAGGTTAAGTGACTTGCCCAGGGTCACACAGCTAGTAAGTGTTGGAGACTTAATCTGAATCCAGGCCTCCTTGACTTCATGTCCAATACTCTTTCCACCTATACATTAAAGTTCCCCTCCTCCGCTTCCCTGACGCATTCTATGTTCTAAAGTCCTTCCCAACCCTAACATTGCATGTTCTAAGCTCCCTTCAGGTTTCCTTCCCCAAGCTGGCACTCTTGCTTTGGCCCTGGGACCCTGGTTCACCAGATCTAGTGGAATCTTCCATCTTAGAGCTGGAAGGAATCTCAGAAGCCATCTAGTCTAGCTCCCTCATTTCTAAGATGAGGAAAAGGAGGTCAGGGAGGCTGTGACTTACTCAAGGTCACACAGCTGGTAAATGGCAGAGTCAGGTTATAGAACTCTAAGCAGCGACTCCAGAAATCCCTGACTCCTGTCCCCACAATAGGGTTCTAGAGGACAAAGGAGAAATTCCAATGAGGAACAGTATGGTGGAAAGAGTCCTAGTTGAGGAGTCAAAAGAATCCAGGCCCAACTCTGCCACAAAATCACTGGGTGGGACCTTGAGTCTCTCACCCCCATCTATGGGCCTGAGCCTTGCTCATCTGTCACATAAGGGGCTGGGTTAAATGACCTGTGACATCGCTTTCAAATCTGATGGTCCATAGTTCAATGACCGCCCCATCTCCTGCCTCCCAGTACATAGCTCCCTAGCTCTGCCTTCTGAGAGGATGTGCATGTCCTGCAACTGCCCTGGATGTTGGAGCTGCCTCAGAGGGACTGACAGCCTCATAGAGCATCCGTTCTGACCCTCTCCTTTCACTGAAGCTTACAGACAGAGGTTCATGGAGCTAGAGGGCAAGTGCTAAATGTCAAGGCTACATGGGAGACCTCAGAACATGGAATGTCAGAGCTGGAAAGACCCTTAGAACACAAGATGGCAGAGCTGGGAGGGACATTAGAACACCGAATGCCAGAGCTGGGAGGACCCTTGGAACACAGAATATCAGAACTTGGACAGGCCTTAGAACAGAATGCCAGAGCTGGTAGGACCCTAAGAATACAGAATGTCAGAGTTCAGAGGGACCTTGAAACACAAAATGTCAGAGCTAGAAGGACCCTAAGAACAGAATGTCTAAAATGGGAGGGAAACCTTAGAACATGGAATGTCAGAACCAGAAGGGCTCTTAGAACACAGAATACTAGAGATGGAAAGCCTTTGGGAACACAATGTTAAAGCCAGGAGGCATTTTAGGTCATAGATAGAAGAGATCTTGAGACTACCCAATGCAATCCTCGCATTTTGTGGATGGGGAAATCGAGGCCAGATGAGTGCAGAATTATGGAGGTGGGCAGAGGCAGCATTCTGTGGAGGCAGACACTGAATAGCCAAGACCAGTTTTCGTCTCTTTGTGGGGGGACAGCATCAGGCATGCTTTTGATATACAGAGCGCAGAAGAAGCAAAGCATCTGCTTCAGATCCCAGGACCAAGCAATTTCTAACAGCAGCAAACACACCAGAGCCAGAGAGAAGGCAGCTTCTCAGCTCCAGAGAAAATACACAGTTCAATTTCCTAATGATCAGACCCCCAAGAGCATTCTCCAATCTTTCCAGATGAGCACAAGTTCCCGGAATGCTGGAGGGCGCTCCCAACAAACACATTGCTGAACGCTGAGAGAACGGGTGATTTTTCAGCCTCAGTGAAGTTTTCAAAATGAGCCCCAAATGCTGATTTCAGGCTGTCTTGTTTTCAAAATCACAGAGTGGCCCCATTTTGTCAAGGCACAAAGTGAACAACACCAATAATTAAAAGGCAATTATAATTAATTGTGCAGGGGCAGAGCTGTTTCAATGCCTTGGGACAGAACTTTGAAAGGGCTATGTGGTCACCGGTGATAGAGAGGAGTGGAGGTGGAACTGGGAAAGGGAGGGCCAGGCAAACAGAGCCAGAAAATACAAGAAACCTCTGTTTCTCAAGTAGGCAGGATGTTCAGCGGGGTGATGGAAAGAGCCAGATGTCAGTCCTCACTCTGGGCAACTTTGAACAGGTCATTTCACGTGGCAGGGGCTCAGTTTTCCTCATCTGCAAAATGGGCATTATATCACTTGTCTTCTATCTCCCTCCCCACCCTCCATTCTTGAATCAAATGAATTAAAGGATGAGAAGGGTCTTTGTGAACTTTAAAGTGCTAATAAATAAATGTCTTATAAACCTTGGAGCTCTCTATATGTACTGAGTTTTTATTATGTTATTATGAGACATTGTTATTCTATGACAAACTGGCCATACATCAAATTTCTCAGGGGTTAGGGCATCAGCTTGATGGCATGTACAATGCCTAGAACATGGTGGCAGCTCAATGAATATCAAATGCCAACTCCTCTTCCCAAGGTTCACTAATCCAGGGGTCCCTGATTTTTGTGTGAAGAGGAGTCCTGGCATCACTGGATAAGGACAATGGATAGGAAATGGCTACACAGATGTTCTTAACCAGATGTGAGGGGTAGGGGAGGGGACCACTATATCTCTCCCCATGGGGAATCTTGGCAAATGATGAGGTAAAACCTTGGCGGGGGGGTGCAAGGTTGAGGCTAGGACATGCACACAAATACATATGCTATGAAGCAGGGCATTATGGGATCAAAAGGCAGATTCAGACAAAGCACTCTGGGAAAATATGAGGAGAGATCTCTTTTAGTGGTTGGCATCAGGGAAGACTTTCTGAGCTGAGCTTTGAAGGAAAGCAGAACCGCGAACACAGATGATCTCCAAGGTCCCTTCCACAACTCTCAAATCCACAAGATTGTTATTCTAAGGCGCATGGTGGAACCAAGTGACTTAGAACTCTACCCTATGAGATCTGCAGATCTGTGGGCTGGGGGATCCTGTCAATCAACTTCCCTAGGCTGGACCCTTATCGACAACCTTAGCTTCTCAGGAAATCAGACCCTTCACAGAAACTCTGCCTTATGGGTGAGTCTTTATAAAGTTGTAGCAGAGGGGGGCTGGGCAACTTCCCAGACCCTCTTTCCTTGCACTGAAAGAGACAGTAGGTTTGTGAGACTACTATCTCTCAGTCATGTCCACAAAAGCTCGGATTCCAAGGTCATCAGCCAGGTCCCAGTTTGGGGAAATAGCTATAAAATCCCCAACTAGTTGGTCTCAAAGCTTCCCTGAGAAGATCAATCTCTGGTACATTAGTTCCTGTCATACCTTCTCTCCACAGTTTGCAAGATACTTTGACAAATAATGGAAAATGGATATAATCACTATGGAGGTGAAGCCAGACAAACGTTCCAGTTTTTGGAAAAAGGAAGAGAATGAAGTCTTTGAAATACAGGTTGCTAAGTGTGACTTTGATTCCTGGTAAAATTCTATAAAGTATTGTTAAAGGGATGGTCTATGTGCATTTAGAATGGGAAGCAGTGATCATGAAGAGTCTACATTTGTTCCTCAAGAATAGGTTATGACAACGGGGCGGCTAGGTGGCGCAGTGAATAGAGCACCAGCCCTGGAGTCAGGAGGATCTGAGTTCAAATCTGGCCTCAGACATTTAACACACACACACACACACACAAACTAGCCGTGGGACCTTGGGCAAGTCACTTAATCCCAATTGCCCTCCAAAAAGCAAAAAAAAAAAAAAAGAATAGGTTATGACACATTAACTTCATTTCCTGTTTTGACAGGGTTACTAGAATAGTAACCATGGCAATGGGTCAATAGGGGGACAGCCCCAGTGCTCCACTGTTATCCTTATAAGTCAGGAGAAAAGTGAGGAAGGCCTCTAGCACATTGAGTGGACCCACTACGGTGAGCTCTTGAGAAGACTCGAAGAAGAGTCACAGAGGGGGGGGAGGCATAGATGAATTGCAATCTGTATCACTGGAGGGAACAAAGAAATTAATGAGATTATAGACCCATGGAAGATTTGAGTAAGTAATCAGTTGATTTCAGCAAGACATCTGACAAAAATCTCATAAGACATCTTTCTGGACAAGATGGGAAGATGCAGGCAGAGTTGAGTGAACTCGGAATTAATACAATAACCAGCCCCCAAGAGTAGTCATTAATGGATTGCTGTCAACTCAGTGGGAGGTATCTCGTGGAATGCTCCAGGGATTTGTCCTTGACCCTGGGCTGTTCAACTGGTTTTTTGTTTGTTTGCCAAAGCCTTGGGTAAAAGCAAAGATGGTAGACTTATCAGATTTGTAGATGATACAACTCCATATAGGTTACTGCCCTCTTCCCTCTCTGACCTAACGATGTATTAGATGTATAGGAACAAAGAGTCAGAAACTCTAGGCATGAATCCCAGTCCTGCCCCCCATGCAACTTTAGGCAAATCACTTTACTTATCTAGGTGCCATTTATAAAATAAGGGGGTTGGACTACATCACTGGCTTGAGGTTCCTTTCAACCACTTCTATGATCTTATCATTTCCAGTCAGGGCTGCTCCTAAAATAGCCCAGACACCTGGCATGAAGAGGGCCTTCGCTTGAGGGTCTAGAGAGAGAAAGCCTCTTCAGATTCCCTTTGCTAACTTGTTTCAGCGTCTCAGAAGTCATGATTAATTGGAAATCTCACGCCCTGGCAGGAAAATTCATGCCAGGATTTTTCAGACATGTCAGGTTGACTGTGCTATCAAAACCTTGTCATGTCTCCACTGAGCACACCCTGTCTCTCTTCCTCTATCGAAATATGCCAAGCCCAGCACACATCATACATTCTGCCAGAGAAGACTTCACAGCCTTTCACTACCGAATGAGCACAAACCGAGATCACGGCCGGCATCGGGAGCCCCCGCTGGGACTCCAAGGCCCCCTCCATCACAGACTGCCTGCTGCCTCAGGCCTATCAAGGCCAAATTGTTGCCAAGGTTTGGATTCTGTGATTCTGAGAAACTGTCTAGAGACAAAAACACCTCATCCCTGTTTTGACAAGGGAAGGAGAATCAGTCGCCCATGCGTCTATGAAGGCACAACATATCCTTTCCCTCTGATTTCACGAGAGATTGAAAGAAGAGTGCTGTAATTGTGATCTCTTGTTTTACAGAAAGAGAAACTGAGGCTGGAAGACATCCAGCGACTTGTTCATAGGATCACAGATTCAGAGCTGGACTGGACCTCAGAGATCTGGTTTTACAGATGAGGAAACTGAGGCCCAGAGACAAGGAAGCAGAAGGGATTTGAGCCTAGGTCTTCTGGAGGCAGCAAGGCACAGTAGAAAGGCCATTCAAATTTTACTTCTGAAATTTCTACCTGTGGAAACTTGGACAAGTGCCTTGATTTTCTTCATGTATAAAATGAGTGAGGTAGATTAGATAACCTCCTACTTTTTGTTTATTTTCAGGTTTATATAAAATCACATTAGGGATTTGCTTTTCCTACTCTTTTCCCTTTTCCCCCCAAAGTGTCAATGGGAAGTGTGTGATCCAGGACAAGTCACAACACCTTGGAGCCTCAGTTTCCTTGTCTATGTAGTGGGAACGGTCATGTTTGCACTATTGTCCCAGACTTCCCAGACACCTCAGGGACTTGGATGGATTTTACCAAAGAGAAGGCTGAGCAGAAAGGCACCTGGCTTTTATTACTACCACATTTTACCTTAGAAATATCATGGTAGAGTGAATGGAGTGCTGGATTCAGTTAGACAGACCTGGATTTGAATCTAACCTCAACTTACAATGTAACTCTGGGCAAGCCCCTCACTCTTTCTGGGCTTCAGTTTCCTAGTCTGTAAAAATGAGGGAGTTGGACTCGATGGCCTCTCAGGTGCCTTTCGGCTCTAAGCTATGATCCAAAGAGCCTATTGATAGGGAAGGGTCCCCTTCCAGTGCATCTGATATCATGGGCAGAAAACCACCAACCAACAAATTGCATAGGGAATGTGGAAATTTCTAAAGGAGAAGATTTCAGGCATGGAGGGTTCCCTAAAGGGAAGACATGAAGGACAAGAGGAACAGGTGAACCTTGAGCAGAAATAGCCTATGAAAGAAAAGCTATGCCCCCCAATCCAGACAGCTTTTCTGGATCACTGAGACACCCCCCCCCCCCGACAGGGATACTGTGAGCTGGTGATGCCCTACCCAGGAGGAAGATGGTGTTACTGTTATTACTCTCGCTAGTGTGATGGCCTCATACAAGGGGCGTCCACCCGAGGTAGCAAATCTCTCAGCCAGACCCCAGCCCCCAGGCTTACTGGCTGCCAACAACCCCTCCCCTTACCCCCTACCCCTTTTCAAGTGAGAGAGCATGGCATAGTGGAAAGAGAATTAAGCCTGGATTTCTGGAACCCTAAATTCAAATACTATCCCTGCTACTTATTATCTATGTGATCTCCGATCACTGAACCTGTCTGGCAAATGAGGTACCAGGTTCAGAGAGGTTAAGACTTACCCAGAGGGGCACAGGTAGCAAATGATACAGCTGGGATTTGAACCCAGCTCTTTTGATTTCAAATTCAATGCACTCTTTCTACTATCCATATCATGTGGGTGTTAATAGTTTCATTTGCCAGGAGTCAGGAAGAAGACTTGAGTTCAAATCATTTACTCCTGCTGTCCCCCATGTCTGGAACACTGTCCCTCCTCCTTTTCCACTACTGGCCTCCCCGGCTTCCTTAGGTCCCAAATGATCCCACCTTCTATAGGGAAGCCTTTCCTTGCCCCTGTTAATTATTTGTTACTTATCTTGTGTGTAGCTTGCTTTGGACTATTTGTTTGCATGTTTTTCTCATTAGATTGTAAGCTCCTTGAGGACAGGGACTGTCTTTTTTCTCTTTTTTTATCTCCAGGGCTTAGCACCATGCCTGGCACATAGTGGATGCTAATAAACGTTCATTAAATTGAATTGAAATCCTGCTACATCCACTGTACTAGCTGTGTGGCCCTGGGCAAGCCATTTTTCAGCCTCTCCCCAATTTCCTCATACGTACAAAGGGGACAATAATAGCATCTACCTCCCAAGGTTGTTAGGATGAAATGAGATAATATTTCTAAAATGTTTTGTAACCTTAAAACAGGATAGAAATGCTGGTACTTATTCTTATTCTCATTACTATTATCATTGTCATCATCATCATCATCATCATATCTCAGGCCTACAATTTTATGCTCTCCCTCCCTCCAGTCTTTATTTCATACCTCCCCCCCAACACTAAGCCTCCACTCTAGTCTCAGAGGCATCGTCCTACACCACGCCTCTCACCACTGCTTGCCAAACTTATTTCAATAACCTCCTAACTGGTCTTGCCACCTCCAGTGTCTCCTTCCTCCAAGTCACTCTGTACAGGCTTACAGATGAGTCTCCCTCACCTATGCTGCGCCACTCCACTTACTTCTGCTCAGAAAAACCTTTTGATGGCTCATTAGTAGCCAGGTCAAATCCAAACCCCTCACCCTGGCATTCAGATGTCACTGGCGGGAGCCCTCCACAACCTGGCTCCTTACAGTCTTTTTAGCCTTGTCTCAAAGTATTCTCCACCTTCTCTAGGCAAACAGAACTATTAATGTCTACCTGATATGGATGATAGAAAGAGTGCATTGAATTTTCTACCTGTGTCCCTCTGGGTAAGTCTTAACCTCTCTGACTCTGAGTTTCCTCATTTGCTAGAGAAGTGAATTAAATGATCTCTAACGTTTCTCCCAAGCCAAATGATGCTATGCTATCATAATTTCCTACTACCATATGTCTTTTCCCTATGTCTCCATCAGGAACAATGTGGCATACTGGAAAGAGAGGTGGATGTGGAGAGACTGGGGTTTAATTCTTGCCTCATATGCTTAATTGTTGTGATCATGGCAAATCCTTACCCTCTCTGTGCCTCAACTTCCCCACCTGTAAAATCACTTTAAAAAAATCAATAAAATATTTATTGAGCACCTACTATGTGCCACCTTTCTGAGTTAAAATCTGGCCTCAGACAATTACTAGCTGTGTGATCCTGAGCAAGTCACTTAACCCTGTTTGCCTCAGTTTCCTCGTCTGTAAAATGAGCTGGAAGAGGAAATGGCAAACCATATATAACATGAGGATCCTTCTCAGAAGCAGAGCACCTCCCATGGAGTTAGATATGTTCCTTAGCCCCTTACTGAGAGGACACAGTCTGTGTTTGTCCCTCAGTGACCAGGCTGACTCCTGATAACTGGTTGGCCAAGAACCAAAGGGGACAGACTCTTGTCAGGGGAACCTTCCTCCTTGTGGTCTCTAAGAGTGAGCTGAGGATCCAGCCATAGTTTGGACCCTTCTCTCAAGTTTTCTTTTCTTTTCCTTGAGCAACTAGATGAAAGCAAAGGGGAGAGGAAGGGATAAATCTCTTTCCCCACTCTCACCTCCCAATATCAGGAAAAGGCCTCTGGGGAGAAGAAGCACATAGTAATGGCAAATGACCTATGCTTACATAAGCATATGCTACAGTGGAGTTAAGGACTTTCAGTTACTGGCTGCCTTCTCTTGCCTAATTTCTATCCTCAGCACAATTCCCAGATCCCAAGAATGGACATTTCCAGCGTTGGTGGGGGTAGGGAGAAGGCGATGGGTGCTACCTCTTTGTGGGCAAGCCCTGAACTGGAGAGTTCTTTAAGAGAGTCAGGCAATAGCAGTATGAGGGGGAGTGAGATGGAGGGAGTGATTCACATAAAAAAGCACCTGACCAGTGTCTAAGCACTTCATATGATAGCCCCCCTTGCTGTCCTCTCTACCTAACCTCTGTCATTCACTCCTGTGCTTTTGCAAAGCCTGTCTGTCCTCTCACCTACATCTCTATCATAGAAAAGAAAGGTTCCCTCATCACCCCTCCACCATGGTCCTCTTCTCCCTCTGATGATTCCTTGTGAGCTGGAGGTGACAGTTCTCAAAGGCTGTGCTGGGGGTCTCTGAAGACAGCAGGACTCTCATCTGGAGACCAACCTAGTTCAGAAAGTCAGGCCCAAGAGGAGGATTGTTCTGACAACAGCAGTTTCTGAAAACATTCTCCAGCAAGGTGTGGAAGGCCTATGACCTGCTTGGCTCCAGATCTTCAGCCACACCAACATCTTGCAGAATCTTGCAGCTTCTTCCCAGTGTCCTCTTCATCCCAAAGAATGTCAGGTTAACATTGAATGAGCACCTCGGCTGGGCTGAAAAGTCTTTCCAATGAGGCTTAGAATGCAACAACTCCTGAGAGGGGGAACACATTGAGTGAATGGAGGAACACACTGACTGAGCTCCCCATCCCTGGAAGTGTGCAAACAAAAGCAGATGACCACTTGGTTGGGGATTCAGGCATTCAATTTGTTTCAACTCAACTCAACATGCCACTTTTTAAGCACCTGCTAAGGTTCAGGGAAAAGAAACAAAGACAAAAATGAAAGTGTCCCTGCTCCCAAGGAGCTTACATTCTCCTGGAGGCACTGGGGAGACTGGACCAGACGAGCAGTAAGTTCCCTTCTACGTTTAAGATTTGATGAATTTTCATACTAAGGTGTAAATGACTTCTTAGTCACTTAGTCACTAACCTTAACACTACAGGGGCTGGGGGACAGGGCAAGGCCTAGACCACTCATTGTCTAGAAGGAATCACAAATACCCCTGGAAAGGTTAGGACAAATATCACCCATGGTACCATTTAGTCCGGGGCTGGTCTCGTTTGGAGGTCATTCTAAGGTGATCATGGGATCGGAGATTAGGGCTAGAAGGGGCCTTGGAGATCATCTGGTCCAACACCCTCATTTTATGAGGAAACAGAGGCCTAGAAGGGGCCAGTGGCTTGCCCCAGGCCCCGTAAGCAGTAAGTGGACAAGCTGGGATTTAAACTCAGATATCTGACTCCAAATCCAGTTCTCACTCTCCCCTGTGCCACAATGAGGGGTTGCCATCAGGACATTAGTTGAGGTAGCCCAAGATGATACCTCCAGGTAGCCACAAGGCTGAGAGCATCTGAAGTCTCCCCAAAAAGCCTCCCTCTGGGCCTCCAATTCCCATCCAAGATGTCTATGGCAATGAGTTGAGGCCCTGAAGTCTTGGGCCTCAGGCCCATCTGCCTTCCCTCCTGTCAAACCAAGCTTTCATTCACACAGCAGGTCCCCAGGTATAGATCTGAAGCAGGACCAGGGGAAAGCCTTCATCAGTTTACAAAATGGAGGCAGATGGGGAGGCAGCCCCTTTAAAGAGCAGGTGGTCATTGTTTCATAATGTAGACCCAAAAGGGTCTCCATCAATACAATAAGCACTTATTTAGCACCTACTATATGTTAGGCACTGTGGACACAAAGACAAAAGTGGAGGTGTCCCTGCCCTCAACAAGCTTCCACTCTACCATGGGAAACAACATACATATACATGAGACAACAGAGAACAGATACAACGTATTAGTACAGGGAGGTGGGGCAGTATGACCAACAAGGTTGGGGCTCAGGAGGAGGCCAGGAGAAGCCTCCTACAAGAGGTAGCATTTGGGTTGAGCTTTGAATTATGATAAGGATGCAGAGAGATGTAGGTGAGAGGACAGACAGGCTTTGCAAAAGCACAGGAGTGAATGACAGAGGTTAGGTAGAGAGGACAGCAAGGGGGGCTATTTGGCAGGAACATGGAGATCATGAGACATTACTGCTGACCAAGAACAACACCCCTTTTTTACACACAATTCCATCTATGCAATCACCTAATAATGGCCTAAGGGTCCTCCAAGCTTTGAGTTCTGAGGGACCATGTCCGATCCTGGGAGGTGGCCCCAAGAAGGATATTTTTCTCTCTTTGGCTCCTTGCTTCAGCTCTCAACCTCTGGTACACACAAGTACCACCAAGCCTCTACACTGACTGTCTCTAGTGATGGGGAACTCACTACCTTAGGAGAAAACCCCTTCCTCCTTGCTACAACTCTAATTGTTGATTTTCCTTACATGGACTGTAAGTCTTCTTCTTGGGAGCATCAACTCATGGCTCCTACTTTGGCCCTCTCCAATGTCTAGAGTCAGCACTACGCAGAAGTTGTATCATTCAGTCAGGCCTACCCCCAAAGTATCATCTCCAGGGACTGTCTAGGTATGTGTAATCACTCCTTTGGATCTGGAAGAGATTCACAGAATCACAGAATGTCAGAACCAAGGAGTACCTCAGAGAGCAATCAGTTAACAAGCATTTGCAATACTTATTGTCATTAGTGTAATTACCATTTAATTATGTAGTGCTATATGGCAAGGAAATGTGCAATTCAACAGTCTTCAAAGAAGTAAGCATCAGTATTACACAGAGGAACCTTTCAGATCTAAGAGCTCAAGATCAAACAAAGGATAAAGAGGATCACAGAGAATAAAATGGGCAATTTTGATTACACAAAATTTTGAAGTTTTTGCACAAATAAAACTAATGCAGCTAAAGTTAGAAAGGAAGCACTTAAGTGGAGAAAAAACTCTTTCTAGCAAATTTCTCTGATAAAGGTCTCATTTCCAAGATATACAGAGATCTGATTAAGGTTTATAAGAATAAGAGTCATTCCCTGGTTGATAAATGGTCAAAGGATATGAATAGGCAATTTGAAGAGGAAGAAATTCAAATTAGCAATAACTATGTGGAAAATATTCCAAAATCACTAATAATCAGAGGAATTAAGATTAAAGCAAGTCTGAGCTTCAGCCTCATACCCAACAAACTGGCAAAGCTGACCAAAAAAGGGGAACGACGAGTATTGGAAGGTGTTAGGGAAGACGGGACATCAGCCTGCTGTTGGTGGAGCTGTGAACTGGTCCTGTCAATCTGGAAAGTAATCCGGAACAATGCCCCTAAAGTTACAAGACTGTGCTTAGCCTTTTACCCAACAAAACCATTAATAAGGTGATACTCCCCCCCCAAAGAATTTAAAGAAATAGAAAATGAATACATATGTACAAACATTTATGGCAACTCTGTGTGTGTGTGTGTGTGTGTGTGTGCGTGTGTGTGTGCGTGTGTGTGTGTGTGCACGCGCACGTGTGTGTGTGTGCGTGCACGTGTGTGTGTGCGCGCGCATATGCTGTGGCAAAAAAAAATGGAAGCTAAGGGGAGGCCCATCAACTGGGGAGCAGATGAACAACTTATGTTATATGCATGTGATGGAATATTATTGTGCTCTAAGAAATAGCAATAGAGAAACCTGAGAAAACTTGTATAAACTGATTCAGAGTGCAGTGAGCAGAACCAGGAGGATAATTTATACACCACCGCCACTGCAAATACAAACAATTCTGAAGGGCTTTAGGGACTCTGCGCAACAAAATTACCAGTCACAATGAAGCATTCTCCCCCTCCTCTAAGAGCCAATGCGTATGTGTTAAAAAGGGTTCCCCCCCACCCATGCAACACATACTCTCATGAGAGGTAGGCGAAGGTGAGAGGGAAAGAAAGTAAACTTTTTATTCATTGAAAAAAAATTAAATTAAAATGAGACCAGAAATGGCTGGGTTGAGCTAATATAATAAAAACGACAATTTTACCTAAATTAAATTACATACTTAGTGCCATACCAATCAATCTACCCAAAAATTACTTTGTAAAGCTAGAAAAAACAGTACCAAAATTCATTTGGAAGAACAAAAGGTCCAGAATATCAGAGCAATTAATGAAAAGAAATGCTAGTGAAGGTGGCCTAGCCATACCAGATTTTAATCTGTATTATAAAGCAGCGGTCATCAAAACTACTTGGCACTGGCTGAGGGATAGAGTAGTGGATCAGCGGTATAGATTGGGTACATGAGACTCAGCAGCCAATGACTATAGTAATCCACTGTTTGATAAACCCAAAGATCCCAGTTTTTGGGATAAGAATGCACTATTTGACAAAAACTGCTAGGAAAACTGGAACACAGTACGGCAGAAATCGGGCATAGACCAATATCTAACACTGTATGCCAAAATAAAGTCGAAATGGGTGCATGATATAGGTATAAAGGCTGATACCATAAGCAATTTGGGAGAGCAAAGGATAGTTTACTTGTCAGATCTATGGAGAGGGGAAGACTTCATGATGAAACAAGAGTTAGAGAGCATTATGAAATGCAAAATGGATAATTTTGATTATATTAAATTGAAAAGCTTCTGTACAAATAAAGCCAATGTTACCAAGATCAAAAGGGAAGTGGAAAATTGGGAAAGAATTTTTACAACCAGAGTCTCTGAAAGAGGCCTCATTTCTAAAATATAAAAAGAACTGAGTCAAATTTATAAGAATACAGGCCACCCTTCAATTGATAAATAGTCAAAGGATATGAACAGGCAGTTTTCAGAAGATGAAATTAAAGATATCTTTTAAAAGCATATGAAAAAATGTTCCAAATCACTAGCGATTAGAGAAATGCAAATCAAAACAACTCTGATGTACCACATCTCACCAGTCAGACTGGCTAAGATGATAAAACAGGAAAATGATAAATGTTGGAGAGGATGTGGAAAAATTGGAACACTGATGCATTGTTGGCGGAGCTGTGAACTGATCCAGCCATTCTGGAGAGCAATCTGGAACTATGCCCAAAGGGCTATAATAAGTGCATACCCTTTGACCCAGCAATACCACTTCTAGGGTTATATCCCAAAGAGATCACAGAAGTGGGAAGAGGACCCATATGTACAAAAATATTTATAGCGGCTTTTTTTGTGGTGGCAAAGAATTGGAAAATAAGGGGATGCCCATCAATTGGGGAATGGCTGGACAAGTTGTGGTATATGAATGTAATGGAATATTATTGTGCTATAAGAAATGAAGAGCAGACAGACTTCATAATAACCTGGAGAGACGTATATAAACTGATGCTGAGCGAGAAGAGCAGAACCAGGAGAAATTTGTACACAATCACAGACACAACGCACGTGTGACGACTAACTTCAATAGACTGGGCTCCTCTCAGCAATGTAAGGTTATAAGACAATTCCAAAGGACTCAAGATTAAAAGAGATATCTGCGGAGTCTGAATGCAGATTAAAACAAACCACTCAGTGTGTTTCTTTTTCTTGTTGTGTTTTGTTTCCTCTTTCCCACTGATCATTCCACCAGTTATAATCCTTCTTTACAACCTGACTAATGATTAATGTGAAGATATTTGTAGATCCTGTATCCCAGTGCATGCCACCATGATGGGGGGTGGGGAGAGGGAAGGAGAGAAAATCTGAAACTCAAGGGACTGTGGAATTGAATGTTGTAAACTAAAAGTAAACAAACCAATTTAATTTTTTTATTTTTTGCTTTTTTGGAGTGCAACTGAGGTTAAGTGACTTGCCCAAAGTCACTCAGCTAGGGTTTTTTTTGTGTGTGTGTCTGAAGCTGGATTTGAACTCAGGTCCTCCTGGCTCCAGGGCCAGTGCTTTATTCATGGCACCACCTAGCTGCCCCTCCCAATTAAATTTTTTTTTAATGAGACCAAAAAAATCACAGAGTTCTTACACCTAATGGGCTATACTAAAGAACCAATGAACTCCAAAGAACAGAACTAAAATCTACCATTGGAGAAATGTATGCTGAGGAAAAAGGAGAGAAATAAGCATTTATTAAGCACCTACTACCTGCCAGGTACTGTGCTAAGCACTTTGCAAACATCTCATTTGACTTTCACAACAACTCAGAGAAGTAAATTCTATATTATTATCCCCACTTTACAGTTAAGGAAACTGAAGCAGACCAAGGTTAAGTGACTTGCCCAGGGTTACACAGCTAGTAAGTAGCTAAGGCCAAATTTGAACTCAGGTCTTCCTGTCCCCCCAGGGCCCAAAGTTCTCTTCTTTTCACCACCTATCTGCCTCTGATAGAATGAGACAATGGCCTGGCCACATGAAGAAGATGAGGAAATGAGAGGTGGATAGCCAGAGTGTTTCCCGGTACCCTCATGAAGTCAACAGAAGGCAAGGAAGGCCTCTAGCACATTGGGCCCACCTCCAGTGGCCAGTTTACTGGATGATCTAAACAAGAGCTGCCCGGGATAAGCAGGCACATATGGGTTATGATTTTCATTGGGGAAACTCCCAAATGAATGAGGTAAAAGACTCATTGGTATATTTGCATACTAAGTACAATGGCGACTGGATACACAAAGGTTAAAGTGAAATAGTCCCTACCCTCAAGAAGGTTATAGTCTCTTGGAGGGGGGAGCAATATGTACACACACATATATATATGCAAAATAGATGCAAAGTAAAGACAGGGTGGTCTGGTCCAACCCCCACATTTTGTAAATAGGGTCATTGGGGCCTGTTTGTCTTTCTTCCAGAGCCCCTGTAATTTGTTGTAAACACCTAAGTGTTTCACTACTGGAAGTGTGAAATCCTCTAAAATCCTTTATAAGTCAGCAATTCAGTGAGATGGGATATAAGGGCCCTTCTCTTTCTAAAACGTATTACCGGGGCAGAGGTGAGAGAAAAGCAGAAATAGGCTCATAAAGCAGAAGGGGAGTGAACCAAAGAGGAAAAGAAAACCTCAGAGCTGGGTGGGATCTGAGAACACAGAATATCAGAGCTGGAAGGAACCTAGAAACCGTAGAGTCGAACTTCCAGATTTTGTGGGAGAGGATACCAGACAGCGAGGCCTCTTTTCTCACCAGCCTTCTCCTAACTCTGTTACCTCAGATATCTTCCTGGGTATTGCCCTCTTTCCCTAACCAAATTTAAGGTCAGTGTTGCTATTTAGTGGACAGGCGTTGGATTTTGAATCAGATAATTCAAGTATTGGCTGGATTGACTTAGACTCTGGCTTCAAACCCCATCCCTAAGAGCAAATCACTTAACCTTTCTGGGACTATTTCTACCTTTTTAAAAATGGAGTTCAAAGTAGGCAGTCTCTAAACTCCCACCTAGCTCTCGATATTAAGGGAATATAGGTTCAGAGATTTTTAACTAGAAGGGGCCTTAGAAGGTCATTCAATCCAAGCCTTCCAATTCCATCATTTTATAGAAACTGAGACCTAGGTAAGGAAAGTCCTTTGGCCAAGGTCACTCAGTGGTAGAGCAAAGATCTGAACACAGGTCCTTGAACCCTAAAGTCAACACTTTTCACACCATGCCACACTGCCTCCTGAGCCCAGGAAACATTCAAGGATATTATCTTTCCCAATGATCCCAGACAGAAAGTGTGGCTGAAGCCTTTGTCTTGGGTTTTTGTTTTCTGTGGGAGAGGGAGAGGGACAGTGTAGCATAAGAATGATTTTTTAAAAATATCACAGTCATTCCTGGAAATAACCTCCTTTGTTCCCAAGCTTCCAAACTGAAGCCTTCTTCACAACAAAGAAAACTGTCAAGACACTTCACGAATACTCTGATTTTGGCTCTCCAGGCTCCTTGAGGATTTATTATAGGGGTAGAGACAGGACCAGCGATTTCACTGATTAAAAAAAAAAAACAACCCTCCTCTGAGAGATTTATGCAGGTCAGCACCTTCTATGCAACTAATTCAAGTTTTAGAGAGTTGCTTGGGGGCATTGAGAGGTTAAATGATATGTTCACAGTCCCACAGTCAGTGTGTGTTAGAGATGGACCTTGAATACAGTCAAATAATAAACATTTGTGCCAGAAGGCACAGCGGATAGAGAGCCAGGCCTTGAGTCAGGAAGACCTGAGTTCAAATCTGTCATTTACTAGTTGTGTGACCCTGGGCAAGTCACTTCACCCTGTTTGCCTCAGTTTCCTCAACTGAAAAATTAATCCTGCCTGCCTCAGTTTCCACATCTGTAAAATGAGCTGGAGAAGGAAAGGGCAAACCACTCCAATATCTTTGCCAAGAAAACCCCAGATGGGGTCACAAAGAGTCAGATACGATTGAAACAACTGAACAGGCATCATGCTAAATGCTGGACACTGGAGGCTGGCAAGTTCTCCCTGTGCCACACAGGCCTCTCTACAGCAAAAGAGCTGAGATTAGCACGTGAGTCGGTTTCGCTGGAAATCTAGGTGCATGATGCTTCTGGCTGATGCCTTTTCCCTCTAACGGCAATGACCTTTTTATGGAGACCATCAGGAAATAATCAAAGAGAGGCATTTACGCCCTTCCTTGACGATTCAGCTGATGGAGGCTAAGACTTCTGTGGTGCTGTCTGAAAATGGAGCTGAAGGGGGATTAAAGCTCACAGCCTCAAGAACTGTTTCCAATGGAACAGCTGTACCTGTTTTCTCTAGTCATGTTGATGAAGATTGGAAGTGGGTGGAGGAAAACATGCCTTCTTCATTCATGGATGTAGTTCTTCTGGTATTAGTGGGCTCAGACAGGGAAATATATATGTGATGACCAAATAGGAAATGTCAGGAAGAATGTGACTTTCAGAAATGATAACCTCATTGAGGGAACCTGTATGGACAAAGAGGGATCAATGGCAAACAACCATCATTACTGGCCCTAGCTCTAATAAAAGATTCTATCAACTAAGCATATATTTGGCACATCTTACTAGTGTCCTAACAAACTGGCCATCATATTGACCTGCAAATACGACACTCAATCTCTCATCTCCATGCCTTTGTACTGGCTATGCCCCATGCCTGGAATACCCTCCCTCCTCATCTCTACCTCTTAGAAACCCTAAGTTCCTTTAAGCACTGCCTCCAACAAGAGACCTTTACTGATTCCCTCCAGTTACCCCTACCTCAATTACTTTGTACTTATAGTCAGAGGTGCGCTGGGAAATGTTTAATAATTGGCTCCCCAGGGGGAAAAAACCCAAGAATACATGACAGACTTTTACAGTGAACCTATATTAACATTTTTCCATTGATTTCTTAAACCTAGACAATCAACAATACAATAAACCAAACCCTGATTCATAGCATTTGTAAATTTCCAAGGTGTAACTACTCACAATGAAAATTTAACAATTGGTTTTCCGGTTGGAGTTGTTTCAAGGATTCCCCCTGCCTATACCGGATAGATTTGTAATATGTACATGTATGTGTTACTTCTCTTGATATGTATCTTGTAAGTTCTTTATTAAGGCAGATAGGTGGTGCCTAGAGTCAGGAAGACCTGAGTTCAAATCCGGCCTCAGACATTTACTAGCTGTGCGATTCTGGGCAAATCACTTAACGTTGTTTACCTTAGCTTCCTCATCTGCTAAATGAACTGGAGAAGGAAATGGAAAACCACTCCAGTATCTCTGCCAAGAAAACTCCAAATGGGGTTAGGAAGAGTTGTACACGACCAAAAAGACTGAACAATAACAACAACAAAGCTCTTTATGTGCTGTTAAGCTCCTAGCGGCAGGGATTGGTTTGTCTTTGTCTTTATATTCCCAGCGCTTAGCAGAGTGCCTGGTACGTAATAGGTGTTTAATAAATACTTGTTGGTCGAATTCAGCAAAAAACATTGAATACCATGAGCACATACGGCCACATATACAACATTCTGGCCCAGCAGTCCCCTGCCTCTATTGTACAAGCATTGGGTAGGGGAATCACGGCCAGAGAACAATCTCCATGCAAAAAACCCCAGTGGTATTAGTGACTGCAAGTTCACAGAGAAAATGGTGTGATGTAACAGCTGAGTCAATGCAGCTTTGGGGTCTGACTCATACAAGTGTAGTATGTGCCTTTGGTCATCTCTGAAAAGTCATGTTCAGTTCTGGGTACCATACTGTAGGTGGGACACCGATAAGAGAGTGTCTAGATAAGAACAAACAGTGGGCTAGAAGGGGCATTTAGGCTGGAGAAGAGATGATTTATAGGGTACAGAAATGAAAGCCAGAAGACCTCAGTTCAAATCCCACCTCTGACATTTACTCACTGTGTGATCACTGACAAATCCTTTCCCTTTTCTGGGCCTCAGTTTTCTCATCTGTGAAATGAGCTGTTGGTATAGATAGACCAAAATCCAAATAGAAACAGGGGGTCACTGATTCCCTGCATAAGGCTTCCTGAGGGCTGTATATTGACTTAGCTTTAAAAGGTAATGCTATCTATGTCTTCTTGTATTTTTATTTATTTTGTTAAATATCTCCCAATTATAACTTAACCTGGTTCAACCTGTGTGTCTTGTGTCTGACAACTCTGTACAAGACAGCCTCTGAGGTCTCTGCCAGCTTGCGTTCTCTCTCTCATTTTCTCTCTCTCTCTCTCTCTCTCTCTCTCTCTCTCTCTCTCTCTCTCTCTCTCTCTCTTTCTCTCTCTCCCCCTAAGATCATTGTGTTAAAGTATTTACAAAGGGCAGTCAGGGGAAAAAGGGATTAGCCTTGTTTTACTTGGCCCCAAAGAACATAAGTAGGAGCAGTAGGTGAATTTTACAAGGAGGAAGATTTTAATCCCACATAAGGAACACTTCAGAAGGATTAGAGTTGTCTCAAAATGGAATGGGCTATTTCAGGAGGTAGTGAGTTGCCCATCTTTGGAAGAAATGCAAAGTCTAGATGATTACTTGTGAAGGTAGCTAGAGAAGGAATAGTTATGAAGGTGAAGGTTGGACTAAGCCTCTAACAAGCAGTCAGTATTGATTAAGTATCGACTGCGTGCCAGAAGAATAACTAAGTGGCACCATAGTGCATAGAGCTCAGAGCCTGGAATCAAGACGACTCACTGAGTTCAAATCCAGCCTCAGACACTTACAAGTTGGGTGTCCTTGGGTAAGTCACTTAATCCTGCTTGCCTCAGTTTCCACATCTATAAAATGAATTGAAGAAGGGAATGGCAAACCACTCCAGTATCTCTGCCAAGAAAACCTCAAATAGGGTCACAATATGACTGAAATGACCAAACAACAGCAAATATACTAAGTAAGCACTAGGGGTACAAAGAAAGGCAAAAATAATGCCTGCCCTCAGGAAGCTTGCATTCTAGTGGGTGAGCAGGAGTCAGCATGGAAAGAACTAGGTGCCTATAAGGTGCACACAGCATAGATGAGAGGAATCTTAGGGGAGAAGGCTCTGAAGTCCCTTCTGACTCTGAGCCTGTGATTACACGATTTGTTCATTCATTCATTCAATCGGCCTTCCTTTAGTGCCCCCTGTATGGACAGCACTGTGTGTCTTGGTAAAGGGTGGGGGCTTACAGGTCCACTGATGGATAAACTTGGCATTAGCAAGGCCTGAGCTTGAATCCCAGTACCTAGAACTGTACCTTGTACCTAGTACTTAGTGCTTCACTCAGGAGCTGATAGAAAGACAAAAATCGGTGATCTTATGGAATAAGGCTAAGTTTCTTGAGAGCAGAGACTCGATATTGTAGAAGGATCCAGATATGTACACAGACAAATATAACAGAAATAATAATAGGTAGTGTATGTATATATATGTATATATACACAGAACTCTGGGGTTTGTAAAGCCCATTTTATCCTTATAACAACCCTGTGAGGTAGGTGCTGCCATAAACTTCATTTTACAGGCTGAGACTGAGGTTAAGTGACTCACCCAGAGTCACACAGCTAGGAAGGGAGGCAAGATTCCAACTCAGGCCCTGCTGATGCCAAGTTTACCCAACACTTACTTAACCTTTAAGTCCCTAACCTTTAACAAGACACACAGTTATTAAGTGTCTAACGTTGAATTTGAACTCTGGTCTTCTTGACCCCAGGTCTAATGGTTTACACATTGTGTCATCGACTTGACTCTAACTCAAATCAGGTTATTGATGTTTAAAGGGATCCAAAGTTTAACGAGATCAACTAAAGAAGAAAGAAATTAGAAGCTGGGGGGGAGGGGTTGAGGAGTGAAGGGAAGACTTCTCAAAAGAGGGAGCCTTTCCAGAACTGTGTGTGCTAGAGCATTCCGAGCTCATGTTGCTCTGATGAGCCACAGTCGGACACACTGTACCCTGACCCCAACACAGTGATGTCATTTTGGTCCTCTTCCAGAACAGAGGACAATGGCTGAGAAAATGCATGGGCAGGATGGCACAGGGCAGGCACTGAGAAGAGACCATTAGGAATGGTCTGGATGAAAGCACAGAGCTGAAAATGGCATCTATTCCAAGGAGAGGAAGCAAGCCTAGTTACTTTGGAGTATAGAAAAGGGGACAAGGCAGGTTGGGACCAGTCTGGGCAGAGCCTTCAAACAATCATTCAGCAGACACTCTGTGCTGAGCACAGGTACAGGGAGCCCACATGCTAAGGAGAGAGACACCGTAGACGGGGACACAAGAGATACGTACAGAGGGCATGGAAGGTAATCTGGGGAGGGGCAGCTGGGTGGGACAGTAGATTTGTTCATTGCTCAGGAGAGCCCGAGTTCAAATGTGGTGTTAGACACTTACTAGATGAAGAAGAAGAAGAAGAAGAAGAAGAAGAAGAAGAAGAAGAAGAAGAAGAAGAAGAAGAAGAAGAAGAAGAAGAAGAAGAAGAAGAAGAAGAAGAAGAAGAAGGAGAAGGAGGAGAAGAAGAAGATGATGATGATGATGACGGAGGGGAAAATACTAGCTGCTGGGGGAGGGGATGGGGGGGTACAGGAAAGGCTTCATGCAGAAGAAGGCAGGATTTCAGCTGCATCTTGAAAGAAGCCAGGGATTCTAAGAGGAAGAGGGGAGCATTCTAGGCATGGGTCACAGGCCTCTGATGGACAGTCACACTGAGGAAAAGCAAGTAGATTTTACTTGGGAGCCATTGAGGGTTTCTGAGAAAGAGTGTGAGGTAATCAGACTGTCTGTTTTCTCCCCCCCCCCCCCAAGCTGAATATATTTTTCTATTGAAAATGTTCTCTGTGGGGAGCTGTTAAATGTCATGGTTGGACCCAGAAGAGATTTAGAGATATGAAGAGGTCAAGAGAGAGAAAATAATTAAGCCAACTTCTGATGAAATCAAATAATTAAGAGGATTATATCAGTTGCCAGTGATTTATTGGCTGTCAACACTGTTCCTTGTGTTCCTCTGTCTAAGAGGCCATTTCTGATAAAACTCCCAACACTGGGGACATTTTCATAGGAGAAATCTTCTAAGTAATAATTAAAGAACCGATTCTCCCAGCCATTGCCAGCAACAGTAGGGCCTTCTGGGAATGATTCACCCAAGGTGATTTGGAGCCTTCCATGGGGCCTCCATGCTGCAGCCATTCCTGAGGCTTCATTTGGGGAAGGGGAGGCAGGTTAGTGTAGAAGACAGAGTGCTGGGCTGGGCCCCAGGAAGATCTAGGTTCAAATTCTACTTGACATTTACTAGTTGGATACTGCATTCCATTAGCAGACATAGTGCCAGACAGAGTAAGTCTCATCTCCCTCCCACTGTTACCTCAGAGACTTAGAGTTGGAAGAAGCCTCAAAGGCCACCTGATCTAAAGACTTGCTTAAGGTCACTCAGGTAGGAAACCTCCAAAATGATATTTGAACGCAAGCCCTTCCAGCTCCACAACTGTCATGGTTTCCACTGTTCAGTTGAGTCATTTTTTTTAGTTGTATCCAACTCTCCATGACCTCATTTGGGGTTTTCTTGGCAAAGATACTGGAATGGTTTGCCATTTCCTTCTTCAGTTCTTTTTACTGATGAGGAAACTGAGGCAAACAGGATGAAGCGACTTGCCCAGGGTCACACAGCTAGTAAGTGTCTGAGGTTAGATTTGAACTAATACCAGACCTGGCTCTCTATCCACTGTACTTACTTTAGCTATCATGGCTCTCTTGAATCTCCAATTCCTTCAACCAACTCTTTAGGACTTATGTAGTGAGGGGTCTAAAAAAATGACTTCTGTTGTGATAATCACCAAGAAGGAGAGAGATGCTGAAACAAGTAGCAGGAGTAAGAATCCAAGAAAAGTCTTCAATTAACTTAATGGAAGCCCACTAGTCTCAGGATCTAGTTCTTCATTTTACAGATTAAGAAACTGAGACCCAGGGAGGTTTGTGACTGGCCTAAGGTCTCACAGGCACACAGATTCTGTTGCCTTTCCAAATGCACAAGTTGGAAAGACGTTCACTTGCCCACTCCACCCTGACCCCATGGTCAGTAACTCAAGATAGCAGCAGCACAAACACTCCCTGGTGACTCTGCCCTTCAGATGCTCAAGGAGCAGGGGCAAGAGGAAAAGGACAGTGTCAGAGCCGGAGAGGGGAGTGAGGAATGTGGGGAGAGTAGAGTAACAAGCCAGGGAGAGATCATTTGGTACCTATCCCTGAGGGACAAGGAACCTCCCTTGTTGAATGTCCAAATCAGAAGAGATCTTGGAGGGCCTCTAGTTCAAGCCTCTCAATTTCTAGATGAAGAAACTGAGGCCCATATAACTTATGTGACTTGCCCAAGGTCACACAGACCACTGATATTTGGACACACATACTCTGGCATCAAACCTAGTGCTCTTTCTAACACACCTTAGATTTGAAGAGAATGTTAGAATATAGAGTATTAGAACAGAATCTCTCATTTAGAAGGGGCCTTACAGGTCGTCACATCCAACCTTGACTGTCCTGGAATCTCTTCTACAAAAAGTGTTTGTCTAACTTTTTAATTGAAGACTTTAAGGAACAGGGAGCTCACTATCACATAAGGCAGCCTGTTGCACTGCCCAATAACCCATGCACAGTTCTAATTGTCTGGAAACTTCTCCCTAGAATGAACCAAAATTGACCTCGTAACTTTTACTCTGCCTTGATTGTGCCAAATTCCCCTACCCCTTTGTCATCCTGGCAACCTTCCTGGAGAACCACTAACGCCCTTTGGTGCCCCTTCTCCAAATCTGGCATCTTTTGCCACCGGACCCCTGGTCCAGCCCCCCCACTCCACTGTGGTAACTCGGCCTGGAGCCTGAACAATGCATCCTTCGTTCTGTTTGATTTGTGACATTGTAAATTGACCTTGCTTTATCAGAGCTGCAAAAATTCCATTGTAAAAACACAAGCCTGAAATGTCCAAGCGAGAATTAGCAGAGATTTATCTTATTTGGAATCACTGCAACTTCCTTTGGTTTTTAAACCTTTTTTTTATAGTTCCTTTACTTATCTAAGTTCTTGCAAAACATACCAGTGAGTCACTTCCCCTGTTTGTGAAATGTCAAATTTGGACTAGATGATGTCTAAGGTGCCTCATAGTTCTGAAAGTCTGTGTTCTGAGTGTTCTCCCATTCTGACATGCTAGGTTCTAAGCTCAGTTCAAGTCCTGATATGTCCTAAAGACTTTCTAGCCCTGACATTCCATGTTCTAAGGTCCTTCCCAGCTCTGACATCCTATGTTCTAAGGGCCCTCCCAGTTCGGATATTCTGTGTTCTAAGGACCCTCCCACCTCTAACGCTCTTTATCCTAAGGATCCTTCCTCCTCTAAGGTTCAATGATTCTACTAATATTCCATATAGATTTTTAGAACATAAAATGTTTATAGAATAACTAAACCTTAGAATGGGAAGAGACCACATTGTCCAAGTCACTTCAGGCTCCAATAGACTATATGTTCTCTCCAGTTCTAACATCTTTCCAAACCACACTATCTGTATTTCCACCAACTTCTTTGTCTTCCTCATTCTCCTCCCACCAGAACCTTCAGCTGTGCCCTGGTAAGGCTGGGCCCCAGGAGGCAAGCTTTCACTTTGTCCTGCCCCAAACCAGGGCTCCAGGTCACTTCCCAGTAATTTTCAAACCAAGACACACACAGTTCCTGTATTTCCCGTCCTCTCCCCACTGCCGCTTCCTTCATGGGTTTTCTTCCCCCATTAGAAGGTAAGGGCCAAGGTCATCTTGCTTATTTGCTTATTTGTTTCTCAGTATTAGCACATTGCCTGGCACGTAGTAACTCAAGGGGTGTTTTATTATTCACTCATTCATCCATCCATTCACCAAATTCCATTTCTCTTCATCTATAAAAGAATTATTTAAAGATTGGCTTAGAACAGGAAAACAAAGGGAATTTTTCTATCATTCAGACACTCCATTGCTAAAATTTCTTATTCCTAATTAACACATTTACTATTTTCCTTAGAAATGAAACACAACAGAGCATTAAAACAAAAATATAATGATATCTTATTGCTTTAATGCCTTGGGCTGCAAGGAAACCCCAATCAGCTTTGGTTCCGGTTCACACATATCTCCTACCCCGCCAGGGTCATCCAACACCATTAATTAAAGAGCCTTTGCCTTGGGATAGGAAGATGATCTGCCAAGGAATGCAGACAGATGGAGTGTGGTACTTGGAATCTGCTCCAACGAGGACAAGTACAGTAATGAGGTTACTCTGTCACCTTCTACCTATGAAGAAGAATGTTATTAAGAGGGTAATTTGAACGCCCTCCCATTGACTCTGCATTTTAATGTGTGATCCATTTTCAGGCCATCGACATTTTTCCTTTTCCATCAGAGTGGTATTTAAGGAAAATTATCAGCTGCGTGTCTCTTTAGGGAGTGACTGCAAAATGTATAGATGTAATTCCCTCCAAATTATTGGTCACTGGTAAATGCCCAAGCAACCTGGAGGTTGGTTTGGCCATAGAGAAATGGTCATCGATTTCTCAAGTCAATGGCTTTTTCTCAGGCTTCATCCTTCTTGACCTCTCTGCAGTGTCTGACACTGGTGACCACTCTCTCCTCCTGAATGATACTGGCTCCTCTCTTTTGGCATTGTCTAGAATAGTGCTTGACACACAGTAGGAGGTTTAAATCAATGTTTGTTGAACTGAGTGGTTATCTAACACCCCACCCAATCTTTTCATGCCCCTCTTCTAACATCCAAAAGGAAGCTGGCACAGCAGGACAGGGGTATGCAATCCTCTTGTCTATTATGAAAGACCTGGGGCTACAGTCAATGTAGGAGTCAACTCCTGATAAAAACCAATAAGCCTCCTTGCCTTTGCTCAGATGGGCCATCATGCCTGGAATGGTCTCTCTCCTCACCCCCGTCTCATGTCATACAATCCCAGAGATAGAAAGGACCTTAAAGGTCGTCTAGATCAATTCACTCCCTAATGGCTGAATCCTTTCTACAACATACCTAACAAATTGGCAGGTCCAAGCTCTTCCTGAATACTTGAAGTGATGGGAAGCTCATTACTCATCAAAATCCACTTCACTGTTATAACAGCTTTTATTTTTAGGAAGCTCTACTTTATATAAGGGGAGCTAGGTGGCACAGTGGATAGAGAGCTGGGCCTGGAGAGAAGATGACTCATCTTCCTGAGTTCAAATCTGGCTTCAGATACTTTCTAGCTGTGGGATCTTGGGCAAGTCACTTAACCCTGTTTGTCTCAGTTTCCTCAGGTGTAAATGGAGAAAGAAATGTCAAATAACTCCAAGGTCTTTGCCAAAAGAATCCTAAATGGGGTCATGAAGAGTCAGACATGACTGAAAATGATTGCACAACAACCCAGATCTTCCTGAAACTCCCCATCAGTTATTTAAATTCTCTCTTCTGGAGCCACACAAACAAGCCCATCTTACAACTTGGACAGAGAAGTAGACACATATGGGTTCCTTCCTTCCCATCTGAGCCAGAAACAGCCTCACAGATCTAGGCTCACACATCTGCCTTAACATCTGATCTGAAGACATTCCAAGCTGTTCTTCCTGTTACTGAGAATCGTTCTCTACCTGGCTTAAATACATAGTTCATTCCATTAGTTTGAGCAAATGGAGTCAGCATAATGACTGGGTGTTTGGTAAAAACATGGCCACATATGGGATCATGGTTTGGAAAAGTCACTCCTTCCTGAGTCTGTTTCCTGTTTTGATTAGTAAAATAATGGGATTTAACAGGGATTTATAGCTCAAATGCCCCATGGTCTAAGGTCCCTTCCAGACCTAACATTCTACGTTCTAAGATTATTTCCTGCTAGCATTCGACATTAACACTATCCATGCTAAGGTCTCTTGCAGCCCTCACATTTTATACTTTAACATTTGATGTGTCATATCTTCTCTGACATTCTCTGTTCTAAGGTCCCTCCCAGCTCTGACATTCAGAGTTCTAAGGCCCCTCCCAGCTCTGACATTCTCTGTTCTAGGGTCCCTCCCAGCTCTGACATTCAGAGTTCTAAGGCTCCTCCCAGCTCTGACATTCTCTGTTCTAAGGTCCCTCCCAGCTCTGACATCCTGTGTTCTAAGGACCCTCCCAGTTCTGACATCCTGTGTTCTAGGGCCCCTCCCAGCTCTGACATCCTGTGTTCTAAGGGTCCTCCCAGCTCTGACATTCTCTGTTCTAAGGTTCCTTTGACATTCAATACTCTGTGTTCTAAGGTTTCTTCAACCTCTGACATTCTGTATTCTTAGGTCCTTTCCAGCTCTGACACTTAATATTCTACATTATAAGATCCCTCCTAGTTCTTATGGTCCAAGTTTTAAAATTCCTCCCAGTTTTGCCATTCTATTTTCTGAGATTCCTTCCAGTTCTGACAACTCAATATTCAGTGCTCAAAGGTCTCTCATAACTCTGATATCCTGTATTAACAATGTGTTCTAAGGTCTCTCATAACTCTGACATCCTGTATTAACATTGTGTTCTAGGGTCTTTGCCAGCTCTGACATCCTCTGTTCTAACATTCTCTGTTGAGAGGTCCCTCCCAGCATTAGCATTTTATAATTCTGAAAAGGCTAGCAGTTATCAGTCTCATACAAGTTTGATTCTCCTCCTCCTCTCTCTGTTCCACCAGTTTTGTGTAGGGCAAAAAAAGACATCTTGTGTTTATTATCCACTGATGATGCTGAGCACCAGTCTTCCTTCAAGGATTCATTTTTTATCACCAGAGCTGAAAAATCTCTAACCAGGCCCTGCATCGAGAATACTCATATGGAGACTGCACTTAGTGCAAGGGAAACGTGAGTCCCCAGCCTGCTCTCCCCTTCCAGTCACTGAGAAGATAGACCTCGGGAGCCAGAAGGGCTTGGCAGTCAGGAGAGAATAGGGGAGTCAAGCATGGAAATGAGTAGGCCCAGAGAACGAAAGCTGTGCCCACATGTCAGGGGTACCTGATGCTTTCCAAAGGATTTACATGTTTATTCTCTCATTTAATCTTCATTTTATTCTGTGATGGGAAGAATGGCAGAGATCAACCTTACCACCTGACAGGTAAGGAGACCAAGGCCCTGCAGCAAGAAGCAACATGTTTGAAGCCCCATAACCAGTAAGAGGCAGAGAATAGTAGGTGCTTAATAAAGATTTACTGATGGATACTGATTGATTGAAATCTGGAGTTCTGACTGTCAGATCAGGATACCAGCTCCCAGTAGAAGTGATATGGACCTCTGCCTCCTTCCTACATGTGGCCTAGAAGAGATGCTATCTGCACACCAGAAGGCAGGAATTGCTTTGGTTTCGTGTGACCTTCACGGTATCTCAGGCAGCTTCAGGAGCTGAGAATAGTGAATAGAGACTATTTGACATTTTAGATTCATGAAATATTAGGACCACAAAGCGCCCTTAGAAACCCAGAATGTCAGAGACAAGAGGGCCCTTAGAGATGTCAGAGCTGGGAGGGCCCTTAGAACAGAGAATGTCAGAGCTGGGAAGGTCCTTAGAACTCAGAATGTCAGAGCTGAGAGGGCCCTTAGAACACAGGATGTCAGGGCTAGAAAGAATCTTGGAACATAGAATATCAGAGCTGGGAGAGGCCTTATAATATAGAACATCAGTGTTGGAAAGAATTTTAGAACAAAGCATAGTAAAACGGGGAAGAAATCTCAGGATTGGAATGAGAACTTAGTTCACATAATGTCAGAGTTGGAAGAGACCTTAGAACAGAGAACATCAGAGCTGGGCAAGACCTCTGAAAAGAGAATATCAAAGCTAAAGGAGACCTTTGAACAGAAGGCTATGAACTTGAACAGGACTTTATTTTCACTGACATCTCACTGAAATGCAGCATTTTCTTCAGTTATGAACTAAAGAACAAAATCATTCTTCTGTGAAGGGGTCCAAAACCTTCATCACACTGCCATTACACAAGAAAAGTTAAGAACCCCTGTCTCAGAACATAGAATGTCAGAGCTGGAAAGGGACCTTAGACAGTATCTGCTCTAAGCTCTTTCATTTTCCAGGTAAGGAAACTGAAGTCTAGAGAGGCTGAAAGTCAAACAGGTAGGTCCGTGAGTCCAGATCTCCTGCCTTCTAACCCAGTCCTCTTTCCCTTGTCCGTCTAGCTGTATTAAAGAAAGAAGGGAGTAATCTAGACTATTGCCCCCACCTATTGCTGGGGTTGCCATTGTGATCTCCCGATTAACTCCTGGGAGTCCAAAGACAGACCTTGGGGAACAGTCCACAGCTGCCCTGCTAAGTTACCTGGCATCCAGAGGAGGGGACGGGAAGCACGTAGGCACCAAGGTTGGTACCACACAGGTGATCCTCCTCTGGTGAGAATTCCCCATTGATAGCATGAGGTTTAAGTCATTGAAAAGAGATAAGACTGGTTTTATAACCAAGGCCTGAGAGCTTATACAAATCTTTTCAAGACTTAAAGAAAAACACAAAACCAAGTAAACTTTGAAGTGACTCTCTCATCCACTTAAGCTAGCAAGCCTATGTTTCTCCTCCCTTTCTCAACCACACTTGTAGAAAAAGCTGTCTGTGCTCATTGTCTTCACTTCCCTACTTCTCACTCACTTTTCAACCCTTCACAATCCGACTCTATCCCCTGACTGACGCTGATCTCTCCAGTTCCCAATGATCTCCTCATTGCTAGATTTGACGGCCTCTTCTCAGTCCTCCCCCCTCTCAAACTCCCTGCAGCATCTCATCTCTACATAGTTCCCTTGACTAGATGGTAAGCTTCTTGAGGGTAGGAACAGCCTCACTTTCATCTTTGTGTATCCAGCACCAATCAGAGTGGTTCCCTTAAATGCTTGTTGGTTAAGTGATTGATCTTAAATAGGGCTGTCTTGTTCAACTTAGTCCTTTTAGGAGGTTGAACCCTTATTCCAATCAGGCAGCCATTAGACAGTGCCTAGAACATGGAAATTCGATCAGGATAAATGGAAAGTCCTATAACTAGGCTCAAAAAGTCACATGTGCCAGTATGGTTTGGGGTAGACATAAGCAGACAGTGCTTCATTATGGAAAACAACCTGGAGGTGTTTGCAGACCACAAGCTCTGTATGAGTCAACAAAGTAACCTAGCTGCCAAAACAAGTCAGTATGATCTTAACTTGTCTTAGTAGAGCTATTAGGATTTAGATCTGGGAGAGATGAAGTGACTGAAAATAAAGGGAGATTTCCAGAACTGCTTTGGTGGCCCACGGGGATAAGGCAGAGCAGTTGAGGCTCAGTAGAGAGAGTTCTGGGACTTCAGACTCCTGGGAACCTTGAGCCTGAATACTGAGATTAAATCAGTCATCAAAAACTAGAGGAAGAAAAGACAAGAGAAAAAAAATGGAAATGAGACAAAACTTCATGGAGAGACAGCTAGGCTCAGGGTCCAGACAATCCTGGGGTTTTCTTAAGCTGCTACATAGTCCCTAGTGAGTAGGGGGCCATTGTGGTTTACCTGGGGCCTGCGCATGGGTGCGCTGGTCGAGATCTTGAAGATAGTAAAGGCAAGATGCAGCTGTGATGAGAGCAGAGATAGAAGGAAGAGTAAGGAGTAGTGCCCCCGTAGCATTCCTGAACCCAAGTCCCAACAGTGACTTTAGAGCTGAGCCAAGCCGAGAACCTGCTGCAGATTCTAGCCTGTCCCGGAAGCTAGACACGGTCCATGCTTCCTGAGAGAAAGCATGCTGAAGACTGCAAGGACTTTGTGGAAGGGCAGGGACGCGTGGAATGGCTTCCTCATCTCTTCTTAAATTTTATTCAGGGAGATTCTCGCTCACTCACCAAGGGCAAGTGTAGAAAATTATAGTCACTTGCACATAGGGAAGAGAATGATTCCATGACTTGATTTGTGTCTTATTATTAATGCTGGTTTTATATTTAAATTAAATGTTTTTGCTATTGGGTTTGTGACTGTCCTCTGGCCTGGTAATAGAAAATGTTGAGCCAGATGGGGGCTCAGGCCATGATCTGCATAACTGATCTGTATAACACAGTCACAATGAACCTGAGAACTACAATCACAAAGGACAAAAGTCTGCTGGACAGAGAGGAGTCATTGAAGGTTTCAGATCAGAGGAAGGACAGTCACAACAATGCTGAGTTAGCTGAGGCAGTTGGTGATGCAGTGAATAGAATGCCAGGGTCTGGGGTCAGGAAGACTTGAGTTCAAATCTGACCTCTGACATTGATTAGCTGTGTGATCCTGGGCAAGTCATTTAACCCTGTTCACCTCAGTTTCCTCATATGTCAAACAAGCTGGAGAAGGAAATGGCAAAGCATTATAGCATCTTTGCCAAGAAAACCCCAAATGGGGTCGTGAAGAATTGGGCACGACTGAAAAGAGTGAACAACAAACACAGCATACGGTAGGTGATATATAAATGTTTATTCCCTTCCCCCACATTCATGGAAACTTAGGGATTTCATCTTTTACCTGCCCTACCCCCAATTTCAGTCTTAAGAGCCTTCTGCCCCACCCAGAACCTCTAACTCACTGAAATGTTTTTTCCTCGGGATTTAAAAAAAATGACTTCAGAAGCAAACAAGTTCTCCAGTGGACTAGAAGGAACATGCCTCAGCTCATCTGTAGACTATGGCCAAATCCCCTAGACTGAGCTGTCAGAATCTCCACCTTGGTGGTAAGAAGATGGGGAGAAGGAAGGAAATGAACAGATCATCTCAGGGAGACAGTGGCCCAGAGTGAGGAAGCCACGTCACCCAGCCAGTGAACGAAAGCACTGGGCTTTGAACCCACACTCTGACTCCAGATCCATCCTTCCCTCTCTTCTCTCCTGGGCTCTTTCTCTTGCTGTCTCTGTCTGTGTGTCTCTCCCCCTTCCACCATCACTCTCTCTCTGTCTCTGTCTCTCCTCTCTCCATCTCTTTCTGTCTTTGTCTTTGTCTCTGTCTGTGTGTCTGTGTGTCTCTCCCACTTCCACTGTCACTCTCTCACTCTGTCTCTATCTGTGTGTGTGTGTGTGTCTGTCCTCCTTCCACCATCACTCTCTCATTATCTCTGTCTCTAGCTGTATGTGTATCTGTCTATGTGTCTCTGTGCGCCTCTCTCCCTTCCCCCTTCACTTTCTCTGTCTCTCCTCTCTCTATCTTTCTGTCTCTGTATGTCTCTGTCTCTCCCCTTTCCACCCTCACTCTCTGTCTCTGTCTCTCTTGTCTCTGTCTATCAGTCTCACCCTCCTACCTCCCTCCCTTTCTCAAATGCAACCAAATAAACACTTAGTAAGTGCCTACTCTATGCCAGGCATAAGACTAAGTGCTGGGGATACAATTTAAAAAAAGGCAGTCCCTCCCTCAAGGAGCTTACAGTCTCTCTCTGTGTCTCTGTCTCTCTATCCCTTTTTCTCCATCTCTGCTTCTCTCTCTGTCTCTCTTCTCTCTCACTGTCTCTCTGTCTCTGCTTCTCTCTGTCTCTCTGTGTGTGTGTCTCTCTGTCTCCCTTCTCTTTTTCTGTCTCTGTCTCTCTCTGTCTCTCCATATATATATATATATATATATATATATATATATATATATATATATATATATATATATA
>CM053582.1:109430831-109497862 GCA_028627135.1 Pseudochirops cupreus | reverse complement strand
ACACACACACAGGCTCAATAGGAAATAATTAACCAAGGAAAGGCATAGAATTAAGAGGGGCTGGGAAGGCTTCCTTGAGAAGGTGGGATTTTATCCGGGACTTAAAGCAAGCCCAGGGAGGTCAGTAGTCAGAGCACAGCAGGGAGCAGAGAGAGCATTTCAGGCATGAGGGACAGTCAGGGAGAATGCCCAGAGCCAAGAGATGGGGGGTCTGGCTCATAGAACATCAAGGAGGCCAGAGTCACTAGATGGAAGAGTATGCATTGGGAAGTAAGTATAAGAAGACTGGAAAGGGAGAAAGGGCTCTAAGTTAGGAAGGGCTTTGAACACCAAGCAGAAGATTTTGTATTTGCTACTACAGTCTATAAGAAACCCCTAAAGTTTATTGAGTAAGAAGGGCATATGATTGGACCTGAGTTGTAGGAAAATCACTGGTGGCTGAATGGAGGATGGATTGGAGTGGGCTGATACTTGAGGCAGGCAGACCCACCAACAAGCTATTGCAATAGTGCAGGCTTGAGATGATGAGGGTCTGCACCAGAGCAGGGCTGCCCACTCTGTCTGAGGAGAGAAGGGGGCATATTTGAGAGATGGTGCAAAGGTGAAATCAACAGGTCTTGGCAACAGCTTGAAGGGGGGAGATATTGAGGAGTTCAGGGTGAGTTCTTGGTTGTGAGCCTGGTGGACTAGGAGGATGGTGGTGCCCTGTATAATGATAGAGAAGGTAGGAGGGGAAGAGGGTTTGGGGGAAAGAGAATGATTTCTGTTTGGGGCATATTGAGTTTAAGATGTCTACTGGACACCCAATTTGAGGTGTCTGATAGGCAGCTGGAGATTGGAGGTCAGCAGTGAGGTTGGGCAGAATAGGTAGATTTGAGAATTATCAGCAGAGATGGCAAATAAATCCATGGGAGCTGATGAGATCACCAAGTGATCTCTCTCTTTATAGAGAGAAAAGGGCCCAGGACAGAACCCTGGGGGACATCTATGGTCAGAGGGTATGATGTGGAGGAGGATCCAGTGGAGAAGACAGAGAAGCAGTGGTCAGATAGGAAGGAGAATCAGGATAGAAAGGGTCCCTGAAAACCTAGAGAGAAGAGAGTATTGAGGGGAAGAGGGTGGTTAACAGTGGCAAAGGCCACACAGAGGTCAAGGAGAATGAGAATTGAAAAAAGGCCATTGGATTTGTGCCAGCAGGGGAAATGCTCCGATAAGATCATAGATCCAATCAAATTGTTGTCATTATCATAAAAGATAATTTGAAATCAATAATGCAGTAGGTATGAAAGAGACTAGAGACTTCTGGGATAGCGTCAAATTAGTACATGAGCGGTGATGATGAATTTCTGTTTTTATCTAGGGATATGGACTGGTCCAAAGTTCAATGAGATTCTGGCCCTGTAAGATCCCCGCAAAAGCTGCCTGTGCCCTCAGAGTCCCATAAGTCCCTGACCACTCATCTGATTCCTGTTCTGCCCCTTTGGTTTGGGATCTTAGATGCTTCTACTCAGTTGTGTTGACTGGGTACTCGGTTCATCTCACCCATTCTTTGTGAACTGGTCAGACTCTGACTTGTCCTGCTGGCCACAGGGAATCATAGAAGGATTTTGGGCAAGTGCAAAGCTATGATCAGTAGAAGTAGGAGAAAGAGCACTAGATTCTGAGTCACAAGACTTGAGTTCAGATCCTGCCACAATCCAGCAACAATTTTGGCCAGGTCATTTCATTTCTCTGGGCATCATATTCCTCATCTATTGAATGGAAAATTTGGATCTGATGCTCCTCAAGGTCCCTTCCAAATAAAAAATCCCATTGAAAATCCTGTGATGATCTGGCACCACAGTCAAGATGGATTGGAGGGGGAGAGCCTGGAGGAAATGAGATCAGTGCTAACTTCTACCAGCTCCTACAGAAACCTAGAGGGGCCACAGCAACCTAAAGCCCACCAGCCTAACCTTTGTAGGTCAAGACCAGAAAGCCCATCTTGGTGAAATAAGACTATTTAGAGCATGGATCAAACATTTAGAAAAGAAGAGACACTTCACAGGACTCATTAGGCAAAGTGGTCCCCAGAGGTTTTTTGTTTTGTGAACCCTTTTCAACCACAAAAAAAATGTGTTGTGAACCCCTAGGGTAATTAAATATACTACTCACAATATTCTTTACAATTATTTACTGCTGAAAGCATAAAATTAAGTAAAATTTAAGTAAAATTAAGTAAAAATTAAGAATTTTTCACATGAATCCCTTGGGCCATAAAGAGTTTGTTAACCACTAGATAGGAACCACTGAATTAGGGAATCAGTGTAATTAATAGAGAAATGGACAAGATATTTAGGGAACCCCTGGATACATGTTCCAAAGAAGAAGGGCTTAACTAATAAGCTAAAATAATAAGATACCTTTGGATCCCAACTTGGAAGGTCTGCAAGGGTGGTAGAAGAGGAGACAGCCAAGGAGGGACCCATAGAGATCTTGTTATACTCAGAGGCATCCCCCAATTTCTGCACATCCTCACTGTTAGCTTCTCACACCAGATGCCTCCTTGGGCAGCGCCTGAATTTTACAGATGACTTCTATGAGAAATGTAATTAGTACATTCAAGGCACCAGCAGAAACACCTCATCTCAGCACATATCCAAAACTAAAGCAATTCAGATGAGCTCTCTCTCTCTCTCTCTCTCTCTCTCTCTCTCTCTCTCTCTCTCTATCTCTGTCTGTCTCTCTCTGTGTGTCTCTCTGTCTCTCTTTCCATCTCTGTCTCTCTCTGTCTCTCTCTTTCTGTCTCTCTGTCTGTCTCCCTCTTTCCCTTTTTTTTAAACAAAATACTACCATAACGTTCAGGTCTAATTAAAGGATCCATTTTCATGAAGAACAGACATCATGGCTTTTGCAAATCTGAGGAAAAGAAGCCCCTTTATAAGACAGATGTGTTTGAATCTCTGTTGTCAGAGGTCCCTGCCCATTTACCAGGTAAATACTTAATTAAAAAAAAACCTTTTAGTCTGAAGATACAACAATGCATTTGATTTGTTTTGTGATGTTAAATAATTAAAAAACAAGGATTGGTGGTGCTGGGAGAGGAATTACAACTGAATCTTCTCCATTGAAAGGCACCTTAGAATACAGAATATTAGAGATAGAAGGGAACCTGGGGAACTTAGAATATGAAATGTTAGAACCAAGAACATCAGAGGTGGAAGGAATCTAGAACATAGAATGTTAGACCTGGACCTTAGGACATAAAATATCAGAGCTGGAAGGTATTTTAGAACATAGAATGTTAGAGCTAGGAGAAAACTTATAACACAGAAGAATGTCAGAGTTTTGAGAGAGTTTATAGATTATCAGAGTAGGTCAAGGGCCTCAGACCATAGAATGTTAAAGGCTATAAGGGACCTTGGAACACATAGAAAGAGCCTTAGAACACAGGTCAAGAGCTAGAAGGGGCTTTAGAGCACAGAAAGTTAGAGTAAGAAGGAATCTTAGAACATAGCACTGGAAGAGACCCTAGAACATAGAATGTCTGAGCTGGGGGAGGAGGCTTTAGAATACAGAGTATCAGAGCAAGCAAGGCAGGGACTTTCAGAACCTAGAATCTTAGAACTGGAAAAGGCCTTAAAATATCGAACCTTCAAACACAGAATGTTAGTGAAAGAAGACGGCCAAGGGCAGAATGAAAGGAGAAGACGTTTCTGTGTTTGGGGGCTGAAAAGGGACAGAAAAGATGACATGGATGAAAGGCAGAGCCAGGAGGACAACCAGGAAAGTAGAACCCTAGATTTAACCCTGGAAGGGGTCTTAGAGGTCACGTAGTCCCAGATCTTTATTCTACAGAGAAGAGCCTAAAGCTCAGAGTGTCAGTGACTTGCCCAAGGTCACAGAGGTAGTAACAAGCAAAACTGGACTTTGAACCCAGGCCTCCAGCCTGCAAAGCCAAAGCTCTATGCACTGTCCCCAGCTGTATCTAAGTTATGGGGTCCCACAAGCCAAAGGAAAAGAAGGACGTGTGAGGAGAGACAGAAAGAACTCTCAAGATTTCTTCATGAACAGAGCCCTGAAAATCCAGAGAATCCAGAGAAGGAGGATAATCCAACAAATAATATCGACTGGAGTTGGCCTGAGAACATATTTTTGTCCTCAAATCTTAATATGGGTGTGTTTAGAACTCCGGGAATTCACAGACCTGCCTGCTGAATCTCAAAAAGAATCAAGACACCAGCATCCCTCCTCGGACTCTGTCATCTCCCATGAAGACGTGACTTGGTAGAAGCTGGAAAATGTCACCCGTTTTAGGACCTCCATGATCTGGCTCCAATCCCTCCTCCAGTCTTCTATCACATCACTCCCCACTGCATACTACATTCCAACCAAAGTGGACCTGATCCTCAAAGCACCATTCCCCACTTACAAACATTTACACAAGCCATCTCCCATACCTGAAATGTATGTCTTCACTTCACTGCCTTCTGGAAGTCTTCTCTCTCCTTAAGTGTCAGCTTGGGTTTTACTTCTTAAATTCAAATCTGGCCTCAGCAGCTTACTAGCTGTGTAACTCTGGGCGAGTCAGTTAACCCCAATTGGGAAAGGAAGGAAAGAAAGAAAGAAAGGAAGGAAGGAAGGAAGAAAGGAAGGAAGGAAGAAAGAAAGAAAGAAAGAAAGAAAGAAAGAAGGAAAGAAGGAAGTAAGGAAGGAAAGAAAGAAAGAAGGAAGGAAAGAAGGAAAGAAAGAAAGGAGAAGAGGAGAGAAGAGAAGAGAACTATTTTAAAAAATTTTCTCTGGTTCTCTCTTCCTCTCCCTCATTTCCAAGTCATTAATTTCTGTTCCCTCCTTATAGTATTCCTAGAGTACTTGGTAGCACTGAATGCCAGGACAAATAATTTAACATATTCTTGATAGTTAATAGGGAGCCACCATGATGTGGAAAGTGCACAGCCTTTGGAACTGGAAGAGCTGGGTTTGAATTCTGGCTTTGTTACTATCTATGAGACTGAGGAAGCTACTTGGCCCCTCTGGTCTTCAGGTCCTTGGGTGTAACATAAAAGGAGAGGAAGATTGTTCTCCAGGTCCCTTGCAGCTCCAAATCCTAAGGTCCCAAGGTCTATGAATGACAGATTAGTCTGGGAGCTAGGGAAGACAGGTAGAGAGGGAGTGGAGAGTAGACGTGGGAAGACCTGGCCTGAGGCCATTTTGAAAAGTCTGGTAGGTGGTACCAAGAACTCAGACTTCAGTGATGCTGATGAAGAAGAGAGGAGAGATGTAGGAGGTGAGCAGAGCTCTGGCACCTGGGCTTTACAGCTTCTCCATGATGGGTTGGAGGTGTGTAGGAGGGCATAAGATAAGTGTTTTGGGTCTGAAGAGGTTCCAGCTGGACAGCCTGCCCCCAAAAGGGGGATTAAAGAGAGATAATGAAGACTTCTAATGCAGAGCTAAGAGCCTGCCTTTTTCTCTTTGCCAAGCAACAAAGAAATTTCCTCAATCTTGAGCAAGCTGATCTGCCAGTCCCTGAATGCTCAGTGAGAGCTGGATCCACTGGCAAACTGGAGCCTTAAAGGTAGCTGTCAAACTTGAACTTGGTAGACATAGGTTTGTGGCACAAGGAGACTGACCTTAAGCAATTAACCTTGGCCTGCAAAAGCCAGTATCAGGCATTCTCCAAGCCCATCCTGGCCACTTGTCTCAGTTACTATTGTTACCCAGTCTCTGCCTGGTCTGGTTAGCTGAAGGAACACAGGACTCCATTAGGTTCAATACAGTTAATAAAGACTGGCCCTAGACCAGGCAAAACCAGCCATTGCCCACCTGTGGCTCTGACATAGTGCTCCACCCACTAGAAAGGATGCCCATGGAAAAACTGCACATTCAGAAGAGTCCTAATCAACCATCTAGTTCAGGCTGGCCCAGCCATACCTGGCCATCACCCTTCTACTTGCTTGCAACAAGGAGGCACCCAGTCAAAGAGGGAGCAACTCTCCAGGCAGTCAGTTCTCCTTTGGGCCAACCCTAATTGTCAGGAGGTTTTTCCACAAGGCTAAATCTGCTTGCTAGGGCAGTTAGGTAGTGGCATAGTGGATAGAGCACCAGACCTGGAGTCAGGAAGACTCATTTTTCTGAGTTCAAATCTGGTCTCAGCCACTTATTAGCTGTGTGACCCTGGGCGAGTCACTTAACCCCAACTGCCTCAGTTTCCTCATCTATAAAATGAGTTGGAGAAGGAACTGGCAAACCATTCCACTATCTTCGCCAAGAAAATGCCAAATGGGGTCAGGAGGAGTCAGACATGACTGAAATAACTGAACAACAAGGAAATCTGCTTACTAGTTCTACCCCCATTCCTCCTCCTCCCAAATATTACAACTCTAATCCCTCTTCCCTTCCCTTGAGGGCCATTCAGATACTTAAAACATAGCTACCTTGCCCTTCTGGAGTCTTCTCTTCTCGGGCTAAGCATCCTCAATGCCTTTTCTAATCTACATATAAAATAGCATAAAATGGTCTCTTCACTTTCCTCTCTGGCTGCTTTCCAGACTTCTCATTCTCTCAACCAAGGGTGATATTCTCAGACACTCTGTTCCCTGGCATCCCCACAAAGCCAAAGTGCCCAAACGCACCCAACCCTGGAGCACATAGCAAGTTTAATAGGCAGGCCCTCCCTGCTAGAGATCTCACGCCTCTGCCCCCAAGAGTAAAGACCAAGCTGTTGAATGACTGTGTTTTTCCTTAACCACCCATCAGCCTTGTGACACCACTTGACAGGATTTCTTTCTACCAAGTCTAAGTGGTCCTACTCTTGGGTTGATTCCATTTTGACCCCAATCTGTTTCCTTTTTAATGGAGGAGACTGACAGGTGGAAGGAAGGGCAGGTGAGAGTAAAAGTCAAAAGTAGGACTGTTTCTGGGTACTACCCGATGAGCTGGAGTGTGTCTCCAGGAGGGTGACCAGGATGGGGAAGGGACTAGTGACTGCACCATACAGGGCCAGATTAGAGGAACCAGGGGATGGTTAGCCTTGTGAATATAATATTCGGCAGAGAGAAGATGACTATCCTTGAGTAATTCAATGATTGTCATGTGGAGGAAAAGTCATACATTCTGCTTGGTCACAGACAGCAGTACTAAGAACAGGAGGTGAAAGGTGTAGCAAGGCACATCTCTGCTAAATATAAAGGGGAAAAGTTTTTTCAAAATATACTCATGTATATGAATTTTCCTTATGCATAGTAAAGTATGACATACTCTAAACATACACCCATTATTACAATTGACTATAATTAAGTTGGAGGGTTAATTGTAGTTAGTAATTCTAATTGCTAAACAATAACAGCAATGAGTACAATTAGAACTATCCAACAATGAAATTTGCTACCTTGTTAGGTAGTGAGCTCCCCATCACTTGAAATACTGAAGTTGAGACCTGATCATCGGGAATATTTTAAAAGGTACTTCTCTATCAAGCAGGGAGTGGACTAATTAGATAACTTAGGGTCCCTTCCAGGCCTAGGATTCTATTGATCTGCCACAGACCCCCTTTAATTTTCTGCCTTCTGCCCAGTTACTGATGGGGAATCAGCCAAAGAGACTATTCTCCTACTTTACAAACACCATTATCCTGTGAACCTCAGGATCCCAGGTTGGCAGCTCCCTCCCAGGCCAGGCTGGCTTTCTCCTACTTCATCCTTTTGCCTGACAATTGTCAATTTTAGGCATCTACAATTATCCCCAGATCATTTATTCCCAGAATTCATAGTTATCAGGGGGAGAAAACTCAACTGTCTTTTCTCCAGGTCTCCAGTCAATTTTTTAAAAGCCTAGTTCATTTTCAGCCTGCTCTTATAGCCTGATGAAAAGACACACACACACACACACACACACACACACACACACACACACCAATCAGCCCTGATTTGTGCTGACAAGATACTGTTCCTTAGGTGCTACCAAAAAGTAAGAGTTTCTCCATAAACCCCCTCCCTCACTGCTCCTCCCTGTCTCCTCCCTACCGCCCCGCTCTTTATTTAGGCCGGTCACTTGTTATGCAGAAAAACTACTCTAGATAATTTCATGGCTTGCTAGAGTTGGAAGGAACCTTGGAACAGAATGAGTAGCCTCTGGAACAGTGACCAACCTGGTCCCTGGATGGCTTCCAGTCAAGGAGAGGTGACCACTGGGCTTCCTTCAAATCCCAGCTTAAATCTCATCTTCTTCAGGAAGCCTTTCCTAATCTCTCTTAATTCGAATATCTTCCTTCAATTCATTATTTCCTATTTAACCTGTCTAAAACTTTTTTGTAAATAGTTATTTGAATGGCATTAATGTGGTCTAGGGGTTCTAGGAACCCCCAAATTCAAGGGTACAGGGTAGGTCTTCTTTGAAAGAATGCAACCACTCAAGCCTTCTTTCAGTCAGAGTGGTGAAGTTTTATCATACACCAATTGGGTGGGCAAGATTTTTGGTAAATCTTTGAATTTGTTAGGGACTGATACAAAAAAGACTGGGAAGATCTGGTTGGGATCCAGGAGTGGCAAGGAGCCTGGGGTGGGCCAGGCACAGAAAATGAAAGGAGAGAAGTGGTAGGGCCACGATGAAAGAACAGTCATAAGGATTATTGAGTATCTGGCTAGACTAGGAGGGGTCAGATGCCTCAGCCCCATGCCAGGTATGGTGTTTGAGGGCTGGGTTGTGTGGGAGAGTTTCAGGGTCCTGGTCCCATGGCCCCACCAGTGTCTCCCTCATTGGACTGGAAGCTCCTTAAGAGCAAGGGCCATCTTTTCCTTTCTCAGCATCCTCAGCACTTAACACAGTGCCTGGCACATCGCAGGTGCCTACTACATGTTTACTGACGCAGGGCCACAGAGAGATGGCATTGAGGGGATTTTTAACCAGGCTGGGGTTACGTTGGGTGGGTGTCCCTTCTGACTACGAGGCAATGTCTCCTTTATGTAATCTCTTAACACGTCCTGATCCTCCCTTGCACTTTTGGTGTCTAATTTCTATTACATTTATAAACCACTGTTTGCCTAATCTTCCTGCATAATGAGAAGCTCCTTCAGAAAAGGGCCATCTGGAAGGTAGGTTCATCTCTCCAAACTGGTCTCCCTGCCTCCAGTCTCTTCCTTCTCTAATCCTTCTTCCATTTAGCTGCCAAAAACACCCAAAACAAAACAAAAAAAAACCAAAACCTGTTTCTTTGGATACACAGACAGCAAGATCTGGGCTCTCCTTTTGGAAGCAAGGTGGAAAGAGTCTTTGACCACGTACTCAAACTCACTTGCAAACTGTAACTTGAGTAGGCACTCAGAAGAAGGCATCCCCAAAAAGTGAATTGTTGACTTTATATTCTTCATCAAAACAGAAACTCTGTTTGGCAGAATGCTTTTCTCACCATACCCTATGGTGCTCCCAAAGGACCAGCATTTGGGACACCTGGATATAAGTCTAGGATCTCTGTCAACAATTAACTGACTTGCCACCCTCTGGGGAACACTCACTTTTCCAAAGGCACAAGCCCACCCCATGATTGTCTTTGGTCCAGGATTGTTGTTTGTCCTTCATTCTTGAAGAGAACCATGGCATCATGATGGAGAAGCCATGATATGCAAGTGAACTAGATTTAAGGGAGGGAGGGCTGTGCGAAGTCACCAGCCTCACTTTCTCCTCCCGAGTCATCTGGGTTTAGTGGCCAGATATGGATCAGGATGACTGGAGATGGCCCTTTGGTCCAAGAGAAAGATGGCCAAATGACCATTCCTTTTATTAATAAAATGCTAGCATTATTTTTAAAATAATTGATTGCCCAGGAACCATGTCACTTGAACTTTTTAAATGTCACATATGTATCATAGTGCTGGCCTTCTCAATAGGTGGAGGAGGAGTTGGAGGGAGGGAGAGAATTTAGAACTCAGGATTTTAAAAATGAATAAATGAAAAGACAAAAAGAAAAAGAAAAAAAAGAAAACATGTCAACTGTGGTACCATTTGGAAAGAGAGGTCTCTGAAAGGTGAACAGCTGTCTTCCATATCCTTCATAACATCATTCAACCTGTTTGGAAAAGTGCCCTCCTCACCTTAACTTGCTGCTGCTTCAGAGCACTCAGATTTGGTCATTACTATCACACATCCTTTGTTTTAATGTTCCTTTTGCTCACATTCTTACAGTCACTTGTATATCGTATTCCCAGTTCTGCTTATCTCATCCCATATAAACTTTCCCATGGTTCTCTTTATTCCTTATTCCTTAAGAGTGCCATAGCATTCCGTGATGTTCAGCTGTCCTCATTTCTACAGCCATGCCCCAATCGACGGCCACCAAACAGCCGCATGTCTGAGGCAGGAGGAGTCTTTGGCAAACAAGAGGGAGAAAATAAGCCACAGAGACGAACGTCAGCTTTGACATGAGTCATCTCCCAGATCCCCAGCAGTGTGCTATGGGCATGCACACACACCCTGACTCACTCTTCCACTGACAAGAAACAGGCTTGTTGCTACGATTTCAGATAGGAATAGAACCAGCAGTGGGACACATGTCTCCTCTTTCATACATGCAAATACACACACACGCACACACACACATACATGCATGTGCACCCCCATGCACACAGTCATCGAGGTTATCAATGCACTGCTATTATCTTTTGAAGGAAGAAATTCTGATCTGTGACACTTTGAAGACCAACAATCAGCCATGCCAAAAGCCCATTAAGATGCACTTGAATTAGAAACCTCTCAGAAAGAAGCTTAAAGGAATGGTGGGGACATGGAGAGGTGTGGAATGACATAACACTATTTGGAGAATGGTCAACCTCGCCTGTAAGAGTGTGAAAATTTCAGCAAGCTAAATCAGAGAAGGCTTTGTTTGTGTGATCACACCCTGAGAGTTTGGGATCACAAAAATGAACAGTTAGCATCATAGCTTTCACATGCCGGGAGACGTAGGGACCAGCAGGGCATGCCAACATCTGGCCCCTTTCTTTGCTCTTTGTCTATTTCAAGTAAATACCCTTAATGAGAAGACCATTCTGGTAGGATGTACACATCGCTCTACAACCATCCACATCCTTCTCAAATAACCCTGTATTTGACAGTTTCATATTTATTTGTCTTTATTCTGTATATATTGACATATGTACTTGTCTCCTGCATTAGAAGGTAACTTCTTTGGGATCAGGTATCATTTTATTCACTGTATTTGTGAACAATGCCCAGCACAAACATTGAGTGTTTAATAACCAAGTTAATAAATGTTTGCTTGATTGATCTAAGTGATTTCTTTTGCCTAACTCAGTATTTTAAACTCAGTAGCTATTGTTTCAATCATCCCATTTGTGAACAGTGCCTAGAATATCTAGGAGGCATTTAATAAGTAAATTAACAAATGGCTGATTGACCAATTGATCTAAGAAGTTTCTTCTGCCTCACCCAAGATTCTAAACTTGTGACTCAGCTCCAAGAGCCACCACAGCATGTGGCCATCTGGAAGGCTGGGTCTTTGGCTCCACACCCATCACCCCATTTGGCCCGAGGCATTGAAACATTCCCTTTTCTGGGGCTGATGACAATGCCTTCTCCACACTAGCAGCCCGGGTCAGAAAACAGGAGCCAGTTTTCCTGCTAGGACAGATGAGCCACAGTAAGCCGAAATGCTTATTTTCCAAGAATTGTAGAGAGCTCATTTCTCTAGTCCAGATAAGCTCTATGTTCTGTTCCCACAGGGAAAGGAGTCACCAGCAAGACTGCAGAAATTTATGGAGCTGCTGGGCATATATACCCAAAGGAGGTCAAAGGCAGAAAGGAAGGTCCCATACATAAGGTATCTATAGCAACACTTTTTTGTGGAAACAAAGAACTGAAAGGGGTAGGGGAATCCATTAGTTGGGAAGTGCTTGAATAAATAGTGATGGGTGAGTGGACAGAATGGAATATCAATGCACTGTAAGAAATGATGAGTATGAGGAATTCAGAGAAGACTCTTATACACTGATGCAGAACAAAGCAAGCAGAACCAGGAAAACAAGGAACATATTTACACTAACATGAACAAAATGAACACTCAGCAAAGCTAAAATGCTCTATAACGATAATGATCAATCTGGGCTCCTGAAAGAAAATAAGAACAGAGGTCTTCTTTCTTTCTGAGAGAGGTGAGGGACCATGGGTGCAGAATACTGTATATATAGCCAGATGTGGCTACTGTATCAGGATTATTTTTTTCTTAATTATTTTTCTTTGTTACAAGGAAAGGCTCATTGGGTGCTTGGGTTGAGGAGAACCTTGAAATGTCTAAATGCACAAACAAAAGACATCAATAAAACCATTCTTTAAAAAAAAAAGGGATGAATGGGGAGAGTGGAATAGCATGGGGGAAAGGACCAGATGGCGTCAGGAGGCCTAGAATCTGGTAATCCTCTGGGACTCACAACCTTTGCCATGTCTTAACTCCTTTTCTTTATCACCAAAAGGAACTGGGCTTTGTGGTTTATAAGGTCCTTTCTATCTATATATTCTCTGTCTAAAAGGTCCCTTCCAGTTGTGATAATCTATGTTATGATTCCAAGCTCCTCCTTTCAGGTCAGACATTCCATGTTCTAGGGTCCCTCCCAGCTCTAACATTCCGTGTTCTAACATCTCTTTCAATTCTGACATTCTATTCTTCTCTCTTGTCTCTGAACTTTTCCTTCTGAGACTCTAGGGATCTCTAACCTATAGCTCCCTTGAGCACAAAGCAGTGTTCTGCACATAGTAGGCATTTTACTGGTGCAGGTTAAGCTAATAAAAACAACAGGCCTTCCCACCCGCCTGTAACAATTCCCAGGACAGTCTCGCCGTTGGAATATTTGCATGGCTTGAATCACTCTTCGTCCAGGCAAACAAAATTAAATGAAGACTGGGGTTTGTGAATGTACACGTGTTTTACTGAGAGAACCACTTCTAAGTTAAACACCGAAAAGCAAATGCAAAACCAGTGCCCAGAGGTCCAGATTTATCTCACCTCTCAGCATCACGCTGGCTCTGTTTCCAAGGCAAAGATGATTTTTCTCTCTTCCAAGGCTGAAGTCTGTGATCAGAAAACCAAGCCATGTCCTTCTGGCTCCTTACATCACCCATAGCCATAAATCATCGCCCGCAGTGGGAATGCAGCTGACAGTGCTGTGGGGAGGCAGGCCACAGAGACTGCATCCAATCCAGCGCTCCAACAGCCTCTCCCACCCCACGGGAGACAAGAGGAGATCAGGGCCCTGTAACCACCCCCAATTGAAGACAATTGAGTGAGAGCTCTGCTGATGCCCAGAGCACAGGTGGTTCTGGGTGGTCCCTTCTGGCTGGAGGGGCCTCTCCAGCTGAAGGGGACAGGGGTGGGATTAGGCCTGTAGAATGCAGGGGAAGAGAAGGAAATCAGCCAAGTCAGGAGACCCTGACCTTGCCTTCTGACAGGCCATCTAGTGGGGTTGAAAGAGTTCTGGGCCCAAGGCAGAAGTCCTGGCTCTATCACTTACTAGACATTCAACTCAGAGCAAGTCTTTCTGATCCTCAGTTTCCCCACATGTAAAACAAGACTAACAGTTTCATATTATATCCATTTCTCTCTTTATTTATCTACTTCACATTTCTGTCTGATCCTCAGTTTCCCCATATGTAAAATAAGGTTAACAATTTCATGTTGTATCCAACTCTCTCTCCATATACCTACTTGTCATTTCTCTAGGAAAAGCTTCTTAAAACAAAGTGCCACAGGAATATGGACGGCTCTTAGTGTAAGGCTATGCATTTCTCTGTATTTGGATTAGTTGACAGTGGTCAATGATAAAAAACTGGGAAAACTTTCACTCTGAAATTTGCGATATATGCTTGGTAAGTCAGTGGGACACCCAGAACGTGATGCTCTCTACCTCAAGAAGTTTAGTAGTTCCCTATCGCCTCAAGAATAAAATACAAAACTTGCTTGGCATTCAAAGCCCCTTAGACTGAGTATGGACTACCTTTCTGGGTTGGTTGCACATTACTGCCCATTATATGCACACATGCCACACTACAGTCCAATTAGCCTTATACAACATTTCCCTCCTGCCTATGTGCCTAGATTTCATTCCTTCCTCACCATCTCTTATAAGGTTAAATGAATGCTCTAAGGTCCTTCAGAACAGCTTAGACATTGTACAGTCAAAGTCCTGACAATGAGCATTCTTACGTCTCTTCTAGCTTTGACCCTCTAGGTTCTGAAGTCCATTCCTGCTCTGGCATTTCCTTCTTCTATGGGTCTGTCCAGTCCTGACATTTTGTTTTCACACTTTCTGTTCTAAGGATGCTTTTATTCTATATGCTAACATTTCTGTGTTTTAAGGTTCTTTCCAGCACTGACATTCAATGCTCTGAAAGTCTCTTCTTGCTCCAACATTATTCTAAGAGTCTATCCAATTCTGATCTTCTGTGTTCTAACATTCTCTATTCTAAGGCCTTTTCCAGCTGTGAACATTCTGTGATCTAAGGAATTTTCCAGCTTTGACATCCTCCATTCTAAGACCCCTTCCAGTTCTGACATTTTCTGTTCTAAGGTCTATCTAAGCTCTGACATTTTATGTTCTAAAAGTACCCTTCCCACCTGGTCCTATGTTCTAAGAGTCCTTTCAGATGTAACAAGCTGCAATATAACATTCTATGTTCTAAGGTTCTTTCTAGCTCTGATGTTCTCTGTTACAAGGCCTCTTCTAGTCTATGTTCTAAGGACCCTCCCAGCTCTGACATCCTGTGTTCTAAGGGCCCTCCCAGCCTGGCATTCAGTGTTATAAGACCCTTCCCAGGTCTTCTCTAAGTACCTCTCCAGAAATGTCATTGTGAGTCTAAGCATGGGGGGCAGGACCTGAAATCAAATTTTCTAATCTCTAGTCAAGGACTCTCTCTTCACCCCACTATGTCCTTAGAGTTAATATATAGGGGGCATTTAGTAAATGTTTTCTGAAGCAAATTTTCTTTCTTTTTATTTTTAAAGGAAGAAAGTTGAGTAGCTTCCTTAAATCAAGAATCATAGAGTTGGAAAGGACCTGAGAAGTCACATAGCTTAACATAATTAGAACAGGAGTCCTCCCTTTCTTCTCTCGTTACTCCGCCACCAGTATCCCTAAGATATAGCTACCCAAGCTCTACAAGAGAGCCCAAGGAGGGGGAACCAATCCCTCCCAAGGCAGCACATTCTACATTAGGGCAGCCCGGACAGTCAGTTTTCTTTAAATTGAGTGCAGATCAGTCAGTGGCAGCATTCACCCATTTATGCTGGAAATATCTCAGACCCACACAGTTTGCATGTTGTCTTCTTCACTGGACTGTGAACTCCTTGAGGGGAGGGACTATGATCTTGCCTCTCCTTGTATTCTTGATAGGAGCTCAGTACAGAGCCTGGCACACAGAAAGTGCTTACCAAATGTTTGCTGACTGACTAATGATCCACTGCTCCCGATTCTACCTTGTAGGGCCAAGCAGGACAACGAATCCCTCTTCCCTATGGACGCCAGTTAATATGGCAGCTGAATGGCTTATTGAGTAGAGTACTGGGTGTGCAGTCAGCAAGACCAAAGTTCAAATTCTGCCTTGGATGCTGACTAGCTGCGTGACCCTAAACAGGTTACTTTACCCAATTTACCTCAGTGTCTTCACCTGTAAAATGGCTGGAGAAGGACATTACCTCCAAATGACCCCACATGGGGTCACAGAGAGTCAGACACAACTGAACGCTAACTGAAAAACTTTATAAGGAAATGCCAGCCTCCTCTGGCGGCCTCAGCTTCCTCACCTATAAAGTGGGCGATAATAATAATAATAATGAAGCTGGTAACAGTGACAACAACAGTAATCATAGTTAGCATTTATTTAGTACCTACTGTGTGCCAGAAATCACATGCTAAGTACTTTACATATTAAAGTGTGTACTATCATTATCCTCATGTCACAACTGAGGAAACTGAAGCAAACGGAGGTTAAGAAAATATTTGCAAAAAGCCCTTGGCAGGCCTTAAACTAGCTATCCAGAGAGAGAATACATTGCCTGGCACTTGTGTGCCATGTAAATGCTGGCTGCTATTCCTGGGTAATCGCCATCAGCCTCAAGGCTCCCAGAGTCCTCTCTTCTCCCACTAAACATCCCCAGGCCCTTCTGATGCCGACCCTTGCACAGCACAGCCCCTCCTGCCTCACCCTCCTGGTCACTCTCCCCCTACTAATCATCTCTGTGGGCTAGAGAAGCCTCCCTCATCAGACACTGCTGAGCAGGACAGGGTTAAAAATAAAGCACTTTCCACACTAAATTGCTCAAGACACAGACGCTGGTTTGAAAAACAGCCTCACCAAAAGGTCCTGCCCCCAATGCAAGCTGGTGGGAGGGGAAAAATGCCAATTTACTGAAATCCTGCAGATGGAGCAGGCTCCTGCAGGCAAATCATCCCCAATGCAGTTCAGGGAAAACATCGAATCCAAGAGCAGTGACCCAGGTTCCCAAAGTGAACTCATTAACCCTCATAGCAAGCAGAGCTGCCCTCCCCACCCCCAAGGACCCAGGAAATCAATGTCCCCAAAAACAAAGTAGAGAATTGAAGAGCATTAAAGTGGGGAAAGAGCCTTAGAACATGGAATGTCAGAGCTGGGAGGGTCCTTAGAACACAGAATGTCAGATCTGGGAGGGCCCTTAGAACTCAAAAAGGCAGCCTTTTCTAGCAGAGAGAGTTCTGAACTCAGTCAAAGTCAGGAAGACCTGTGGCTTCAGACACTTCTAGCAGCATGATCCTGTGGGATTGCTCTGGATCTCAGTTTCTCTATCTATAAAATAAAAATACTTCATGGAGTTGTCATAAAGTTCAAATAAGATAATATTTGTAAAAAACTCTGCAAACCTTAAAGTGCTAGGTACTAAAACCACAGTTACTATGAACATTCAGATCTAGAAAGATATTTTGTAAAATAGGATGTCAGACAAATATGAAGAATTCAGAGAAGCATGAAATGATTTATATGAACTGATGCACCGTGAAATAAGAACCAGAAAAATGACATATAAAATGACTATGGTGAAGTAAATGGAAATTCTCTCTCTTTCTCTCTCTCTCTCTCTCTCTCTCTCTCTCTCTGTCTCCACTCTCTCCCTCCCTCCTCTCTCTCTCCCCCCCTCTGTCTCTGTCTCTGTCTTACATATACACAAACACACATACAAAGAAAATTAACTCTGTGTAATTATAACGACCAAGATTTGCCCTGAAGAATAATGAGAAGATGTACCTCCCTCCTCTCTTTGCAAAAGTGGGGGACTGTGGGTGTGAAACACTGAGTTCGATGTCAGAAATGGTCAATGTGTTGGCTAATTTGGACTGGGTTTTTTGTTTTGTTTTGTTCTGAAATCTTTGTTCCAAGGGCTGGCTTGCTGGAGAGGGAAGGGTTATATCAGGAAATGTATGGAATATTAAAAACAAATGGCATCAACATAAATAAGCATTTTTAAAGACATGGAATGTCAGAGGTGAAAGGAGTCTTCAAGCCAAACTGGCTCCTCCCCTTCATCTTATGGAAGAAGAAACACAGAGGCCCAGAAAGGGGCCAATGAACTGACCACACGGTAGCTGGCCTTGGACTTGAGGCCAGGTCTCCAGCAGCTCTTTCTGCTGCTCATGCCCACAGGCTGTGATTTACTTGACATCTAAGTGTGAATGGGGATCCTTCCCCCTCCCCCACAACCTGGGCACCCTCTCCCTGACGCCAGCAGCCCCTTACCAGGCAGACCCTGCAGAAGGTAGCCACAAAGGCAGTCAATAGCCTCTACAAAGACAACAGAGGAGGCAGCTAGGTTGTTGAGACTCTTGGTTCATGGATCCCCATTAAGACAGAAATACAAGCTTTCTAGAAGAAGGCTTGGCACTGGAGAAGATGCTGTGATTTCTCAGTATGGGGAAGTCCAACCAGCAGCACAGATTACCACTCATCCATACTAAGTCCTCAGGGGCTGCCTTCAGGTCATACACCAAGCAAGGGTCCAGGGAGGCCATTTGAACCTAGAGAAATCTTCCTAACTCTAAGTACAGTACTTTATCCTTACACTGCCTCTATACCAACCTGACTCATCTTAAATGATGAATTTCAATAGCTAGCATTTGTGTATCACTTCAAAGTTTGCAAAGCACTTTTAAAATCTTATCTCATTTGATACTCATAATGACCCTGGAAGGTGGGTGCTATTATTAGTTCCATTTTACAGATGGAAAAACTGAGGAAAACAGAGGTTAAGTGACTTGCCCAGGATCCCACAGCTGGTAAGTTTCTGAGGCTGAATTGGAACTCAGTTCTTCCTGACTCCGGGCCTGGGTCTCTAGCCTCATTTATGAGGTGTCTGAGTTCTTTACATCAACAGCAGAATAGAGGATTACCAAGAACCACAGATTTAGAGCAGGAAGTGGGGGCGGGGAACCCTAGTAACTCCTTTACTTTACAGCTGAGGAAAGCGAAGCCTGGACATATTAATTGACTTTCCCCACAGCTACACAGTCAATCCCCTATGTTTGCCAGGAGGCTGTGGAACTTCTCAGAGCCTGGTAGACTGGGAAGTGGTGAGAGAAGAAGCAGGGAAGATGGTATCTTCAGCTATCAATGGGGCCCCCCATCACAGAGCATTTCTCTCTCTTCCTGGAGATACAGGGTGGGGCACAATCCCAATCAGAAGTCTATTCCATTTCTCCCATCAAGGCTTTGTCTTCCGCTCCTCACAGAAACAAACTAGCCTTCCTGCCATCCCCTTTTAACCACTCCTCACTCCAAGAGCTGGGATTGGGGGCTTAACAGGCCCAGCAGTTACTGGAAATAAGTAAATCCACCCAAGCGAATTTCCTAGATGTCAAAAGCCTATGCCTTTAACCTACAAACCCTCCTAAAACATAGCCTAGAGCAGAGGAAAGATCTCTGGATGTAGAGTCAGGAGATTGGGGCTTGAGTCCTTTCCCAAAACCTGTCACCCAAAAAAAGAAGGATAGTTTCATTCTTTGTACTTCCAGTACTCAGTACACATTAGGCACTTAATAAATGCTTATTGATGGACTGAAGTCATCACCTGACACTCAATTTCCCCAACCTCATTTTTCCATAAAAAGTCCTGCTCTGATGCCTCATCTTGACACCAAGGGGACCCTGGGCTCTCTAAAGTCATCATGTCCACGCATGGCTAGTTCTGCCAAGCTAGCCAGGCTTTGAGGATGGTCCCAGTGACGGCCTGGATCTCTTGTCCATGGATCAGCTTAGCTAAGTATGGAGAGGTACATTATTAGTCCATAGGGAATGAATTCTTTGGCCAAGGCAACCCATGGAAGAAAAACATAAAATGTCCCTTAGTCATCTGTGGTCCAAACCTTCCTTCAGTTTCCACAGTGACAGTGGCTAAAAAGGGGGATAGAGACGTGTTTAGAATCACAGTTTTTAAAGTATCTATAAACATCAATTTCACCACTAGTGTTCTGAATGTGAGGTCCTTGTTCCATGATCAATGAGAGGGCAATGGCCAACTAGAAGAACAAAATCACATCAATACTGATGCTCCTGCCATAAATAAACCAGAAGACGGAAATTGTGAGTGATCTCTCCATTCAGTTTTAAATTCCCCTTGGAGAGGCCATAAAAGAGTTGGTTTCATCATGTGCTCAAAGGCAATAAGAAATAACATTTCGCAAGACACTCAGTCAACCCACCCCTTGGCACTCATGATGAGTAGAACCCAAAAGACCATAATGATGATAATTTCAATGGATGCCCCACATTTGTTACATGGGACAGAGACAGAGGAATTCTACAAAGAACTTCACAAAATTATTATTTAGGAGTTGTTTTTAAGTGAATAAAGGAAATGAATGAGGGGAGGGAAAGGCATTTTAGAGGGCTTGTTATGTACAAAGCACTGTGCTAAGGCTGGTTAGACAAACAGTAAATTCAGACAGCCTCTGCTCTCTAGGAGCTCACATTTTAATGAGGGGCAAGATACACACAGGAGGCTTCAGTTGCACACCAGAAAGAAAGGTCCTCTGGTCCTTAGGGTCAGCAGCAAAGCAGATGGTGGTACTTCTTTTTAAATGTTATTTCCACTAATAAATTCATATCAGTTTCTGATGTTGAACTATGTGACAGGGTCAAGGATTTTGGTGGTAAGATCTTTCTTTTTGGGGTCCATAGCAACTGCAGGGAGGCTCAGACAGATGTGGAGTCAGGTCAACTGTTTCAAACTGAGGTCAAAATCAACACCAAATTAGAAGGATAGAGATAAAGATGCTATGTGTGATCATTGTAGTTCTGGCCCAAGCTATTGATGTGAGTGGTTTATGTTGCAGAATAGAAAAGGGATAAAGGTAAAAACATTGACTTTGATTTCTTGAGGAAGTTTAATCCATGTAAAGCAGTTGCTAAAATGAGAAAAATGTCTCTGTGGTTGTACTGACCAAGGCGTCTTCTGTAATCTGGACATATGCATGGGAGATGCCTTCTTGGAGGAGAGCCCTTAGGATGCATTTATTGGTGTTTGGCAGTTCTAATCATGTGGAAGTAGCAGGGATTGGATTTGAATGCAGGTTTCCTACCTGAGTGTTGGTAGGAACCTTTCCCAGGTTGAATGTCCCTATTCCCTTCCATCAATCCTTTCTCTAAAATCTCTCTACCAGGATATCTCATCAGAATCTCCAAATATCCTAATCAGAATTTGTCCTTTTCCCAAAACCTGTCCCTTCTTCTGAGGAGTTCCTTCACTCTTTATGTCTGGGGCACAACTCAATATTTCTCTAGTGATGGAAATCTTAGGGTTACCTTTGACTTCTCCCTTTCTTTTGTCTCTCCTATCCAGTTACTGACTGCTAGCTATTCTACTTCCATAACACCTCCTTTCCCTTCCCTATTACTGCTACCACCATACAGGCATGAATTAGACACACATACCAGCCTATTAATACCTGCTCCCAGCTCTCCCTTCTTCCAATCCATCCTTCAGATGACTGCTTAAATAACCTCTTGCTCACTGACTTGGTCATGTTGCCATGTCACTCTGCTCAAAAGTCTTCAGGGGCTCTTTACTGCCTACTAATATAGTGTAAGAATAAAGCACTAGATTTAGAGTCAAGAGACTTGGGAAGACCATGGTTCAAATCTTGCAACAGATTTTTGCTACCTGGGTAGTCATGAGCAAGTTAATTAACTTCTCAGAATCTCAGTTGCCTCACCTATACAATTCCGATGATAATGATAGGAGCTAGCATCTACAAGGAGTTTTAAGGTTTGAAAAGTACTTCACACATGTCATCTTGACACAATAACCCTGGGAGGGAGGTGCTATAAGTGACTTACCCAAGGTCACACTGCTCATAAAGTTTATGAGGTTGGTATTGAACTCAGAGCTTCATGACTTCCACACTCTGTCCACTGCACCACTTGGCTGCCTCAACTATATTTTCATGCAATTAACTGTTTCAGAGAGGAACTGGTGAGAAGAGTGGTTGGAAATCCTTAAAGTCCTAGAAGCATGTGTTGTTGTTATTACACGTAAAGTACAAACTTCTTTTACTGTCATTGAAAGTCAGTCAAGCAATCAATTGGCAAGTATTGATTATGTGCCCTATTATGTTCCAGGTATCGTGCTAAGTACTGGGGGTATAATTAAAATAAAAAAAAATTCCCTGTTCTCCAGAAGCTTCCATCTTATCACAGACATCACTGTCTTTCCAGTCTTACCTTCATTCCACACTCTTTTTGGTTCCAGCTAAACTGAACTGCTCTTCTTTTCATGGTGGCAAAGAACTAGAAATGGAAGGCATGCCCTTCAATGGGGAAATGACTGAACAAGTTATGGTATAGGAACATGATAGAATATGATCGTCCTGTAAGAAATGATGAAGGAGATGATTTCAGAGAAATCTGGGAAGATTTATGTGAACTGATGCAGAGTGAAGTGAGGAGAACCAGCAGAAAGATTTATACAGAAGCAACACCACTGCAAACACCAACAACTCTGAAAGTCTTAGAAACTCGGAACAACCTAAGCACAATTCCAGAGGACTCCGGATTAGCCACACCGCCATGACAGCGAAATAATGGACTCACTATAGATTGAAGCACATTTTTGTTTTGGAGATGGCTCATGTGTTTTGTGTTTTGTTTGATTCTATGTCTTTGTAACGGGTTTTATTCTTCTTTCTTTTTCAGTGGGTAGGAGGTAGGGGAGGGAGGGAATTCAGAACTGAAAAAAAAAATAAAATTGAATTTAAAAAAATGAGCAGCTCCGTGTCCTCCAACCATACCTTGATGCCCTTGCTTACAATCTTCCCTATGCCTACCAAATCCTTCCTTCTCCCACCCTGCCTACTGAATCCCTACTCAATTTTAAAGCCAAATTTAAATGTCACCCTTTCCAGGAAGCTTTCTTTGATCTCCTCTATCAGCAATGACCTTCCTCTTTGGTCTTCCATAATGCATATACTATCAATCAAACAACAAAATATTTGTAAAAGCTTAGTAAGTGCCAGTCACTGTGCTAACTATTGGCGATATAAAGGAAAAGGGGAAAAAACAAGCCCTGCCCTCAAGGAACTTATATTCTAATGAGATAGCATGTGTAAATAAATACATACATGAGAAATACAGAGTAGATGGAAGGCAATCTTAGAGGAGAGGGCACTAGAAGCTAGGAGAATTGGGAAAGGCTGGGAGGTGGCAGTAATTGAGCCGAATCTTAAAGGAAAGCAAGGATTCTAAAAGATTTGAGATTGGGAGGAAGGGCGTTCGAGGCCTGGGGAATGCAGACAAAGACAAGAAGTGAGAAATGAAGTATCATATGTAAAAAACAGCCAGAAGGCCAATCTCACTGTATCGTAGAGTACATAGAGAAGAACAGAATGTAAGAAGATTGGAAAAGTAGGAAGGAACCTGGTGATGGAGGGCTGGAAATGACAAACAAAGGACTTCACATTTGATCTTGGAGCCACAGTAATTCATTGGGAAAGATTCCATGGGCAGACCTGGTGCTCTAGAAAGACATTTAGCCTGCTGTGGGGAAGGCAGATTGGAGGAAGGAGAGGCTAGGAGCAGGGAGACTAATTAGAAAGTTACTGAGTAGTCCAATTGCAAGGTAAAGAGGGCCTGAGCTGAATGATGGTTGTGTAAATGCAGAGATTATGTGACAGAGAGCACAGAGAAGAAAATTATGGAATCTGGCAACTGATTGGTTGGAGGGGTAAATGAGAGAGGGGAGTGAAGGATGCTACTGAGGTCTCAAATTTGGGTGACTGGGAGGATGGTACGGTCTTCAACAATAAAAGTGAAGGTAGGAAGAGGGAGGGCTGGAGGGAGAAGAGCTAATGAGTTTTATTTTTCAGATGTTAAATTTGAGATACCTAAGGGAAATCCAGTTCAAAATACCCAATAGACAGTTGGTGATGCCAAATTGGAACTCAGGAGGAAAACAATTGCTGAATATAGAGATCTGAAAGTTCTCTGTGTAGAAATGGCAATTGAATACATGGGAACTGATGAGTTTATCAAATTCAAGAAGATACAGGAAAAAGAGAAGAGGGTCTAGGACAGAGTCTTGGAGGCCACCCACAGTTAATTAGTATGACATGGATGAATATCCAGGAAAAGAGATCGAGAAGAAATTGTCAGATATGTAGGCAAAGAATCAAGAGAGGGGAGAGAATCCAGGAGGAGGTGGTCGGCAGCATCAAAGCCTGCAGAAAGGTCAAGAAGGATGAGAATGGTCATTGGATTTAGACATTAAGAAAGCATTGAAGAGAACAATGTTGGTGAACCAGAAACCAGAGGTCAGAAACCAGACTGTTGAAGGTTTACAAGTAAGAGGAAAGAAAGTAGAGGCACTAATTGTAGATGATATAGATCAGACTAAGCAAGGTGCTTTTTTTAAGGATGGAGGATGTTTGTAGTTATCGGGAAAGGAACTTAAGATTAGACTGTGAAAATAATGGTGGAGAAACCTGCTGGGGGACCCAGAAGGGGATGCACATAGCAGAGGCTGAATGGAAGGTAAGATAGTGAGCATGAGGTCAGAGGGATGTGAGGTAAGACGGAAAAAGATCTCTTGGCAATGGCTTCATTTTTTCAGGGAGGCAGAGACAAGGGCTTCAGCTAAGAGGGTTTAGAGAGGGAGGATCTGGGGAGCTTGAGGAGAGAAGACAAGGTTGGAATATGTGTTATCATGTGTTAGAGTTATTAGCTGTGGTTGTGTTTTTTCCATAAGCTCCAAATGAATACCAACCATTCCTTATTTAAATTTTCCCCAGTATACAGCATAATTCTCTGCAGGCATTTGGACTCAGGCTTCCTAAAACACCCATCGCAGATTTAGAGGTGGAAGAAACCTAAAGGTCACTGAGTCCAACCCCTTCATTTTGCAAATGAGAAAATTCAAGCCCAGACTGGTTAGGTAAATGGCTGAGGGTCACACAGCAAGTACATGTCTGAGGGAGTAGGAGACCTTCAGGGTTGTTTCTGGCCAAAAGAAAAACAGTTACTGAATGGGCATTGCCTCAGTCAAAGTGAGAACTTGGAAAGACCTTAGCTTTAAAAGGCCAAGGTCTTCTACTGCCTCCTGGGCCATGTCCAGTTGTCCTGATCTATATATCTTGCCCCTAGACTCAGATGGCTCTGGAGGAGAAAGTGAGGCTGGTGACTTTACACAGCCCTGCCTCACTGCAATCCAATTCACTTGCAAGTGATGGCATCATCTTCCTGATGTCGTGATCCTCTTTGAGAACACAGGACAAACCACACACACAACATGCCTGAGGCAGGATTTGGACACTGGTCTTCTAGTCTCCAATACCAACATTCTAACCACTGTGGCAACTGGCAAATAAACAGTTATTCACTGAATGATGAATACCCAGCCCCTACACCATCCCAGGCCACCTTACAAGTTGCACATATCCCTCAGTATGGTGGCCAGAAGTGAACAGAATTCAGTCAGAAGGGAGAGAAGAAGGGGGAGAAATGGAGAAGGAAAGGGGAGGAGAGAGGGAGAGGGAGAGAGAGAGAGAGAGAGAGAGAGAGAGAGAGAGAGAGAGAGAGGAGGGAGGAGAGGAGGGGAAGGAAAGGAGGGGAAGGGAAGGAAGGGAAGGGAGAGGAGAGGAGAAAAGGGGAAGGGAGAGGAGAGAAGTGGAGGAGGGGAGGGAGAGGCGGGAGGGGGGAGGGAGAGAGGGATGACAAAGAGACAGAGAGGAGAGGAGAGGGGGGAAGCAAAATGAGGGAGAGAAGGGAGAGGGAGGAAAGAATGAGGAGCTGAAAGGAGCTCCGTCTCAGCCACAGCGTGTGGCCCCCATAGTCCATTGGCTCCTCCCCAGATCCCAGAGTGCCAAGCCCCTCACCGAACATGCCACCCGTGTAGCCGTTCTTCGTCACCGGCCGCAGCTCGTTCTTCCCCAGCGCAAACTGCTTGTAGTTATCCCAGGCAAACTTCATCATCTGCAAGAAACATCAGGACATAAAACACTTTTGTGAACAGCCTCCGCCTCTGGTCCCTTGAAATGTAGCATGGAATCAGACTTGGACAAATATTTGCTGTGGGAATAAATACAAAAATATAAAGAGGCAGTGGGATGGAGGCAACATGTACACAGATAAATATAGACACAGCAAATACAAAGTGATCCTGAGGGGAAAGAGCATTAAGAACTGGGGGGAGGGAAGAGAAAAGACCTCCCGGAGAGGTGGCACCTGAACTGAGTCTTGGGGGATGGGGGAGGGACACTGAACCTTGAGTCAGGAAGACCTGAGTTCAAACCTGCCCTCAGACAATTAGCCGCGTGACCTTGGGCAAGTCACTTAACTCTATTTCTTTCAGTTGCCTCATCAGCAAAAATGAGCTGGAGAAGGAAAAGGGCAAACCGTTCGAGTATCTCTGCCAAGACAACCTCAAATGGGGTCGTGAAGAGTCAGATATGATTGAATATACCGTGATATACTATTACAAATCACTTAGTCTAACCCTCTCATTTAACAGGAGGAGAAAACTCGGCCCCAGAGTGGGGCAACAATTCGTCTGCTATCAGAGAGCTCAGAATTTAAAACCGGAAGGACCCCCGGAGATCACGGGCTGCGGCCTCATTGTGCAGAGGGAGAGCACAAAGGCCCCAGGTGGGATAACCTGCCCATGGTCACGTGGGTAGGCCCAGCCTGAGCACATAGGTTTGGGGCTGGGGTTCAAATTCAGAACTGACTCCTTCTCCCCCACTACCTCTGCATCAGACTTTGCTTTGGGTTTCCTCCCTGGCTGCTGCTCAGATTCTCTGCTCACTTTGCTTGCCAGGCTCCAGGGGAAACTCATTGCTTGACCACGGCTGTTTGAAGGAGATGAGCGCATGAACACAGCAGCTCCCAACCAGCAGCAGCAGCCCCTACCCCAGGATGGGCAGGCTTCCTGCAGCAAGTCAGACAAGACCTGCAGCAGCTCTGAAAGGAGGAAAGGGAGGTGGGCGGCCCTGGGAAGCTGTTACGAGTATAAAAAGGCAGCAGAGAAGGTGGTACAGGGGCGTGCAGGAGGGGGAGGCAATCAGCCATCCTGCTGGAAAATCAAAGACCTGCCAGAGAAGAGGAGGGAGGGAAGGAGGAGGAAGGGGGGGAGGGAAGGGAATTAGAAGCAGAAATTTACCTCTGTTTGGTTTTTTAAGGATCTATCAGTTCAGATATTTAAAAATGGATGGAATATAGTCAGCTCTCAATGATTATCCAGACTGCTGTAGACATTTGGAGTCTTGAACATCTTCAGAGCAGGCTGGGTGGCACAGGCTGGGCTCTCAGGCCTGCCCCAACAGCTCCCTGCTGGGCCTCACCGCCTGGATGTCCTGTAGATCCCTCAGCCTCACCCCATCCCAAACTGAACTCATTACCTTAGGGGCTCTTAACCTGCTGCCTTGGAATGTATTTGGTTTTTTGAAAAAATATATTTTAAGAATGGTTTTCAGTTGTTTTTCAGTCATGACCTCATTTGAGGTTTTCTTGGCAAAGATAGTGGAATGGTTTGCCATTTTCTTCTCCAGCTCATTTGAAAGATGAGGAAATGGAGGCAAACAGTATTAAGTGACTTGCCCAGGGTCACATAGCTAGTGTCTGGGGCTAGATTCGAATTCAGGTCTTCCTGACTCCAGGCCCAGCACTCTATCCACTGTGCTACCTAGCTACCCCGCCCCCTTGAAAATGGTATTTCAATGCAACTGGGATCCTTTGTAATCCTGTCTTTTATTTTATTCATTGAAAAAACATTCTGAGAATGGATCCGTAATCAATTTCACCTGATAGTCAAAAAGGTTCTTATTACAAAAAAACTTAAGACCTCCTACTCCAAACCCATCTCTCCTCCAGAATTTCCCATTTCTGTCAAGGACACCATCATTTTTCCAGTCACCCAGGTTCACAATTCAGGAGTCATCCTTGGGGGGCAATGTGAGCTATGGGAAAGAGAAATTAATGTGGAACGCTGATCTTGGAGATCTAAGACCTGAGCTTGAATCCTGTCTCTGATACTGGGTACATTCCCTCCTCTTTTCCAGGCTTCACAGCTGCATGGCCTCTCAGGGCCCTTGAAGCTCTCAGTTTCTGATTCATCCTATCCCACTACATTCTTACTCATCTCCCCCCATATCCAAACAAATGCAAAGTCTTGTCATTTCTACCTCCTCACTATCTCTTGCACGATTCTCCTTCTCCCTACTCACACCACAAGAGACCCACGTTCACGCCTTTATCACTTCACCCCTGGACAATGTCAAGAGCCTCCAAACTGGTCTTGTGACTGGTCTCTCCAAACAATCCCCCCCACACCTATCAAACGGATGTTCCCAAAGCACAGGTTGGACCACATCCCTCTCCTGGAGTTCAAGAAGATTTATTGGCTCCCTCAAGGATAAAACATAGTCTTCTTGGCCTTTAAAGCACATCCCAGTCTGGCTCCATCTGACCTTTCCAGGCTGGTTACACATTAGTCCCCCTTATACCCTCTACACTTCCACCAAAATGACTCACTTGCTGCTCGTTATTCATGATTTTGTATTTCCAGCTTTCCAGTCTTTGAACAGGCTGTTCTTAACACCTGGAAAGCTCTCCTTCTGCCTTTTGGAAGCCCAACCTCCCTTCAAGGTTCAACTCCAAAGCAATTTTCTTCAAGCAGACTTTCAACTTTGAATTTACTATTCTATCGCCATGGTCCCCTTGCAGAGTGTAAGCTCCCTGAAGGCAGGGACTAGTTCACTTTCCTGTTTGTAGCGCCTCTCCTGATGCTCACAGGTACCAGAGCATCCTCTTCCAAAATTGCCTTGTGTGTTTACCATGTATTTTTAATGTACTTTTACATGTGCACATGGAGTTTTCCTTGATAGAATGTAAGCTCCCTGAGGCCAGGAATCATTTTATTTTTGTTTTTGTATCCTCAGCTCTTAACACAATGCCTGGCACATAATAAGAACTTAATAAATGTTAATTGACTAATAAGTGCTTTTCCATAGAATCCTTAACTTAGAGTTGGAAGGGACCTTAGAAGGCCATCTGGTCTAACCCCCTCATTTTACAGATGAGAAGCTAAGCCACAGAGGGGTTAAGGTCACATATCTAGAAGTCTATGAAGTCCAAGGCCACATAGATAGTTAATAGTAGACCCCAGATCTTCCGACTCCAAATCCTGTACATTTTCCACTTTACTATGGTTCTCTGGGAAGGAGAGGGGATAAGGATATAGTGGGAAATGTAAGTGATGTAAAAATAAAACATAACCAATATGATATGTCAGTTATTCTCATGATCTCCAATTTACAGATGACAAGGAGATGGAAAATTACTCGCCCACTGTCACACAACAAGTTTATTGGAGGCAGCACCCAAACTAGAACCCAGGTCTGGGGAGGCCTTGAACGACTAGTGGGGGAGTCTGAATGCAGGGGGACAACACCAGAGACTCACAGCTGCAAAGGTCCATCTAGTCCAACCTCATCATTTTATATATGGGACTCAAAGAGATGCAGTGGCAGATAGGGAGTAAATCATAAAATCAGTACGTGAACCCAGATCCCATAACTCCTAATCTAGGCCCCAGGCTCCTCATTCACAAACTGAAGAGATTTTGCTACAAGATGAAGAAGATACAGTTGGATGTCAGTTTGCCTGAAAAAGATCTGGGAGTCTGCAAAGTCAGTAGGGGTCATCAGCCCTAATGTGGCAGCCAGGAGAGTTAACATGGTCTCAGCTACATTATGAGAGATGTCTTTTGAGTTATCATATTTTCCAGAAACACTGCACACTGTCCTCTGCCCACCTCGGACCACATCTGTAGCATTGTGGCCAGTTCTGGGCATCACATTTTAGGAAGGACCCTGACAAGCTGAAGAATGTCCAGAGGAACTAGGATGTCAAAGAGTTACATGTTACAAATGTTACTGGGATCATTTTAGCCTAGAGAGCAGATGACTTGGGAGGCTCGGTGACTCCTGAAGAAGGAGGGCATGTGTTTGGGTCCCAGAGGGCAGAACTGAGAATGATGGGTTGAGGTTTCAAAGAGTGGAGCTTGGGCTTGGTGCAAGGTAAAATCCTGCTAACAATTTCAGCTGTCCCAGAGTAGAATGAACTATTTCCAGAAACAATGAGGTCCCTCTCATTGGAGGTATTCAAACAAAGCTGGAGTCTACTTGACCCTCTCAGGGAGAAAGAACTTCTTCTTTCCTTTGGGGGATGGTCCAGATGGTGACTAAAGTCCTTTCTAGTTCTGAGAATCTATGATTCTGTGATTTAGATGATCTCTGAGCTCACTTTCACCTCTCAGGCTTATAAGGTTGTTACATTTAGGGCCAGAACACTGAGATGAAGGCTGCTCTCTCTCTTTCTCTCTCTGTCTCTCTCTCTCTGTCTCTGTCTTTCTGTCTCTCTCTGTCTGTCTCTCTGCCTCTGTCTCTCTCTCTTTCCTCCTCCTTCTCTCTCTCTCTCTCTCTCTCTCTCTCTCTCTCTCTCTCTCTCTCTCTCTCTCTCTCTCTCTCTCTCTCTTTCTCCCCCTGCCCCCACCTCCAATGTAGATCTTTAAATGGCAGGGGCACAAAGCTCCCAGTGTCAAAGAGACAGCCTGTACAGCAAGCAAGAGAACCCAGACACGCCCTTCAGAAACAGCTTCATCTTTTTCTCAAACAATGAAGCTTGAGCTTCTCTTTAGAATGACAAGGGATCTTAGAGATGAAAAATATTTACTAGCTGGAGACAGGCTCATTTTTATTTTTAGATCAGCTTGGTACCTGTCTCCACACTCAGGAATTCTTCAGGAAAGTGACTGAAGACGGGTAATTGGATGTACGGGACAGAGAAGGCATCAAGTCTGGAGTCCAAAGACCTGGAGGAGAGACCTGGCTTCCCCACCCCCAACTTCTTGGTTATCTTGGACAAGTCACTTTCCTGAGTCTCAGTTTCCTTGTCTGTAAAACAGGGTCAATATCTGGACTGTCTGTTGCATAAGAGCATTAGGAGATTTAAATACGGTGAAGCTTTTCCATGTAGCCATCTCCTTCTCCACCACCGAGAAAATACTTGGCCAACTGTGAATGCTTCCGTAAACTATGGAACTGGCTTTCCTCAGTATTTCCAAAGAGCTGAGTGGGTATTCAGATGATTAATATTCTAAGAGGCAATGGTTAAATTCTGAACTTAACTATCAGAAAGAACTGAGTTCAAATCCTGCCTCTGAGCCAGGGCAAGTCAATGATCTTCTCAGCTTCAGTCTCCGCATCTCATAAAATGTGAACAATAATAATAGCACCAACCTCTCAGGATTAGTGTGAGGCTCAAATAAGATAATGTTTAGAAAGTTTTTTTTGCAAACTTTAAACCACCACAGAAATAGGAACTTTGATGGTAATTGTTTCTAAAGAGATTTAGTAAACCTTAACACGTTTATGTAAATGTTAGCTATTTATATCACCATCCCTCTCAACGGATGTAGACGGCCACCTTTCCAAGCCTGAGGAGACTCTCTTCCAGAGTTCGATGGCCCTCCGCAATGTCCTCACTTGGTGGCCAATCTTTTAGTGATGAACCTCTCCAGGCTTATCGCCAAGATGTCCAAGCTGTTCCTCTGATAATAACCACTCTATACCCCCAGCCTGTACCCAAGCCTTTGTGCTTGGTTCCAGCTCCCAGAACTTAGGCTTCCCTTGGCTTGTCTTTGGAGACTTAAGGGTCACTTTCCCACAGTGACGAGGCATCAGGGTGAGACCTTAATAGAAGAAATATCAGTTGCCCACTGGAATTGGTAGCTAGTTGGGGGACGAGCTGGAGTGTTGAATTTGGAGTCAGGAAATCCTGATCCAAACCCCACCTTCGATACTTAACAGCTATTTATGGATAATGGATCTTGGATCTATAGCTCTTGGGTAATCTCAACCTCAGTTTCCTCATCCATAAGATGGCAGTAATAACAGCATTCACCTCACAGGGGGTGTGATGGTCCAATGAAGTGATACATACAACAGGGCTTTGCAAACCTGAAAGAACTCTATGTTAGTATGATCATCACCATACAGGTACATCTGTTCACTTCAACCAGATACTTGTTTTAAAAGATGAAAACAAAAGGGAAGGGAGAATTACATCAAGGGTGGCTTTAGGTCTGGCAGAACTGATACACTGACCTGGGTAAAGCAAAGCTGTCATTGTGCTGTAGGGAATCCTGGAGATTGGAGAGGGAAGGGTTGGATCATGAGATCTGGGTGGTGGAAAGGACCCTACAGCATAGAATATTAAAGACTAGGCTGTCAGAGCTGGAAGGAGCCTTAGAACCTAGAACATTAGATCTGGGAGGGGACTCAGGATTTGGAATATCAGAGATAGGAGGGGTCTTAGAAAACAGAACATTAGAGCTGAAAGGAACCTCAAATGTTAGGGATAGGAGGATCCTTAGAACAGAGAATGTCAGGGCTGGGGGGAATCTGAGAACACAGTCAGAGCTGGGAGGAGCCTTAGAATACGGGATGTCAGAGCCGGGAGGGACCTTAGAACATAAAGTATCATCAAGAAAGGCTAAAGAACATACTATGTCAGAGCTAGAAGGGCATATAGAACATTAGCTCTGGAAGAAGCCTTAGAACACAGAATGTCAAGGTTGAAAGAGTCCTTAGGGCCCATTTACTCCTAACTTCCACATCTTACACAGGAGAAGACTGAGGTCCACAGGGAGGAACCCCTGCCCCAAAGGTCACCCATTAAATCAATGTCAAACCTGGGACTAGAATCCCTGCGTCCTGATTCCCACCCCCAGGTTCTCTCTATCACTCTATCCCATTCCTTTTGAAAAGAGAATGAAGCTCTTTTTTTTCTTTTTGCATAAATTCTATAAACAGGCCCAGCGGCTAGTGACCCACAGAAACAGGAGTTACCATTTCAGGGCCGAAAGCAACCCACTGGTGAAATGGCTTTTTCAGATCATTAAGGACAAACATTCACACCATGAGGCAACCTCCTTGGTATGTCTCAGCGGGGATACCAAGGGCCCAGTGGTTTGCAGAGAGGAAATGAGAGAAGAATATAGGTTTTAATGTCCCATGAATTGAATGACTACATAGGTAGGCTGGCTAGAAGGCTTGTTTGCTTTTTCCCCAGAAACCACTAAGCCTCAGTTCAGCTCAGCGTAGCAACTGGCACACAGGGCTAGGGGTAGAAAATGGCCTATGTTACATTTCTCTATCCACAACCACCTATCAGAAAAGCAGGAACAATGATTTGTTTTGGCCTGAAGAGAATTCTTGGCTTCACCAAGAGGGAGGGCTTAGATGGAGGTCTAGGATGTAGAGTCACAGAAAGTTAGAACAGGTAGGGATCTGAGCAGCTGACTAATCCACCCTTGCAATTCTGCAGATGTGAAAGAAAGTGACTTGTTCCCCGTCACCCAGTCAGGAAGGGGCTGATCCTAGCTTATGAATGGCTCAGTTCACCAAAAGGGGCACTATGGACTGATTAAAAGCAGCCACATCTGCCCCAGGAAGGCACCAGCTATCTACAAAAGACAAGACCAAGGTCTTCCATCTGAAGAAAGGAACACAGGTTTACGTGAAAAGAACAGATGGACTGGGAGAAGAATCTTAACTAGGGAGCTGAGTTAAGCAATCTCCTTTTTCAGGGCTTCCTGGGGAGGTAATGGAATCAATCTTATTTGAAATCTTAAAGTTCAGACTGGATAAGCACCTTCTGAGGTTTGCTCAGTGGTGGCTCAGAAGGCAGCAGAATGGATTGGATGACCTAGTTCAAGGCTCCCTTCTGGATTACCAGCTCTCCAATCCCAAGGCAAGCGGGAAGAAGGGAGGGGATTATTAGGACCTCATACATGGCAATTCATACGAAGCCCTATCTACCCTCTCTTTTCGGCAGGAGCTGAGAAGTCATAAGCCTCTAGAGGGTGGAGAGTCAACTCAATTTCATCTCATTGGCCAAGGTGCTGGAATTATCTAAGCTCTGGTTATAGAGCCCTGGAGTTTGCCTCTAACCCACCCCTCCCAGGAGATCTCCTTCCCAGGTCATTCCCCCCAGGAATGAACCAGGGGAACATCACTGCCAATATTCAGTTCCAACTTGTCCCCGAGATAGGAAGGTATGACCTGCCACTACTTCTCAAGTCCAGACTCCTACACAGCTACCAGCATGGAAGAGGGAAGACATGCACAGCTGGCATTTTCTACTGAAGCTGTCCAAATGTTCCTTGGTCTGCTGGTTTTTACTACTAACAAGCTGTAGAACTTGGCCAAGTCCCTTAACGTCCCTGAGCCTCAGTTCCCTCATTTGTAGGATGAGGGAAGGGGACTTTATAACTTCTATGCTTTCTTCCTGATCTAGCTTTCATCTATGCAGGGAGGGTTGTGTTCTGATATTCCACTTCTAAGACCCCCTCCCACCTCTGACATTCTATGTTCTAAGGCCCCTCCCAGCTCTGACATTGTGTTTTAAGGGCCCTCTCATCCCTGACATTCCATATTCTGGGGGTCCTCCCAACTCTGACATCCTCTGGTTTAAGAGCCCTCCTAGCTCTGACATTCTCTGTTCTAAGGGCCCTCCCAGACCTGACGTTCTCTGTTCTAAGGGCCCTCCCAGCACTGACATTCTCTGTTCTAAGGGCCCTCCCAGACCTGACGTTCTCTGTTCTAAGGGCCCTCCCAGCACTGACATTCTCTGCTCTAAGGGCCCTCCCAGACCTGACATTCTCTGTTCTAAGGGCCCTCCCAGCTCTGACATTTTTCTGTTCTGAGGGCCCTCCCAGCCCTGGCATTCCATGTTCTACAGGCCCTCCCAATTCCAACATTGTATGACTAAGCAAATAAGACCACTTGGCCTTCTACATCCAGCATGAAATTACTCAGGCTTTGAAAACACATTCATCCTTGGAGCCTAAGTAACTGCCACTGGAACCGCAACCGTCTATAAGCTGTACTCGGGTTTGCATTAATCAGACAGCTCAGTTCTGGTTTCCTTTTCATTTTTCTAAGTCTGTGATGATGGATGATATGCCCTGACACTACAGGCTTTTTAATAAGAGGTTTGCAGCACTCCTACAAGACTGAATTTTATGGGATGCGGAGGACATTTCCATGACAGTTGCAGAACCTAAGAACTATATTCTTGAAGAGATTTCTGCACTGCAATATAAAAAATAATCCAGCCATGGGCAAGAATAAAATAGTGAGCAATTGGCTTGGGAGTCTCAGAAACACCAAAGAAGCTTCACAATGGGAACCAGCTCAGGACCAGCTACGCTGGTGGACTGGAAAGGGAACTGGCCTGGGCTTCTAGCCCCAAGTCTACCGTTGACTTAGGCTGGGGCAGGGGGGAGTCATTTCCCACCTCAGCCACAGTTACTTTCCTTAGCCGTAGAATAAGGAGCTTTTCCTGTTCTCCCGGCATATTTGTGATTCCGCTCCCTCTCACCCCAAAATAACTCCTTCCTTTGGATTTACATACTTGGCTGCTTATTTCATATCCCCAGGAGAATGTAAGCTCCTAGAGGGAAGGCCATTTTGTTTCTGTCTCTGTAGCTCTAGTACCCAGCACAGTGCCTAGCATGTGATAAGCATCCAATAGTGTTTTGTGGACTGAACTGAACAAAGTAGATTGAGCTAGAAGATAATATCCCACAGCCCCTCCCTGCTTTAACATTTTTAGGTTCAAAGGCCTTCTCCAGGTCTGACATTCTACATTCTAAGAGCCCTCCCAGCTCTGACATGCTCTGTTCTGAGGACCCTCCCAGCTCTAATATCTTGTGTTCTAAGGTCCCTCCCAGTTCTGACATTCTATGTTCTAAGAGCCTTTCCAACTTTGACATTCTGGGTTCTAACGGCCCTCCCAGCTCTGACATCCTGGGTTCTAATGACCCTCATAGCTCTGACATCCTAGGTTCTAAGACCCCTTCCCAGCTCCAACATTCTGTATTCTAAAGTCTCTCCCAACTCTGACATTCTGTGTTCTAAGGTTCCTTCCAGCTCTGATATTCTCTGTTCTATGGTCCCTCTCAGCTCAGATAGTTTCTGTTATAAGACATTTCTCAGTTCTTATAATCTATGGAATTCCAATTAGACAGATGCAGATAGAGAACATTCAGGTCCTGAAATTTTAACTAAAAAAAAAAAAGTTAAATTCTCCAATTAAGACTCACCAATGTTTTTCTGCAGCTTGATTTTTGATTTAGCTTTTTCCTTCCCACATCCCCTGACACACAAATAACCACATTTCCCCTCTCTAACTCCACAACTCTGATTTCTAACAAGACTGAATTTTCTCTTTCCTGATTACTCTCTTGGACTGAAGGTCCTCCCCGCTGGGGCATATAATGTCCCGTCATGAAGACGGCAGCTCCCGCAGAGCAAGACAACAGCCCTTTTCAGAGAAGGGGCAAAGACTGAGCTAGTGACAGGTGACTGGGAAAATGGTTCTGAAAATCCCTTGGCTGTGTATTTTTCTCCTTGGCCCCAGCTGCAGCGAGGACAGCTAATCACTCTTCAGGCAATCTCTAAGATAAGACCCCCAGATACTTCTTATGAAAGGCTCCTGTGAGATCTCTGTCAGTGACAGGACCGTATAGACTAGAAGAGAGAGAAAGCCGTCCCATTCTCCCATCTCTGGGCACAGTGACTGCAGTAACTGAGCATTAAATGACTTCAATTGGGCTCTTGGGACCAGGAGCTGGAGACCCCTTTGGCTGTTTTGTTAACAAGAATGCCAAGTCACAATCTTCTCATTCTTAGGATAAACAGCTAATAAATAATTATTTCCATGATTAATAACAGCAGCTGTTTGGCGCAATTGATTGCTCAGAGATCACCAGAGCATTGAGCTTGGGGTTAGAAAGACTTGGTTTGAAGTTCCCCCACTTGAGGCAGGCTGTTTGAACCTAGACAAGTCACTTAACCTTCATGTTACTCAGGCTCTCCCTGGATTCACTTGATTCATGGAAAAGTGGAGATCTGCTTTGATGGAGGAAATCCTGAAGAATCACAGCTCCTTCATCAACTCCAGGTGGTCTTAACCTGGCATCTGTAAACTTGTTGGGTTTTGTTCTTCAATAGCTGATATTAAATATATTTTGATAAAACTGGTGCCTTTTGTAATCCTGTGCATTTTATTTCATGCATCTAAAAACATTCTTTGGAGGAGTCCACAGACTTCCCCAGACCTCCAGAGGGATCAAGACACACAAAAATAAGTAACAACTTACATATCTGCCTACAGAGCTGGGCAGTTATAGAACACTTTCACATGTTAGCTGGCTCTATCTCCACTGACTCCCTGTGAGGTTGATGGATGGTGAGAGTAGTTAGTCAACAATCAGCTGATGAGCACTTATTAAGCACCTACTGCATACCGGGCATTGGACTTAAACAATAGGAACACCGGGACAGGAAAAGAACCGGTACCAGCCCCTGAGGAGCTCCTGAATGGAGGAGACAACGTGTACATAATTAGCCCCATAGGAGACATATGCAGAATAGATGAAGGTCATCTCAGAAGGAAAGGAAGGACTGGGAACAGCCACCTGCAGATTTGGAGTCAATGGTCATAGGTTCAAATCCTGACTCTGCTATTTGCTACCTGGGTGAGCTCAGGAAAAGTCACAACTTCTCTGTGCCTCAGTTTCCTCACATGCAAAGGCAAGGGTGGCGGGGCTGGATAAGATGTTCTCCCAGGTCTCTTCCAGATCTAAGCACTATATTATCTGTTTTCCAAGTGAAGAAATAGGAGCTACAAGGGTGGGGGGAAATGATTTACCCAAGGTCAAACGGCTAATTAATTGGTGGGCCCAGGACTCAAATTCAGGTCTTTGGGACTCAAAAGTTCAATTCTTTTTTCTATGAGACCAGGCAGCATTGGATTTCTTTCCTTAAAACACTGAATTCCAGGAAGATTTCAAAGACACATGAGATAATTTATGTGAACTTGTGCACAGTAGAATCAACAAAACAACATATGTAATGACTACAATAATATGAGTGGAAAGGAAAAAAAACACAACAAAAACCTGAACGTTGTATAATTATAATAACTAAGCTTGGCCCCAGAGGAGATAAGAGAAAATGCATCTCCATCCCTACTTTGCAGAGGTGGGGGTCTAGGGGTGTGGAACAGTGTATATACTGTCAGATTCAGTTGAGGCATCAGCTGACATTCTAGGTTCTAAGGTTTTTTTCCTGGTCATTTCTCTCTTTTTCATTCTTTGGGTTTTTTCCCCGAGTTTTTTTTTTTATTCTTTGTTACAAGGGATGGCCTGTTGGGTAGGCAGGAGGCATATTCATAGATGAAGGTGATATGAAAATGAAAATATCCATAAACATTTTCAAGGTGAATTCTATTCAACCTCCTACCCAGAGAAACTGCTCTTTTTCTTTCTTTGGAGGTGGGAAAGATGTTAGGTTTCCATTTACACAACTGGGGGTGTCTACAGACACCCTGAGACTTACACTCTGAGACTTGCCTCCCAACTCCACCAGCATGGTTTAAAATGAGTGAAAAAGATGAGATTCATTAGGCCGAATCTAAACTCTCATCTCCCACCCTCACCTCTGTCCGGACAGGAGAGTCACTCAGGGAGAATGCCCTATTCAGGAGAGCAATGAAGGAAAGTTGGAGCAAGAATATTTCCAAAGGGCCAGAGATCTCAATGCAGAAATGTGCCCACGTGCTGAGATCAGGCGGCTTAGACCCTTACAAAGTTTGAATCCATCTGAGGTCACAGAAACAGCCAATGGAAAAATCCAAGTCACACGTGTTCCTCTCTTCCTGGGAGCCCAAAACAATTTTAAAATGCAGAGCACTTCCAAAGACTTCTTTGATGAGTTCTGCCCATCTCTGCTATGGTAATTAACAGATGCCTGGGAGATGGGATTTAAATATGCCAATCAGGCCACCTCAGAAGCTTAACACAAACACTGTTCAGAGCGATTATCTTTACAAGAGAGCCACTTTCATGGGGTTATAACAAACACTAACTCTCACATCAACCGACGGCCTGTTGCCCCTAAACTCACTGGTGTCCCCACCCACTCAGCTCTCCAAAATACTCAGGCTGAACTCAACATTCCATTGACATGACCTGAGCTGCAAGAGAGCTTAGAGACCATGGGACTTGAAATCTCTCATCTTACAAGAAAGGAAGCTGAGGCACAGGGAAGAAAGGAAGTGACTTGTTTAGGACCACACAGGCAAAGCTGAACTTGAACCCAGGTCTTCAGATTCCAGATCCTGTGCCCTTTATATCATGCTGACTCTCTCAAGGAAAAAGGCTGCTACTGTAATTTTTTATATATACACACCATTTCTTTTGGACAAATAGAGATGAATGTAAAGTCTGCATTCACAAAATCAGTTTCTAAAGCATAAGCCCTGGAACCACATACATAATAATTACCATAAAATAAATGAATCCAGGCAACTGAATGCAGATTAAATGCAATGACCGGTCTTGGTCTGGAGGACAGGTGAAGAATCAATAGGGAGAGGGAAATAGGGCTTCTTGACCAGGTGTGACAAATGTGTCTTCCCACTCCATTCCAACGTCCACTCAACTGCCAAAGTGATTTTCCTAAAGCTGAGGTCGCTCCCTTGCTCAATAAACCCCAATGGCTCACTCCTACCTCTCGGATCAAGCCCTTCACAACCTGGCACCTTCCTTTTCCAGTCTTCTTGTACCTCTTTAGTCCCCTCCATACATTCTACAATCCAGCAACACTGGCCTCCTTTCTCTCTCTACTCACTTCTGCCTCTGGGCTTCTTCCAGCACAGCCTTTCCTATCCCCATCTCTGCCCACCTCTCCTGTTGCCTGTCCTCTGAGATTACCTGACAAGTAACTGCATAGATGTCGCCTGTGCACGGTTATTTGCACACTGGCTTTGACAGGGACTAGTCTTCTCTTTTCCCTGTCTCCCTTGTCTTGGCATAGCTCCTGGTCCAAAGTAAGTCTTCAGTGAATGCCTGAAGGGCTGACTCCTACCTGGATAACCACACCTTCTTTGTGAATGGTTCATCATGCCTCCTAATGGTGGATGTTGATGAAGCCTTGGTCTTGGACCCTCTACTCTTGTCTCCTCTCTTGGTGTCCTCATTAGCTCCTCACCTCTATGCACCTGACCCTTGGCTCTCTCCTCAGATTTTCACCATGTCACCAATTACCTATTGGACATTTCAAATTCATGGCAAACTCAACACATCCAAACATGAACTAATTATCTTTCTCCCAAACTCTCCTCTTCCAAACTTCCTGATTTCTGTCCAAAGCACCCCCCCCCCCATCTTTCCAGTTGCTCAGGGTCATGATCTCAATGTTTTCCCAGACTCCTTATCCTGATCTTCACCCCATCCGTGTCTTGTCATTTCTCCCTTCCCAACACCTCTCACAGCTGATTCCTTCCCTCCACTTGCAAGGCCACCATTTTGGTTCAGGTCCCCATCACCTAAATTGATGCAAAAGACTCCAAATTAGTCTCTCTGACGCAGTCTCTCCCTGGCTTCAGTCTATCTTACACACTGCTGCTACACTCAACCAACTGCCATTGCTGCCTTTTGCCTCTAGAATAATATATAAACTCTGCCTGGCTTTCAAAGTCCTAGATAACTTAGCCCTGACCTCACTTTGCAGCCTACCTGGGCATTTCTCCTCCTCCCTCACTTTGTGATCCACTGTCTTTCTGTTCCTCATACACACTCCATCTCCTGTTTCCATACATTCTCATTGGCCTGTCCCACATGCCTGGCATCCTTCCTTACCTCTACTTCCTAGTGTCTCTCTCTTCCTAGAGGAAATGGAGCCATCGCTGGACCTATGGTCAGGAAAGCATGGGTTCAAATCCAGCCTCAGACACTTACTAGCTGTGTGACCCTGGGCAAATCCCTTCACCTCTGCCTGCCTCAGTTTCCTCATCTGTAAAATTGGAATAATGATAGTACTTTTCTCCCAGGGTTGTTGTCAGGATCAAATGAGATTCTCATGAAGTACTTAGCCTGGCATGTGTATGGTGTTTAATGACTGCTTATTGCCTTCCTTCTTTTTCTTCCTTTAAGATTCTGCCCAAGCATCCCCTTGTGTGAAGCCTTTCCTGATTCCCTTATCTGCATGTGCCCTCTCTCCCAAACCACCTTGTATTGAACAACTTTATATATTTTTATTAATTTGATAGTTATACTGCACATAATTTTTATGGAGTTATTTTATCCCCAATTAGAATGTAGGCTTTCTGTGAGTAGAGATTGTTTCATCCTTCATATTAACTGGTGCTTTAATGAACACTTTGGGGTTGACTAATTGCCAAAGATCACACAGCCAGGGGGTGGTAGAGCTTACACTGGACACCAGCTCCTCCCACTCCCAATCCCGTGTCCTGTGTATGTGATATGCATACATGCATGTATGTATAAGTCTGTCTATTGACCTGTTTGGCAGGTTTTGCTTAAATCTGTATTTGTTTAAAAGGAGGAGATGTAGGAAGAAGCAAAGGGTAATATAAGAGAAAGGAGGAAGAGGAGGAGGAGGAAGAGAAGATGGAGAAAGAAAAGGAAAAGGGGGGGACAAAAGAGAAGCTGGATGATGCTGAATGCTGAACGACCAACTGAAAAGTGTGAAAAAAGTCTCTGTCCCTTCTTTGCTGAGGTGAAGGTCTTTTGGTGTGGAACACTGCATACATGCACAAGCCACATGGGATGCGTTATCTGATTCTACTGAACTGTTTTCTCTTTTATTCTTTGTTACGAGAGATGGTTCTCTGGGTAAAAGAATGAGGAAGGACATATTTGGAAATAAATATATAAAAACAAAAGATAGATTTTTTAAAAATTCACTTCTTCATTACAAAATGAGGGAGGCATGCCTCCTCAACAGAAATCTGAAAAAGATCTGAGGGTTTTAGTAGGTGGCAAGTCCTCTCTGGAACAGAGCATGGAGTACAGCAGCAGAGTAAGCTCAGTCAGTGCTGATTGGGCTCCACTGAGGAAGTCCATAATGTTCAGGGTCAGGAACATGAGAGTTTCACTGTCCTCCGCCCTGTCGAGATGGCATCTGGAGCCCTGCATTCAGTACTGGCTACCACTTTGTCAGGACATTGATAAGCTGGACAGTGCCGGGAGAAAGACAATCAGGATGCTCTAGAGCCTTGAGATCATGTCATATAAAGATCAGTTGGAGGAATTATATTTAACCTATAGAAGAGAAAGCTTAGGGGGTATGTATGAACTATCTGCCAGAATGTGAGGGGCTCTCACCCTGCAGAGAGACTAGACTTATTCTGCTTGGCCCCAAAGGGCAGATCTTGGAACAAGGGGTCAAAATCACCAAGAGGCGAATTTAGGCTTGAGGTCAGGAACACTTCCTTAGAATTGGCACTGCCCAAAAGCAGAATGAGCTGCTATGTTAGGGGGCAGGCTCCCGCTCATTCAGGCCAAGGCTGGATGGTCACTCAATGGGCATATTGTTCCAGGACAGGCTGGACAAGGCAACCTCCAAGGTCTCTTCCAACTATGAGATCCTGTGACTTGGTGAAAACCAGCAGGGAGAAGAGGCTTTGCACAAGTGGCAATGATTATGTCTGACGCGGAAAAGGGATGCCCTACTTTCTCCACCAAGGATCTTAAAAAAAAAGAGGAAGAATATAATATTCACCTCTGTCTTTTTCTTTCACTCTCTGTCTGTCTCCCTCTCCTTCCCCCTTTATCCATCTCCCCCTGCCACTCTTCCAGAAGGCAAGAGTACCCTACAGCATGGACCAGGAGGACCCAGTACAAAGGATGCCGGAACGGGAATCAGCAGGCATGGAAACCCAGGCCTGATTTTGCCATTGGTTCTGAATGTGACCTTAGGAAGGTTCATCTTTCTAAGCCTCAATTTTTCCCTCTATAAAATGAAAAAATTCAATTTGGTTTCTAAGGTTCTATCCAGCTACAACATCCTCTAAGAACCCTCCCAGCTCTGACATCCTGTGTTCTAAGGGCCCTCCCAGCTCTAACATTCTGTGTTCTAAGGGCCCTCCCAGCTCTGACTTTCTGTGTTCTAAGAGCCCTCCCAGCTCTGACATGCTGTGTTCTCAGGGCCCTCCCAGCTCTAACATTCTGTGTTCTAAGAGCCCTCCCAGCTCTGACATCCTGTGTTCTAAGGACCCTCCCAGCTCTAACATTCTGTGTTCTAAGGGCCCTCCCAGCTCTGACATCCTGTGTTCTAAGATCCCTCCCAGCTCTAACATTCTGTGTTCTAAGGGCCCTCCCAGCTCTGACTTTCTGTGTTCTAAGAGCCCTCCCAGCTCTGACATCCTGTGTTCTAAGGACCCTCCCAGCTCTAACATTCTGTGTTCTAAGAGCCCTCCCAGCTCTGACATCCTGTGTTCTAAGGGCCCTCCCAGCTCTGACATCCTGTGTTCTAAAGACTCTTCCAGCTCTGACATTCGTTCTAAGGTCCCTTTTGGCTCTAGTGTTCTGTATTCTAAGGTCTCTAACATGTTCAAAGGTGTATTTCAGCCCAAAATTCTATGATTCTAAGATTCCCATGGAGCACAATGTCATTTAAAAGATGAGAAGAGAATGTGGTCAATTGTTTAGGGAAAAAATGTTTTTCTCTTGTGGGGGAGTAGGGGTGGGCGAAAGGAGCATTACCCAGAGCAGCATCAGCTGGAAAGAAAGCCTCTGCAAGTACTCCCACTGTCAACTGGGGCCATTTTTCATCCTCCGGACTTGGCCAGCGTCCCTCAGAATAGCTTTTTATAAGACCATGATGGGAAAATGGCTAAGACAGAAGAAGGTTTCACTCCTTCAGCCTGAAACTACAGAAACACATATGTCTCGGGCACAAAAGGCTGTTACTAGGCAACGTACAAAAATGAACAGCATTGATAATCCATTCTCAAGTAATGGCTTTTATAATTAAAGATTACTGTAAATCCAATAGATCCCAACAAACAGAGTCATTCAGAGACCAGCGCCTAACTCTTGCCTTTTTGATGATATCTCAACTACTGTCAAAACAGGGGCTTTCTACTTCCAAGGGCAAACAGGCAATGGGGCCTTTGAGTCAAAAAAACCTGAGTTCAAATTCAGGCTCCCTGTGTGATCTAATGTTTACAAAGCGATTTTACACATACTTTTTCATTTGGATTGCACAATAACTCCATGGAGAGGGTACTACAGGCATTCCTAGCCCTGATTTCCAGATGAAGAACTGGCACTCTGAGGGGTTAGGAAACATGCCCCTGGGTATTCAGCTAAAAACTGTCAAAGGTAGGATTTGAACGTAGGGCTCCCTGACTCCAAGCCCAGCCCGGGAGCCACTATTCCTGATGTTCTCAGAACCTGCTTCCACTGGGTCGTTATGAGGAAGTACTTGGAGAGTATTAAAATATTATAGAAATGGGAATTAGCCTTCCTACCAATAAGTCACAAGGGAAAGCTTTGTGAATAATGCCTTTAGTAGCCACTGACCCTAGAACACAGCCAGCCTCAGAGTGACCCAGTTTCCCCAAGTACTCACTTGAAATACTAGTTTTAACCCTATCACTCTCCTTCTCAAAACTAGCCACTGGCTCCCTTGTGAGTAGAGGCTAAATGCCCAGTCATGACCTTCAAGGCCTAAATCTGGTACTGCCTGACCTTTTGAGCCTTAACTCAGTCTGTCCTCCCATCCCCACTTCTGCACTGGACCCAAATTAGACTGCTTGGAGGCCCTTTGTCATACCTCTGTGACTGTCTGGCATGCCTTTTCCCCTTCCCTCCCACCGAGTCCCAGTATCTTCACTTACCTTTGCCCTATCTTTCAAGGCCCATCCAACATGCCAACTCCTCTGCAAATCCTCCCCTGATTTCCCTAGCTAGGGAACGCCCCTCTGCCTGGAGGGCAGGGTCATGGGCTGCAGGGCCTCCATTGGAGGAGGGGGCTTAGCACAGTCTTCTCCCTATTTTTCTGAGACTCCTTCTAGCTCTTAATCCTGTGATTGATTTTGAGTACAACCGGCTGGTAAACTCTGCCGCCATTATGTCCAATCACGAGATATGTATCTTCCCATACGAGTCCCTTGCATCTCGGCCCCTGCCCCGACAGTCTTCACCTTCTTCCTTAATCGAACAGCGTTTGACAATTTCAGCCTCATCCATCAGCCTCTCTCATTGGCCCCTAATAGAATTTGCAGTCTCCAGCTCCCCTGTCTCTAGCCCCGGCCAAAAAGCTTCTGTCGTTCCCATATGTCCAAGTCCAACTTAAATGGATGGAAAATGGAGCCTGCACTCACTCAGGCCGTGCAGGCGGCCAAACTGTAAATGTGGGCCAGAGAGGGCCGGAGGGCATTCTTCCAGCTGCAGAGTGGAGAATCTGCCAAGGGGACCTCAGTCTCTGGAGATCACTCAGGTGAGGGATTCCACAGGGGATGGGAATAAGTGGGTGGGGATTGCGTTGGGGGGAAGAGTCTTACAAAGCCTATTTTGGAAACAACCATTCAAGCAAACTACAATATCACTTCCTCCACGTTCTTGTTGTTCAGTCTCGTCTGACTCTTCATGACCACATTTGGGATTTTATATTTTTGCTAATTAAGTCACGGTATGACCACATTGGATCTCTCCCATCCTGATCTATACAATGACGATGGTGATAACACTGGGCTATTGGGAGGAATGAATGAAATAAGCTCTTTGTAAACCTTAAATTTCTTCTTAAAAGCCAACTTTTTTTTAAAATCAGACCTGTGCTTTTCATCAGCATACGGAAATCCTGCTAAGGAAACTCCCTTTATCACTGCAGGACTTGAACCCATGCTCCCATGTTCCCTTGACCACAAGGTTGGTGCTCTCTTTCCATTGTACCACGATGCCATGTTGCCAAGCATTGTCCCTGGCTGGCAAACATTTCCTAAGAACCAACATTCTAGGCATTGTCTCCGGTTCTGGGCATACAAATCAATCAAGGAGCATTTATTAAGCACCTGCTCTGTGCCAGGCATCATCCCAAGCACTGGATATAAACACCTACTATGTGCCAGGCATTTTTCAGGTGCTGGACATACAAATCGGCAAACGAGCATTTATTAAACACCTACTATGTGTCAGGCATTGTTTCACGTGCTGGACGTACAAATCGGCAAACGAGCATTTATTAAACACCTACTATGTGCCAGGCATTTTCTTGGATGCTGGATATACAAGTCAATCAGTAAGCACTTACTAAATATTTACTAGATGCCAGGTCCTGTGCATGTAACACTGATTGGGGGAGAACAGGAGAGAAGGAGCCGAGTGCTAAGTATCTGGGAGGAAGAAAGAGAGACTGATGGAAGGAGATGTAAAAAAAGAAGAAGAATTATCCCTTTGAGGGCAGAGTTTATTTTGCTTTTAAGTTGTATCCCCAGTGCCTAGCACAGTGCCTGGAACATAGTAGGTGCTTCATAAATACTCACTGATTGTTCAGTACCCAACAGGGATATTAAAAAGAAAGTTGGGTGGCCCTAGGAAGGTCACTCCTACACTTGGAGCCTCAGTTTCCTTGTCTGTAAAGTGGGTGTGATAAAAATTGTTATCCCTATTCCACCTGGTGTTATAGAGAGAAATTCTATCACCTCAGAGTCCTATAGAAACAAGAGCTCTCCCTAGGACAATGAGGGCAGTGACAGAGAGACAAATGCAGAGACCCCAGGTCCTTCCAACAGGGCCACTCGCCCATGACACCCCGGATGGCCCAGTCCCATCTAAAGTAGGAACCAGCCAAAGAAGAGCTGTTGACTTTACAGCTAAAACATTTTGATTAAAAACTGGAGCATAAGGGCTAGAAATGCCAAAAATGCACAGAAGTCACCCTGCCGGGCCTGGAATCTGGTGCTGAGATTCGATTCCTGGATGTTTTCCCCCTCAAGGGCATCAGGTTTATAAAGAGCATGTGTGCATATGGAAGAAGAGTCACAAAGGGAGAAGGGATGACCCAGAGCCAGGAAATGAGCTGTGTAGACCTGCTGAAACACAGGGACAGTTCACTGATCCTTCCACACTGGTCTACCTCTACACAGGCCGGGACAGAAGGGGCAGCCTAAGCACCAGCTTCTGCATGAAGGCTTCCAAATGTCCCAAGGGCCAGTGTCCCCTCCTTCGAACACACCCCCCCAGACATCCTCTTGTACCTAACTACTTTGTCCTTATCCCTATTCATTCTCTTTATTCTATTTAAATAATTTATTAAGTTACACATTTTATTCAAATGAAAATTTATATTTTATATTAACTACTACTAACTATACTAACTACTATTAGCTTAACTGTATTAAGCAGTTTTTGTATTTAACTCCTTTGTACTTGTTCATATTTGTTCTCTGTATATTTATTCTATTAAATCAATTAACTATTAAATTATACATTTTTATATCTAAATATCAATTATATTATAAAAATAATTTACATATTTATATGTCTACTTGTCTTCTCCACTGGAATTTAAGCTCTTTGGAAGCAGGAATTATTTCCTTCTTTATATTTTTGTCCCCAAAGTACCTGGCATATAATTTTGTTGTTATTCAGTTGTTTCAGTCATGTCTGATTCTCTGTGACCCCATTTGGGGTTTTCTTGGCAAAGATATTGAAGTAGTTTGCCTTTTCCTTCTCCAGCTCATTTTACAGATGAGGAAACTGAGGAAAACAGGGTTAAGTGACCTGCCCAGGGTCACACAGCTAGTAAGTGTCTAAGGCCGGAACTCAGGAAGATGAGTCTTCCTGATTCCAAGCCCCACATTCAATCCACTGCACCACCTAGCTGCCCTCAGCACACAGCAGGGGTTGACAACAATACTTGTTGATTGACTTAATATAGGAAACACCCATGAAATGAGAGCTCTCTGAAAGAAAAACAAAAAACAAAAAAACCAGAAGTACAGTGTAGGAAGAAATAGAGGGTGTCCCAGAAGTCTTAGTGCAGTCTTAAGCTCTCAATGACTGTATATAATCCAGAGAATTCAGTAGCTTAAAACTACCTCAAGGAACACCTACATTTCAGGACCCCCTCCCTGCTTTCTACATAGTCCCTCCTTCTTATCTCCAGGATAAGATCCAAACTTCACTGTTTCCAATGTAAAGCCCTTCACAACCTGGCTCCAACCTACCTTTCCAGCTTATTATCTCTTGTTTCCCCTCATCGAGTTGACAGCCAGCCTGGCCTGTCCATGTTCCAACCTTCCGTTTCCATGCCTGTGACCCTACATCTCAGTGCTTTCACATTCTGGAACACACCCCTTCCTCACCTCCACCTCTTGGAAATGTTTCTTTCAAGCCCTCCTCAAGCCCCATTCCTTGATCCAGAAATCCCCCAGAAGCCTCTTCAGGACACACCAGCCTGGGCACTCACATACTGGAAGGACCTTCTACCCCGGCAGTCTCTCCCTCTGACTGGGCTGGACGGCTTCCTCCCAGACCCTGCCTTTCAGAAGGGCATCCCAGCTCGTCAGGCTTTTATTCCTCTCCAGGCTATGCTCTTAACATCCTCTAGAATGCCCTCCCAAGGGGGCACCTTCAACCCACTGCCTCTCTTTTTTTCAGCATCCCTTTTTACTGGGCTGTCTTCCCCTATTAGAATCTAAGTTCCCTGAGGGCAGGGATTCTTTCTGCTTGTATTTGCAGCTCTTAGCACAGTGCCTAGCACATAGTAAATGCTTAATAAATGCTTGTTGATCAACTGAGGGTCCCCCCACACCCTGACTGCTAGTACCTCCCCTCCCCCAAATCACCTTGTATTTATTTCCTATATATGTATAGGAAATAATGGAGAAAGAAAAAAGGAAGGAAGGAAGGAAGGAAGGGAGGAAGGAAGGAAGGAAGGAAAGAAGGAAGGAAGAGAGGGAGGAAGGGAGGAAGGAAGGAAGGGAGGGAGGAAGGAAGGAAGATGTTATCTCCCGGGCTCCAAGAAGGATCTGTCAGACGCTCATGGCATTTATTTTCATTCTCGCCCAGACCTGCCATTCTGCTGGTAGACAGGCCTTGCCCTTTTAATGCAGATCAGTAAGTTATCTGTAACTTACACTAAGAATTGCCCTGGCACTGAGAGGTTGAGTGACTTATTCCTGACACGTCAAAGGCAGGACTTGAACTCGGCGTCTTCCAGATGCTGACGTCATCATGCCACCTCTTGCTTTATGGAGGGAGATCTCTCTAGTAACAGCTCACATTTGTACAGGAATGTATAGTCACAAGGTACCTCACGACAGCCCCAGGCTCTTATGTCTACAGGGAGGATAACCACAAGTCACTGTGCTCATTTTACAGATGTGGAAACTAAGGCATGAAATATGATTGGGTGAATGAATGAAAGAGCATTTATTAAATGCTTCCAATGTGCCAGGCCCTGTGCTAAGAACCAGGAACACAAAGACAAAATTGAGGCAGCCCCTGCCCTCAAGGAGCTTACAGTGAAATTGGGGAAGCCAACACATAGAGGAGTGATGGCCAGGGAAGGATGGACATTTTGAGGAGTCACAGGGATGGGGAGCTGATCTGTTGGGCGGGTCATGAACATGTTCCAGACACAATGATGATTTTGATTTGACTCCTGTGTACGGTGAGAGGGGAGATATAAATGCAGTAGCAGGGCAGATGGCAAAACTCTAATGAAGTAAAATTTAACAGGGAAAAATGCCAAGTCCTATAGTTTAAAAATAAAATCATCCGATGAGGTGGGGGCGAGGAGGGAACAACTAGACAACAGTTGGCATGAAAAGAAACCTGGGAGCTATAGTGGACTGCAAACTCCAAACTGGGTCAAGGAAACCAAAACACTGAGCAATCGATGGTAGTGCTGGGTCGAGAATGTCTCACTATCCTCAGTCTTTGGCAGACAAGCCAAAGTTCTCCTCGGTTCTTAGCATCATGTTTTTAAGGACATTCACAAACCAGCATGTGTCCAGAGGACAGAAGGATGAGGGAAAAGGGAACCTTCCTTGCCTTGGGGAAGGGCTGAACAAATTAAGAGCGTTTAGCCTAAAGGAGTGGGAGGGGAAGGGGACATGACAGCTGTTCTCGAGCAGTGAAAGACTGTCACAGAAAGAGAGTTAATGGGCTTGGACTGAGTGCAAAGACCACTTCTCCCAGAAACCCTTCTTTACCCTCTTTAAAGCCAGTGTCTTCCTTCTGCCGATGACTCTCTAATTTAGCCCACATGTATCTTCTTTGTACATAATTATTTGCATTGTTTATACTGCGAACACCTTGAGGGCAGGGACTGTTTTTGCCTTTCATGGTATCATCAGGCTTAGCGTGGCGCCTAAAACAAAGTAAGTGCTTAATAAATGTTTATTGACTGACCATGGACAGAGGGAAGAACTGGGCTGGACAAGCAGAGGGCTCTGGGAGGCAGATCTCACTGCAGCATAAAGAAAACTTTTGCTAAGCTGTCCAAAATTAGAACGGGTTGCCTTGAGCCATCGTAAGTCTCTCTTTCACTGGAGGTTTTCAAAAGAGCAGGGGTTTTTAACCAGGGGAGCAGAGATCCCCAAGGATCTGTGGGTAAATTTCAGGGAGTCTCTGAACTTGACTGGGGAAAAAAATTACATCTTATTTTCACTAGCCTTTGGAAGCCTATGTGTTTTATCTTATACATTTAAAAACATGATTGGGAGCAGAGGTCCCTAGGCTTCACCAGACTACCCAAAGGGGCCCACGACACAGAACAGGTCAAGAACATCAGGCCAGAGACCAGAAGAACACTGACCAGGGATGTTGGAGAGTTCCATTCAAGTACAAGTTGGAGAAAATGAACTCTGAGGTCCCTTCCCAGTCTGGCCAAATCAGTCTCAAGATCACCCTGTTCATAGGGTTCCAGATCACCTGGCACCTAGGTCAACTGGTCTAGTGGCTAATCAGTGTCAGAGATCAGAGCAGGTTTCTGACTGGGCTTTTGTCCCATTGCTGTGCTATGACACCAAGCAGCCTCTTGAAAGGGAAGGCAAGCCTTTCTTTCCTTGACTGACAAAAGGAGCTTTGAAAGCTCAAGAAGGTGATTTGGGGACAATGGGTTTTAGTTGAAAGAGCAGAAGATTTAAAATGAGAAGACATGGGTTCAAGCCCTGATTCTAGCATTTACTCTCTGAGACCCTGGTAAAGTCATTTCTCTGGGCCATAAATTTCTCATTTGTAAACTGAGGCAGGTGGCCTGAATGATGTCTAAAGTCTATTTCAATTCAACAAGCAATAATTAAGAGGCCACTATGCCCTGAGCACACTGTACGAGTAAGTGCTGGGGATATAAAGACAAAATGAAGAACGGCCACTGCCCTCAAAGAGCTTACATTCTACTGGAGTGGGAACAACACATACACAGTTATCGTTTACTTTTATCAGTCCTATGTGTCTGTCTCTTTGCAACCCCATTTGGAGTTTTCTTGGCAGATATGGGAGTGGTTTGCCATTCTCCAATTTATTTTTCAGATGAGGAAACTGAGGCAACCAGGGTTAAGTGAATTGACCAGGGTCATGCAGCTAGTATCTGAGGTGGATTTGAACTCGGGTCTTCTTGACTCCAAGCCCAGTGCTCTATCTGCTGGACCACCTAGCTGCCCTTAACATACACAGTTAGTGGATACAAAATATAGGCACAGTAAATAATAATAGCTAACATTAATACGATGAAACACTTTAACATATATTATCTCATTTGGTCTCTACAGTAATTTTATTGTAGGTAGGCACTATTATTATACTCGTTTTATAGATAAGGCTGAGAGAGGTTGGGTATGTCACTCAGGGTCACACAGCTAGCAAGGATCAAGGCAGAATTTGAACTCAGTCTCTTTGACTCGATGTGATTTCAAGAGATAAGGGATCAGGAAAGGCTGTCATTTGAACCGAGCTTTGAAAGAGAGCTAGGCTTTCCAGGAAGTGAAGGTGAGAAGGGAGAGCATTTCCCACACAGGGAAAGCCTATGCAAAAGCATGCAGGTAAGAGAGGGAATGTCAGATAGAGGGAACAGGGTAGCTAATTTGACTGGGACCATAGAGACAATCGGGACCACTAGGTGGCACCATAGTGCATAGAGCACTGGACCTGGAGTCAGAAACTCATCTTCGTGAGTTCAAACACAGCCTCAGACATTTACTAACTATGTGACCCTAGACAAGTCACTTAACCCAGTTTGCCTCAGTTTCCTCATCTGTAAAATGAGCTGGAGCAGGAAATGGCAAACCGTTACAGTATCTTTGCCAAGAAAATCCCAAATAGGGTCACAAAGAGTTAGATACAACTGAACCAACCAAACAAGAACAGATTATAAAGGGCTTTAAATGCCAAACAGGAATTTGTTCCTTGTTCCCAAGCAGAGGAGTAACATGGCAGACCCGGGCTTCAGAGATATGTCTGGCAGCCATGCAGAGGAAGGACAGGAGAAAAGAAAGACCAGAGGCTGGGAGGCTAACGAGGAGGTTATTTCAATGGTCCAGGTGAGAAGTACTAAGGCATAAGTGCCGGCAGAAGTGACAAGACTCGGCAAACCATTTGGATAGAGAAAGGGGAGAGGGAAAAGGAAGAGTGAAGGATGCCTCTGAGGCTGTAAAGCCAGATGACTAGAAGGATGATGGAGCCCTTGGCAGAAATAGGGAACTCAGGATGAGCTATCAATTAGGTAATGTCACATGCTCGAGAAGTCTTCCTGAGAGCTGCCAATCGACACATGATTCCTTTGCAGAAGAAGCCAAGAAGGTCGTCCCTCAATGAGAGGGAGCTGATGAAATCTGGGTCTTAGCTCACATTTCTGTGACTCAAATTTTAAGATTCATAAGGCAGAGGTAAGGAAGTATTTCTTGACCATGAGTACTATTTTAAAACTTAGGATTGATTAAAGTGGGAGGGGCAGGGGAATCATCCTTCCCCAGAGCCAGTGAAGTAGGTAAAGGACCCAGTTTGGAGTCAGAAATGACCTACCTGGGTTCAAATTCTACCTCAGACACTGGGTGCAAGTCATTTTTAAAACCTCACTGGGTCTCAGTTTTCTCATCTGTAAAATGGGGGTAATAAGAGCATCTTCCTGACAAGCCATCAGCAAGGATCACATGATATAATGTACATACAGTGATTTGCAAACTCTAAATCATTATAGAACGCCAACTGTTATTATTAGAGCTGTCACATCTACACAGTACTATATGATCGCAATAGAATCCATCAAAAACTGTTCAAGGCAATATTGATATCAACCAAGTAGGGAAATAGACTGTGAAACCTTTTATTTCAAATGACCATGGAAGCAGAGATGGTGATTTAAGAGAAGAAGAACCTGCCCTACCCTGCCCAACACATGCAGACTTCCCTTTGGGGACACACACACACACACACACACAAACATACCTTGAAATCTCTAAATCCTGCCTGGGCTGGGAAAATAAACTGGGATAAAGTAAGATATACCAAGGAGTGATTTTCCATTTGAAGTGTTTGCCAAGCTGAGCTTGCTTTCTCTGCTGAGTTCAAGGAAAGTAATTTGAACTGCTTGTGCCCAACAGTTTGATGTAGTGAAATCAGTCACCTCTTCATCAGCTACAAATTCTCAATTACGGAGAGGTCCGGGAGCCAATGTAAAAGACTGGCTGGGTCTGCTCCTTTAGGAAACCTGAGCCAGGAGGTCATATCCACCCCCAAAAGGGCAGGATTATAAAGAGTCAGATTCTCACCTGGGTTCAAGTCCCAGCTCTGACAGATATTGTTACCACAGTCGGGGAACTAGGGAAGTTTAGCTTTGGAACAGGAAGGTAGCAGCTGATGCCAGCAGTTTTAAAGAGGATGTCCAGCTTTCTCTCCTACTGAGAGCTGATGAAGGCAAGGCATGCTGTTAAATCTTAAATTGGTCATAATATGTAATGTTCTAGGTGGTAAGGTGGATAGAATGCTGTGTCTGGGGTCAGGAAGATTTGAGTTCAAATCTGACCTCAGACACAAGCTTTGTAAGCCTGGACAAGTCACTTAACCTCTGCTTGCCTCAATTTCCTCAAAATGGGAATAATAACACCAACTCCCTCCCAAGGTTGTATTGAGCATCAAATGAGATAATATTTATAGAGCACTTAAGATAGTGCCTGTCATATAAGTAAGTAGGTCCTTAATATTTGTTTTCTTCCTTTGGAGGAGACAAGGGTTTTGAAAGAGAGAGGAGCAAGACATCTTTGTAGCCAAGTGTAACTCTGGAGTCTGGTTACCAAGTTGACTTTCCCCATGTTTGTGCTTTCCCCAAATTGTAGGAGACCTGGGCCAAGTCCCATGTACTGGGCTGGGCTGTCAGCTGTCCAAGGTCTTAGGCATTGAGAACACCAATCTGTATCATAAGGTCAGCACCTTCTGGACCCTTCCCTGGTGTCTCAGGAATGAGAGTTCATCTGAGCCATCTCCCTCAAGTCATTTCATGGCTGAGGCTCTGTCTCTTCACCTTGATGTAAAAGGATGACTCCTTTGGCTAGCCACCTTCAGATTCATCAAAAATATTAGCCATAAGATAATAAATATCTTTGACCACAGCAACTGGCAGTCTGGGTCAGAAGAAGGAACATCCACTCAGATGATTCAGGGAAATTCAAGTCAACAGGCTTTTGTCAGCACCTACTATGGGCCACACAGTGGGGATACAAGGACAAAACCATAAAACCAGCCCTTCCCTCAAGGTGATCATTTTAAAAATGAGGAAACTGAAACCCACAGAAGTTAGTTTATCATAATGCTCATATTAAAGCCAGGAATCAAACCTAGGTCACCTGGCTTTTATTCCAGTATTCCCTGGTATTTATATCTGCCCACAAATCCTTCAACATGAGTACTTCAAGTCCCAAAGGAATGTGTCAGGTAGTCAACAAGCATTCATTAATCTCCTACTATGTACCAGGCACTGAGGATACAAAAGAAGATCCTAGCTTTTGAGCCAGAAGGGACTTTAAGGGATTCTATCACTTCACAAGTGGTCTATTACAAGAGCCTGCTGGCTGTCTTCCTGCCTCCGGTCTCTCCCTACTCCATTCAGTTGTCAAACTCATCTTCCTAAAACTCAGGTTCGATTACTTCCAGGGTCAAATACAAAACCTCTGATTGGTATATGAAGCCTTTCATAACCTGCCTCTTCACCACACACACACACACACAAACACACACACACACACACACACACACACACACACTTCCCTTCCTTATCACAACCTTTCTTTTTGTATCTTCAGAGTTTTTTTTGGAGAACTTCTCCTGTCTCCTGGGTTGACATTCCTTGCAGAACTTTGGATGTGGATTTCTTCTTCCCCTTCCTCTGAACCCTTGGAAATCCCAAGATCTGTCCCAAGACTCAGGGTGCCATCAGGTGAGGTTGGGCCGGCCTTTCCACTCTTCTCTAGGGAGATTAGAACACAATGTCATTTGTAACCACTTGAGCATCATACAGATGTATTTACGTCTGGTCCTTATACTGTGGGGTGGAACAGAGAACTTCAGTGTTCCAAGTGAATAATGCCTAGAGACTCCAACAGCCTTCAGTAGTCAATCCTTTGGAAGGTCATTAACCTCGAGACACATATGGAGATGTACTGACTTGTGTTCCTTCTCTAAACCATCTGGAATGACTTTAAAATGTTTGGATAACTCCCTCTTTAAAAAGGAAAGAGAGAGAGACAGAGAGAGAGAGAGACAGAGAGACAGAGAGAGAGACAGAGAGAGACACACACAGAGACAGAGAGAGAGAGAAACAGAGACAGAGAGAGAGAGAGAGGAGAGGCAGAGACAGAGGAAGACAGACAGAGGAAGAGAGAGGGGAGAGGGAGAAGGAGGTGGGGGAAGGAAAGAGAGGAGAATGAGAGAGAGAGAGAGAGAGAGAGAGAGAGAGAGAGAGAGAGAGAGAGAGAGACTTCAGCTATCAAAGGACAGCATGAGTTCCAATAAACCCAAAGGTCCTTTGAAGGCTCTGGGGGGAAAAAATAGAGCCTAACCATGAGCGGATTAAGTTCTGCAGCATCTGCCGTGAAGTTTGTTTTTGAAATGCGGTCACAAATAGATTAACTCATAAGCTTGCTAGAAATAAAGACTGGCTAGAATTTGACGCACTCCAAGTTGGAAGGCACCCCTCAGACCATCTAGTCCAAGCAGTGCCTGAAATAGGAATGGCTTCTATTCCACCCAAGGGGTCAACAAGACACCCCTGAAGGTATCCATGAATGCAGAGCCCTTTATCTCCCAATATAGCCCATTCTACTTTTGAATAGCTATCATTACCATGTTCTCTCTACACTCACGAGTCCTACTTCCTCCCTCTGGGCCAAATAGAACAGTGGCACCATAGTGCATGGTGCACTAAGCCTGGAGACAGGAAACCTCATCTTCCTGAGGTCAAATCTGGCCTCAGACACTTCCTAGCTGTGTGACTCTGGGCAAATCACTTCACCTTGTTTGCCTCCATTTCCTCATCTGTAAAATGAGCTGGAGAAGGAAATGGCAAACCACTCAATATCTCTACTAAGAAAACCCCAAATGGGGTCACAGAGAGTTGAAAACTGAGCAACAACAATCCCTCTTCCCTATTACATCTCTTCAAATACTTGAAGATAACTATCTCAGGCCCTCCCACGCAGTCTTTTCTTCCCCATGTTAAATAAGCCTAGTAACTTCAACCTATCTTCATGGCATCGTTTCTAGCTTTTTAACCATCTTGGCCACCTCCCTTCTGGACACATTCTACCTTATTATGTTTCCTCTTAAAATGCATTCCCAGTTCTGGACATAGTCCTCCAGATGTGGTCTGGCCATAGCCATAAAGGGAACATCATCTTTCTAGCGCTGGGGAGGGATCAATTAATCAACAAGCTTTTATTAAGTGCCTACTGTGTGGCTCATGCTGAGGATACAAAGAATGAGCATTCAGCTTCAAGGAGCTTGTATTCTAACAGGACAGACAAATAATGATAAAAACAATAGCATTTATTCAGCACTTTGAGGTTTGCAAAGCACTTTACAAAGATTATCTGTTTTGATCCTCACAACAATCCTGTGAGGTAGGTGTTATTATAATCCCCATTTTACAGATGAGGAAACTGAGGCAAACATCAGTTAGATGATTTACACAGAACTAATTAGGAAGTGTCCAAGGCTTAATTTGAACTCAAGTATATCTGCTGACCCACCAACTATGAAGGTGACATCCTGGGGCACTTGTCTTCCTTTCTACTCTTGGGGAAACTGATAGCTTCTAAATTCAAGGGCAGAATTCTCATCAAATAATACCTGGCATTTATGTGGCATGATAAAGTCTGCAAAGCCCTTAATCTGAGCCTCAAAACTGACCTGTGGGAAGGCACTACAGGTATTATCATCACACCCATTTCACAGATGAGAAAACTAAGACTTAGACTCCTAGTGAATTGATTTGCCCTAGGTCACACAGCTAATAAATTAAACTAGAATCACAATCCAGGTCTCTGAACATCAAGTTTAGCAGTCCTTCCACTGGCTTAGGGGTCCTCAAAGTGTGGCCCTGGGCTCCTGGGACCTGCCCCTGAGACCCTGTTGGTGGGAGGGGTCTGTAAAGTCCAAACTATTTTCATAATAATATTAAGATATTTTCATTCCTAATACAGAATCATACCACTCCTTTGTCACCAAATCCCACTGTCAAAACCTCAAACCCATTGTCTACCCCAGCTCAGTAGACTTTCTGACTGTGTATACCATTATTCCCAGAGAATCAACTGCCCATTTAAGCAATTCTTGTCTTTAAGGAGGGCAACCTTAACTTTGTTCGATGACTCAGACAAAGGCAGAGACGATGTCCTTATTAGATCTGCAGATGCCACAAAGATAGGAGAAATGCCTACCACCCCAGGTGTCAGAGTCAGTATTTTCAAAGATCTTGGGGACTAAGGTCCAACAAAACTTGATAAGATGAAATGAAATAGGGTTAAAAGTGAAGTCTTACACTGGTGCTCATCAACCTCAAGTTCCCCAAGTCTAAGATGGGAGAGGAGTGCTGAATAGCAACTCCACTGAAAAAGACTTGGGCATTTGAGGGAACTACAGACTCAAAAAGAATCAACAAGGGGGTCTTCCAGGTCACATGAGCAACAAGATGGTAGACCAAAAGTTTTCTCTGATCTCCATGATTTCTCAAACCTCTCCAAAACAAAGATGAGGCACCAAAGATAAAACAACTTGAGCCATCTCCATGGTCTATGCCAAAAGATGGCAACCTTCTCATCCATCTTCAAAAAACAAAAATAAATCAGGAACTGACACACACTGACTTTGAGCTCACTCAGCATTCCTCCCCCACCTTTCATGCTAGGAGTGGCAAGGCTGCACAACAGATCCAAGGACATGACATGGGCTTACATCAAAAGTCATCCCTGAACTCTGGTTCCAGAGACCTTGGCTTCAGGCTACATTAGTGCTCAGGCCTTGACAGCCAGCTTGGCCACAGCACTTTAGGAGCAAAAGCCTATTTGAGGGCTGAAATCCAGAAGTACCAGCACTACAAAGTTCCGATACCAGGGAAAACAGGTTCTGAACTGCTAAGGCTGGACCAAAGAACTGAGAATGGGGAGAGTGGGACAAGTTACCAGGAGAAGATATCCTTTGTACAGGGGACTGTGTAACATTCTGCCAATCCTGAGGCTTAATGACTGAATGCGTGCTACCTCAGTCAAACTGAGACATATTAAAGACTTTAGCTTGAAAAGGCCATGGTCCCATACTGCATCCTAGGCCATCTCCAGTTGTTCTGATCCATATCTGGCCACTGGACCCAGATGGCTCCAGAGGAGAAAGTGAGGCTGGTGACTTTGCATAGCCTTCCCTCACTTAAATCCAATTTGCTTGCATGTCATAGCATCACCTCCCTGATGTCATGGTCCTCTTCAAGAATGAAGGACAAACAGCAACAATCATTCGTGAGAGAAAGAGCACAGCATCCAACTGGAGCCAATTCTGACCATCCAAAAGTCAACTAGGGCAAAGACATAGGCTGGTGAACTGTGTGAACTGCCCAGTGTGGGAGGATGCTGAGATACTTTGAGATCCAGTCTCCAAAGAAACCACCATAAGAGGGGAGGGAGTCAGGAAGTGAGAAAGAAGGGACAATAAGGAGAAAAAGACCGAAATAACAAAAGATCTTAGGAAGAAGAAAATGCAAAGACCTTGAAGATAAATAAATAAATCAATAGGAAGCAGTAACAATTTAAAAATGTTGCCTCCTATATAATGAACAAGTTCAAGTATATATGTAAAAATACTGAACAATGAAGTATTTCATAATTCAACACTTGATGAGACAAAGGACCCTGTGGAATTTGAGGAAAACAGAACTACAACATACTGTTCCTAAGTAGTTTAAAGGAGAAATGAGAATTATGAGAGCAGAATTTCTGTCCTGCACAACAAAAATAATGAGCAGAACAGAAAAATTTGAATCTGCAACGGCAAACGTCACCAAAGGAGCAAAAGAGAAAACGATAGATATGGAACGCAAATACACAGAAATGAAGGACAATCTAGAACGAGAGAAACAAAAAACAACAACATTAAAAGTAAAATCTGCTCACTATATCAGCAAAAAAAAGACCAAACTCAAAGACCAGAGGTACAGAGAAAACCTGAGGACCACAGGTCTCCCAGAATAACATACCAAGAAAAAGAAACAAACCCTCACACCATAATGAAGGAAATAATAGAACTGCCCAGAACTTCTAAACATAGGAAATGAAATTCAAATAGAAAGAATTGACAGATTGCCTCCAGGAAAAAAAACAACAAAAAACCAAGGCTGTAAACTCCAAGACACATAGTGGTTAAATTTAATAATTCGATTCAGAAACAAGAAGTTTTGCAAGCCATCAGGAAAAAAGACCTTCACACACAAAGAAAAGGATATTTGGATAATGCAAGACTATTCCTCATCCACTAGAAAAAGGAGGAGGGAATGGAATAATGTGTTCCAAAGAACACTGGAGCTCTAGATACAACCCAGAGTAACCAATCCTGAAAATTTGATCTTAACCATACAGGACAGAAGATGGACTTCCATAACAAAGAAGAGCTTGAAGTGGTTTTTTAGGAAGAATACCTGAACTGAAGAGAGTATCTGCCTCTTGAACACCCCAAACAACAGAAATGCAGGAGTGAATAAATGACATAGGCAAGGACAATAACCGCAATAGAGAGACAACAACAACAACAACAAAATGAGATTTCTTTCTAAATGTACACAAGGACACAGGGGTGAAGGTGGAAAGGCGATAAAAGTAACAGTGAAGAATTTAAAAAGGGGGATTGTGGACAGAACCTGTAGACATCCTGCCTCCAGGTGATCACTTCTTTTGTGGGACTGTACTGCAACATGGGAAGGTGCAACAAGGGGAGGAAGAGAACAGGTGGCTAGAGAGGAGTGAGTGATACACCAGAGTCAAACCAAGGGCTAACAATGAGGAGAAAATGGCTTCCATGGGCTCAGAAAGAGAAGTGACTACAGGGGAGTGCAGGTCAAGAGGAGGGGAGGAAGATTGAAAGGTTGGAAAATTGGAAAAGAAGCAGGTCTTACTTTGGAGGTGGGAGAAGATTCCACTGATGAATCCTATGAGTGAAGAGAGATGGTTAGTGAAGGAAGATGAGGACCTTACAACTGGATGAGGCTGGAGGGATTTGGGGTTTGCAAATTTTACTTGTCCTGAGAGTGGGGGAGTTGGAACCCCTGAGGCCAAATGCACCTGGAGGAATGGGTGAGCATAGACACAGGGGAAAGATTTCCAGACAAATGTATAAAAATATCAACAAGAAGGGGTACAGATCAGTGGTGGCCTAATGGAGTCATCTGCAGTCTTCCTGATCTATATCTCTCAACTGGACCCAGATGGCTCCTGAGGACAGAGTGAGGCTGGTGACTTTGCATAGCCCTGCCTCACTTAAATCCAATTCATCTGCAAGTCATGGCATCACCTCCCTGATGTCATTGGTCCTCTTAGAGAATGAAGGACAACAACAACATATAACCAGGGATGTGGTAGGGAATAGGCCCTACCATGGGGCAGTGTCCTCTCTGACAACTACTCTAATTGGCATTATTCTGAAAATGAGACACAATGGAAAAGGGAATTCTATGGGGTAAGGCTGAGAAGGAAGTAACAAAAAGCTCCTGGAAGGGAGAGCCTAGACTGGATTGTTAGAAGCTTTGATTGCATGAAGAATACAAAAAAAAAAAAAAAGCAAAAGACTGGATAATTATAGAGGTCACTAACAAATAAAGAGGGTCTACAGTAAACACAAATAGGACATGGACAGTGAAGAGAATGAGAAAAATCCTTTTTGGAAAAGGGCACAAAAATTGAAATTTAAAAACTAAGGAACAGGACTATCTGAAGGAAGGGAGAAGAAGGAGGAGTATCAAATGAGAGGAAGGGATCAGCAACAAGAGGAAGAGACCAGTGGGAACAGGACCACCTTAAAAAAAAGATTAAAGTAACTGAAGTAACAATACTCTGTTTACAGCAGACCAGGGAACTTGAAACTGAAAAGCTTCTGCACAGACAACATTAACATATCTAGGATTAAAAGGGAAATGGGAAAAGGGGGTGGGGAAGTCTTTCTATCAGATTTCTCTGATAAGAGCTTGGAATCCACAATCTATAAACAATAAAACACATAGTTGGTGAAACTATGAAACGGTACAACCATTTTGGGAAGCAATTTGGAATTACGCAAATAAAGTGACTAAAATGTCCACTCCCTTGGAACCAGAGACTCCATTACTGAACTTATATGAACCATCAATAAGAAAAATGTCTCTACAGACTCCAAAATATTTATAGCAACACTTTTTGTGACAACCAAGAATTAGAAACAAAGTAGATGCCCATTGATTGGGAAATAGCTAAACAAATTGTGGTACATGAATGTGATGGATATTACTGTGCTGTAAGAAATGATGTCTGTGATGAATACAGAGAAGCTCAGAAAGATCTATATGAACTGATGCAGAGTGAAGTGAGCACGACCAAGAAAACAACATATACAGTGACTCCAACAATGAAAATGGAAAGAACAAATAAAAAAATCAAAAATCAATGAGACAAAACAATAAAGATCAAACAGGGTTCAAATGAAGAGATATCAGAAGAGACCCCCAACCCACCCCTTCATGGAGGTGGGGAGATCCACAGGTGTTATACATTGTATATGTCTTCAAACTTCTTCAATATATCAATCAGTTGTGCTGATTTTTTTCCTCTAAAAAAATACTATTTTTCATACAGGATGGCTCTTGGGAATGGGGAAGGGAAGTAGAGGGATACATGGGATAACTATGGTGATGTAAAGAACAGAAAATATCAATAAAAACCTTTATTTTTTTAATAATCAACAAAAAACTTAGCATCACCTTAGGCTAAATTAAGCTTCCTGGAAGGAGGAGGCAATGGTCCCATATTCTCTTCCCAGATCAGACTATACCTAGTACTCTGTATTCAGTTCTCAGTGCCACAAGTTGGGAACGACTTTGATAAGCTAGAGAGCATCTTAGGAGGGTCACCAGGCTGGGAAAGGCTCTGAAGACTGTATCATAGGAAGAGCAGCTGATGGAAATGGGGATGGTTAGCCAGGAGGTAAGAAGACTTAGGTGGGGACATGAGATACATATCTTCAGGTTTTTGAAGTCTGACACCTAGGAATGGAATTAGACTTGTTGTTCCTGGCCCCAGAGGACAGACTGAGATAGAAGCAATGGGCGGAAATTACAGAGAAACAAATATAGGTTCAGTAACAGGAAAAAAAAAAACCTCCTAATACTTAGAGCTTTCTCAAAGGAGCCTAGAATGCCTGAGCACACAGTAGAGTCCCTCTCTTGGGAAAGCTCCAAGCAAAGGCCAGTGAACACTTGTCAGGCAGGATAGAGAAGGCAGGATAAGATAATTGCCCCCTCTCCTCCATCATCATCACAGCTAACATTTATAAGTACTGTGCTAAGTGCTTTATTTATTTCATTCAACATAAATCCTCAGAGGCAAGTGCTATTATTATCTCATTTTACAGAAGAGGAAACTGAGGCAAACATGGTCAAGTGATTTGCCCAATGCTACACAGCTACTAAGTGTCTGAGGCTGGATTTGAACTCTGGTCCATCCCTTGTGCCAATTAACTGCTCCAGTGTCACTGTTTCTTAGGAAGCAAGGAAAGCCTTGCTTGGACCTGAATGACTTCAGGAAATATGGTGCAGTTCTGAATACCAGATTCTAATATAGAGCATCCCTCTGACCTCTGCTATTCAGGATTCAACAGAGTCAGAAACAGCCAGATTTTCCAGAAGAGAATTACAGGGTTAGGGGATTATCAAGAGGACAGTTTGGTTTTTCCTTCCCAAAAGGATTGATCCTGTTCTCCATCACAGCACCCATCAGTCAAGAAGGGAGAGAGGACTTTTCCCATGGCAACCAGCTGCCCATTCCAAGTTAGCAACATGTGTTGTAGGTGGAACATCGATCTGAAATCCAAGGATCACAGCTCCAGTCCCAGGGATGCTATGTTCTTGCCTTGAGCTAAGACATTTCCCTTCTGGGGCTTCAATTCCCTAATCTGCAGCGGGGTTGTTGTTCAATCATTTCAATCATTTCAATCATGTCCACCTTTTCATGACCCCGTTTGGGGTCTTCGTGGCAAAAGGCAGAGAGGCAGCACCATAGTGTGCAGAGTACCAGAGCTGGAAGCAGGAAGATTCATCTCCCTGAGTTCAAATCCAGCCTCAGATACTTACTAACTGGGTGACCCTGGGCAAGTCACCTAATCTTGTTTGCCTCAGTTTCCTCATCTGTAAAATGAGCTGGAGAAGAAAACAGTAAACCACTCCAGTATCTTCGCCAAGGAAATCCCAAATGAGGTCAGGGAGACTCAGACATGACTGAAACAACTAAGTAACAGCAACAATCTGTAAAAGGGGGCTGAGACCAATTCATGTTTGGGAACTATTTATAGCATAAAGTCCCATAAAAAAATAAGTTAGTATTATCAGGAGAAAGTTAGAATACTCCACCCAGAACAACAGTCATTCATGATCACTTAATTGCTGTAAGAAACAGTCATCATTCTTTTAAAGAGCTTGATTGCAACAGTGGATGAGCCATTTCTCTCACACTGAGATTTGGCTAAAACCTAAGTAAGGATTGATCCAGTGAGCACCAGGCTCAGCCACTACCTTGTGTGGCCTCCTCTGGGCCTTAGGACAAAGGTCCTTCCCCCTCTCTGAGGGTGTACTCAGAACAAGGCTTTTGTTCTGAAGGTATTTCAGTAGGGAAAAAAAACCTGAGACCTGGGAAAGACCTTAGCTTCAAAAGGCCAGGGTCTCCCAGAGCCATCACCACTCACTAGACTCCAATGACCCTGGAGGAGAGAGTGAAGCTGATGACTTTGTGCAGCTCTGCCTCACTTAAATCCAATTTACTTGCAAGTCAAGACATCGCCTTTCTGATGCCATTTGTCCTCTTTGAGAAGGAAGGACAAACAACAATTTCATTAGGGTAGTGTAGTGGAAAGAACCCTGGTCTTTGAGTCCGAAAGACCCAAGTAAGAATGATGTTTACTAGGCCTGACACTACCTGTGTGGCCTAGGACAGGCAAACCACTTAATTTCCCTACAGCTCAGGTCCCTCATCCCTAAAAATCAATCATTAAACATTTATTAAGTACCTACTATTTGCCAGGCACTGTGCTAAGTAATGGGGATACAAAAGAAGGCAAAACACAGGCCCTCCCCTCAAGGAGCTTACAATCTAATGAGGTGGACAAGAAAACAATTTTATATAAAACAAGCTATATAAAGGATAAACAGGAAATAATCAACAGAAGGAAGGCCTTGGAGTTAAGAGGGGTTGGAGAAGGCTTCCTCTAGGAGGTGGGATTTTAGGTAGGACTTAGAGGGGAGTTGGCTTAGATGAGCTCTATGGTCCCATCCAGCTCTAAATTTTGATACTATCACATCTGCCTTTCAGTTTCCTCGTCTATAAAATAGGGTGATAATATTGGCACAATGTTACCGAAGTGCAGTGGCAGGCAGTCAAATGTTTAACAACTAACTCTCCCAAAAAAGGAAAAATGCAAACCCAACAGCTTTTAAGATTCATTCATATTACTGTCATTTCTCCCTCACTTTCTCAGGTCTAAAAAACGAAGTTTTGCTCAATAAATCAAGCCCTGATTTGTAGCATGACAGTTTGTAATTGCTCACACTGAAAATTTAACAATGGGCTCTCATGGGCAGTTTGGAGCTATCTCAGCTCATTGGAGGTACAAGGAGCCTTGTGAGGCCCAGGGGATAGGCTATTACCACTGATATATCTCTGTTTTTTCTATGGCTAGAAGAGAGATGAGAAGAGGCATCATGGAATAGTTGGAGTAAGGAAGTTCTGAGTTCAAATCCTGCCTCAGATAACCTTATGTAACCTTGGACAACAAAAACCATTCATTAATCTCCTATGTGCAAGAAATAGTATTAAACCTCCATGCCTCAGTTTCTTCTTACATCAAATAAGAGGGTTGAGCCTGATGGTCTCTGGGGTCCCTCCCAACTCTAAATCTAGACTTCTATGAGAGTGGGAGGGCAGGGGAGAGGAGGAGAGAGGAAGGGGTGAAAGGAGCGAGACTCATTAAGGTAAGAGGCTTATGGACACCTTAGCAGACTCAGGCATCTAAGCTGAAACCTCCCTTGAACAGCTTCAGTGAATGCTTCACTGAGAAGTGGGAGACAGAGCTATTCAGGTAAGAGTGACAGTCGGAGGGTTGGGGAAATGATAATTAGCCAAGTTCGGCTCCAATGTTCATTCCAAAGAAAGGAACACGTTATTCCAAAAGCAAAGCAAAATGTGAGTGAGAGGAGGAAGGCTTCCCATGGCAACCAAGCACATCCCTTCCGTGGCCTGCTGCGCTGTCCAAGGGGCTCAGCAAGAGAATCTTAAAATGGGCTTTTCACCATAATGGAACATTTCTCTCAACTGCATGTACCTTCCGGGAGGATGCAACACAGTGGAGAGAGGGCTGGAGAGGACAGTCAAAGATCTGGGCTTGAATTCCATCTCTGACTCCAAGGTCTAATCACTTGACCTCTGTGGGCCTCAGTTTCCTCATCTGTAAAAGGGAGTTATAATAATATCTGTCCAACTGGCCTCATAAAATTATCATTAAGACTTGAGAGAATGTATGTAAAGTACTTTACAAATCTTAACGTGCTTTATAAGTATCAGTGATAATCATTATTATTCCTTGGAATGCCTGATGCAAACCAGATTTGCTCTTAAGTCATAGTCAAATCTCCATTATAGTGATGGGTTTGGCCTCTAATGTAGCCAAAAGGCCTGGCATCTTAATTATTTGTAGTCATCTTCTCAGAAAAGATCATGAGCCATGTCTTGGAGGGAGCCAGGAGCCAAACTAGGAGAGACATTCCTTGACAGAACAATTCAACCACAAGTCTTTGTGGGCCCTAAGTGACTGAAGGCAAGAGGCATCTCCCATCCATTCCCTACTCTTAACTCACTCAGCCACCACTCTTGTGCAGGCTCCCATTACCTTTCACCTGCACTGCTGGAGTAACCTCCTCCTTGAGACTGCCTCTGATCTCTTCCCTTTGCAATCTATCCTCCACACAATAGCCAAGATAATATTCCTAAAACACAGATCTCATTATAAGACTCCTCTGCTCAGTGAACTCCACTGGCTCCCATGATCTCTAGGGGCAAATACATGTAAAGCCCTGCATAGTCCAGCTCTAATCTGCTATTCCAGGTTTGTTACACACTGTCCCCCTTGATACACTGACACATTTGACATATTAGCTAGCTAAATTCACCTTCTTGCTGTTCCTCTCTCTCGAGACATTCCACTCCCTCCAAGGTGGATGGTCCTTTATTCAATACACAATAGTGTATCTCTCGTACTTTGAAAGTACAATCACATGTTAATATAGCCAGTTATCTGCCAACCCTGTTATTAGGGACAGACAGAATGGGGAAGACTTGAAGGCTAATAGGGATACATCTTTTATTACTACCACCACCACCACTACTACTACTACCACCACCACTACTACTACTACCACCACCACCACCACCACCACTACTACTACCACTACTACTACCACCACTACCACCACCACTACTACTACCACCACCACCATCACCACTACTACTACTACTACCACCACCACCACCACTACTACTACTACCACCACCACTACTACTACTACCACCACTACCACTACCACTACTACTACTACCACCACCACCACCACCACTACTACTACTACTACCACCACCACTACTACTACTACCACCACCACCACTACTACTACCACCACCACCACCACCACCACCACTACTACTACTACCACCACCACCACTACTACTACTACTACTACCACCACCACCACCACCACTACTACTACCACCACTACTACTACTACCACCACCACCACCACCACCACCACTACTACTATCACCACCACCATCACCACTACTACTACTACTACCACCACCACCACCACCACTACTACTACTACTACCACCACCACTAC
>CM053582.1:109411898-109430331 GCA_028627135.1 Pseudochirops cupreus | reverse complement strand
ACCACCACCACCACTACTACTACTACTACTACCACCACCACCACCACCACTACTACTACCACCACTACTACTACTACCACCACCACCACCACCACCACCACTACTACTATCACCACCACCATCACCACTACTACTACTACTACCACCACCACCACCACCACTACTACTACTACTACCACCACCACTACTACTACTACTACCACCACTACCACTACCACTACTACTACTACTACCACCACCACCACCACCACTACTACTACTACCACCACCACTACTACTACTACCACCACCACTACCACTACTACTACTACCACCACCACCACCACCACCACTACTACTACCACCACCACCACCACCACTACTACTACTACCACCACCACTACTACTACTACCACCACCACCACTACTACTACTACTACCACCACTACCACTACCACTACTACTACTACCACCACCACTACCACTACTACTACCACCACTACTACTACTACTACCACCACTACCACTACCACTACTATTACCACCACCACCACCACCACCACTACTACTACTACTACCACCACTACTACTACTACCACCACCACCACCACTACTACTACTGCCACCACCACTACTACTACTACTACTACTACCACCACCACCACCACCACCACCACTACTACTACTACCACCACCATCATACTAATATCAACTACTACTATTACTACAACATAATTTCTAAGTTAGAAATACCCTCAAAGTCCTTTGGATACAACCTATGCTTGAAGAAGAATTCCCTCTGCAACCTGACAAAAGGTTAGTGAAGACAGTGTTGGCTTGAACCTAAGTGCAAATTTCAACACTTATAGACCTTAGGCAAGTCATTTACTTCCTCTTGGTCCCAATTTAAAAGAAGGGGAAATTGAAAGAGTGAGATTAAATGGTCTTGAATGTCTTTCCTAGCTCCACCTCTTGCAATCACCAGGCTTGGAGTATGGCTATTCCAGTGAGGCTGACTGAGCCAACCCATTACACTTAAAGTTGAGTGGTGAAATGCCCTGGTACCTTAACAAGTTTAGAACAGGTGTTAACAATCAATCTCAATCTTTTGTCTCAACTGATCATTCAATCCAAGGCTTTAGACTAAATGCAAAAAAACCTTTGGATCTGGAGTGAAGAGGAATGATTGGTCATGACTTTAGGGTCATCTATAAAATGTTATGTTAGCTTAGAACAAGGATTATTCTAGAGACTGAAGCAAGTATAGCATCTTGTTTTAAAAAAAACAAAACCCAAAAACCCTGAGGAGAAATCACTTTAGGCAAAGGATGGCCTTAGCCTAAGTCTCTTCTCCCCTCGCTCTTCTGGCCAGAGAAAAACAGCAATCTTGGAAAAGTTCAGAGGATTTTGCTCTGCCCATTGATATCCTATCAGTGTCCCTCGATCAGCTGATAGTAATGTATGCATTAGTAACAAAGGACAGACTGAATATAGATTCATAACCTCACAAGAAGCCCAGCAAAGAAACTACATAATGCCTTAGGGAAATTTCTTTAGCATGCCACAGAGGACAGAAAAAGACTCCAAGCAATTGTGTTACCCTTTTGCCACACACGTTCATTAAACTTGATCCCTAGACCAGTGGTTCTCAACCTGTGGGTCATGACTCCTTTGGGGGTCAAACGACCCTTTCACAGGGGTCACAGGGGTCGCCTAAGACCATCAGAAAACACATTATTTCCAATGGTCTTAGGAACCAAGACACCGCTCCTCTATCCATCTCCAGGCGGGTCTGCCCACATACAAGTATTAAAGGGTTGCAGCATTAGGAAGGTTGAGAACCACCGCCCTAGACTCTATATGAACTGGTGGGAAAGTATATCCAGACAGATAGGGTGGGAGGAGGGGAAAAGAATGTTTTATACCAATTACGCTATTTTAGTAACAAAAGCTACTTAAGCTTGGTTGACAATGATTCTCAACCAATATTCATGACAAGAAGCACACTGACGGGGACTCATGCATTATGGCATTAAAAAAGACACCTACCCCTGACTCCTCAAGGGTATCTGTTGAAGTCTGAACAAGCACAGTAGCAAGCTCTTTGGATCCAACTCATCAGTCTGAGCAGGAGTTGGGATAGGAGCTCTTATGCTTTCAATGAAGAACAATTCACTCTTGTTAGTAGGTTGTTCGGGTTTTTTGTTTGTTTTGTTACTTTTCTTGAATTCAAACTTAAATCAGCTTCCATGAAACTTTCACTCATTGCCCCTAGTTCTGCCCTAGATCAAGTGAAATACATCTAATCCATTTTCCATTTGACAGGTCTTCAAAATCTTGAAGGCAACTATAAAGTCCTGCCTGAGTTATCTTCTTCTCAATTCAACAAGTATTTACCAAGCACCTTACACAAGGCACCAGGGACAATGAAACACAAATGAAGCGACCTTCACTCTCAGGCACCTTATGTTCTACTGAGGGATAGATATAGGTATAGGTATGCACATGTACATATATACATATATATATATAGTGAAGGGAATTATGGTTTTCATAATAATTGATATAATATGTATAATAGATATACAAATAATTTCAATTTTTCAGAATCACCTCTTTTAGGATATGAGTCAGAAGTTCACAATGCAGCTTGAAATGAGCAATGAAAACTTTGACAATGCTCTCACAACCACTGCATTTTTGTGCCTGTGTACCTTAAGTGAAGCAACTCAAGGAACTTGTTCGAGTCACAGAACTCTGGTTCTGTGACCCACCAAGTAAACCCCCCAAGGACTTGGCCAGAATTGTTGTATTGTCTTCCACTAGTGGACTGGTCATGGGAAACCACTCTGGCCCTGGGAAATTATTTGTAGTCTATCTTCCTCTCTCTCTTCCCACCTTTTTTTTTTTTTGGAGCAGGAAAATTCCCGATTTGCAAATCTGTTCCTCATAATGAAACTAATTAATTAAGCTGCTACTTGATTACTGGCACTCTGTGTCTGGCCTGCTGTTTCATCATCATTAGGTTCGAGATTGGCTTGGTAAAATCCTGTTAATGAGATACATATATTTGTGTGTGTGTATGTGTGTGTGTGTGTGTGTGTGTGTATGTTGAATATATATGTATGTGTATGTGTGTTAAATACACATACATGTGTTGGATATATGTATGTATATTGAAATCTTGTTGAAATCCCCAAGGCTCAGCTCTCCTACATAAGTGTGTATATATCTATATCTACAAATACATACATATTATTATATACATATATAAGTATATATTGGTATACACTATTATAATGCATATTTTATATATTTAATATGGAGAGAAAGTAAATGCAAAGTAATTACAGGAGGAAGAGAAGACTGAGGCTGAAAAGGCTGTCAGCGGGGTGCACCTGAGCTGAGTTCTGAAGGCATCCTGGAGTTCCACAAGGCTGAGTAAATTCTGGGCATAAGGAAGAGCCTCTGCACAGACACAGAGGCATGGGAAGGGATACCATATATATAAGGAACAATGAATAGGCCGGTTTGGCTGGAATATAGTATTTGAGAGGAGAGATCTGAAATAAGACTGGAAAGGTAGGCTGAAGCCAGTCTGTGTAAGGCTCTAAATACCAACTGAAGAAAGCTGAGACCGTACATCCAGTCAGTCACCAAGCTGTATGAAGCTCCCTCCAGGAAACACATCCGGTGTGACTCCCCTTCTCTCTGTACCTACAGCCCCTCCTCTGGTTCCAGCCCTCACCACCTGGACCATGGCTGACGTTTCCTGACCTGCCTCCCCACATCCAGTCTCCCCCATCACCAATGGATGCGTCAGTGGCTCACTAATGCCCCTAGGAGAAAACATAAACTCATCTGCTTGGCATTTAAGATCCTTCCCAATCTGGCTCCAACCTATCTTTCCAGTCTGATTTACTTCCCATCAGAACTCTCTGTTCCAGTGAAATGAGTCTGTTTGCTAAACCCCCTACACAACACTGCATCTCCTGTCTCCATCTTGCACCGGCCATCCTACCCACCCCCCACCCCTGGCCTAGAACAGCCTCTCTCCTCACCACCTGTTGAAATCTCCAAGGCTCAGCTCTCCTACATATGGGCTTTACTGATCCCTGCCATTGGTTAGCCCCCCCCAATTACTCTACATACCATATATCTTTAATTTATGTACCTTATAACATATTTCATCCTTTGCCTTCCCCAGCAGAATATAGGCTCCTTGAGGGCAGGGGCCACTTCATTTTTGTCTTTGTATCTCTACCCCCTAAAAAAGTATCAGGCACACGCTTGCAAATGCTTGCTGAATGGAATTTATCCCAAAGGCAAAGCTTCTGAAACAGAGGAACGAAATAGTTGGGATTGTTCTTCAAGCCAAACATCCACAATTCTTTCAGCAAATCCTCATGGGTGGCTAAATGCCCATAAGGCAGATGGAGCCGGACTGACATCAAGAAGACCCTAGTTCAAATCCAGCCTCATATACTTATGCTCTGGGCAAGTCACTTGATCTTTCTCTGACTTGACTTCCTCATCTATAAAATGGGAATAATAACAGTGTCTACCTCACAGGGTCATTGTAAAGACCAAATGTGATAACATGTGGAAAGTGCTTTGCAAATTTTTAAGGCGTCTCCAATCAATCAATCAATAGCATTTATTAGACATCTGTAATGTACCAGGCACTGTGCTAAGCACTACAAATGCTGTCACTTTCATTGTTAGGCATGATCTCTGAGGCCCCTCGCCATTCTAATCCCCCTCTTCTGGACACTCTCTTGCTTAGAAACATCCTCCCTAACACGTGGCGGCCAAAAGTGGACACAAGGCTCCAGGGGGGTCAGTGGACTGTCACCAGCTTTGTTATGGGCCCTACGTGGTTGGCAATGAAGAAGAGAAAGCCAGTCTTCCTCCGTCATCCTCCAGGCCCTCATTTTAGCATGGAGGTAATCCCAGTGCTTGGAATAGATGCCACAAAAAGCAGGTACAGTCTCTGAAATGTCACTGGATTAGAAACACATGCAATGTATCACCTATATCAGATTGCTTGCCATCTCAGGAAACGGGGAAGGGGGAGGAAAAAAAAATGGAACTCAAAATCTCCTAAAAACAAATGTTGAAAACTATCTTTACATGTAATCGGAAAAAACCAAAATACTATTTACATTTTAAAAAATAAATATGTGGAAAGAGTAAAGGATAAAAAGACCATAGCAAGGTAGGAAGAAGACAGCATGTAAAGGGTTTTAAAAGTCAAACAGAGGACTTCATATTTGATCCTGAAGGTAATAGGGAGAGATCTGGGGTTTATCGAGTGGAGGTGGGGTGGGACAACCTGGTCAAACTGCATCTTAGGAACAACAGTTTAGCAGTCGAGTGGAGAATGGACTGGACTGGGGGGAGACTTGAGGCAGGGGACCCACCAGCAGACTATTAGAAGAGTCCAGGTGTGAGGTGATGGGGGCCTGCACCAGGGTGGTGGCAGTGTCCCAGAAGAAAAGAGTATATCCAAGGGATGCTGGATAAGCCTGGAGAGGTAGAGTATAGATTATGGGAGACTTTGGGTACCAAGCTAGGTAGTTAGAGCCTTATCTAATAGGGAACCCTTTAAAATTGTTTTAAATAGAATGTATATATATATATATATATATATATATATACACACACACACACACACAATACATACATACACATACATACATGTGTTTGTGTGTATGTACGTATGTACGTATGTATATGTATATTCACACAGATATATATTTAGTACAGTGCTTTGTATAAACTAAGCACCTAACAAATACTTTTCCATTCAATCATCAGATATTTGCATCATTTATTCATTGATTAGTCAGGCAGTTTCATTCAATCAATTCATTTATTCATTCAATAATTAGAAGTGTGAAGGACAGATTAGAGCAGGACTGGAGAGAATAGAGATAGGAAGATGTGCTAGGAGGCTAACACCTTAATCTAGGTAAGGAGAGCCTATCCCAGAGCAGTGGAAGTGGACATATGGAACAGAGAACAGGTACCAGACACAGCACAGAGGTAAAATCGACAGGACCTGGCAATTGTCTGGATGAGAGAAGTAAGGCAATGGTGGATTCAAAGATAACACAAGGTTTCACACAGGGAGACAGAGTGAGTTGTGGCGTCACAGACAAAAAGAGGGAAGTCAGAAGAAGAAACGGATTTGGGAAAAAGAAAACAGCTTCTGAATTTAGTGTCAAAGCAATCAAAACTACCCAGGGATTGCTTCATAGGACTAAACAGAACAACAACATTCATTTGGAGGGAGAACAAAAGGTCTTGAAACTCAGGAAGAGTGGGAAGGAAGAGGGCATGGCATGACCAGGTATCAAAGCTATTACAGAGTAGTGATCAAAACTGTTTGGTGCAGTTAAAAAAATAGAAAAGCAAATCAGTGGAACAGATTAAATCAGCAAGATCCAGAAGCAGTCTAATGCAGTCTGCCCAGGCAGTGTGTGATAAACACAAGAACACAAGCAACCTGAAGAAGAATTCTCTATTTGCAAGAACTACTGAGAAAACTGGAATGCAGTTTGGCAGAAAATAGATGTAGATGACCATGCTTCACCTCATACTACAATAAACTCCCAAAGGACATGTAACATACATGTAAAAGGGGGCATCATTTTAAAAAAATTAGAGGAAAGTAGAAATACTTTTCAGATCTGCGGTTAGGGAAAGAATCCTTAAGCAAACACAGGATACATGTAATCATAACCTGATTCTCCAGAAGAGATATAAAATACACACGGATAAACAGATATAAAATAAGCACAAAGCCATGGGGGAGGGAGTTAAAGGGGGAAAGAGAGATGCTAGTAGTTGGGGGAATCAGGAAAGGCCTCTGAGGGACTTAGCACTTGAGCTAAGCCTTGAAGGGAGCTAAGAGATTCAAAGAAATGAAAAGAATGCCTCATGCTCTTCAGGGCCAAATTGTGCAACCATTTTATCTTGCAGATGAGGAAACTCAGGCAAGGACATTAAGTGACCTATCCAAGGTCAAACAGGTAGTAAGTAGCAAAGTCAGGATTTGAACCCAGGTTCTCTGTACTGAAACACATTGCCTCATCCTTGGATGCTTCTGAATGAGAAGCAGATTATAACAAAGGCAAGGGAGCAGGAGATAGAACGGTGCACAAAAACAAGATGGGGGTGAGGTGAAATCAGCCTGGAAGATATGACACCCGCTAGGCAATCCCTGCCACCAGGGAAGCTAAGGCTGGTGGATCTCTCTCTCTCTCTCTCTCTTTTTTTTTTGGAGGGGGAAAGGCAGGGCAATTGGAGTTAAGTGACTTGCTCAAGATCACACAGCTAGTTGGTATATCTCTTGATAACAGTTGGGCTTATCACTGATTTGGGCAGTGATATGGTGAGCTCTTGGTGGAGATCCTGGGAGGCACGGGGTGGGGACGAAGCACCAGACGGGCTGCTTGGCTCAGGATAGAAACAGGGCAGGTCAAAGCTCTCGTGCCAGTCAATGGTGGAACTGGAAGTGGGTCCATGAGAAGCTGGGTAAGATGAGCCAACGAAAATTTCTAGTCTGGATGCAATGACAAATTGTGTTTGGCCATTAGAGCCCCAGCTCAAGATGGAGAGGCTCATTACCAAAACACTGATCACTAAAGATCACTGTGGCCTTCAGCCACAGAAACTCACAAAAAGTATCTGAGGTGTAGATACAATCTGGAAGCATTCACTCAGACAAAAGGCACAAGCCAATCAGCAAGCTTTTAGTGAACACCTAACACCTGCCAGGTATGTGCCGGGCACTGGGGACATCTACTAGATAGAAGCAGGGGAAAGTCATCGAAGCCACATGCGACAGCCATAAATAAGAGAAGTCAGATTCTTGTGGCATGCCGATTTCTACCAGAGTGCCGGGTTTCCTGTCTTCCCCAGAAGGTGTCTCACTGAGACTGCAGAGTTTTGGTTCAAGGTTTAGGTCAAAGCCCAGGACAAAAAGAAGGAAGAGAATTTCTTTGCCAACAACTCAGCCCAGCCCCATCCCTGCCATCTCTGCTTGTTTCTCTCTTCCCCAATATTTATGCTTAAAATCCTCTCTCCCTTTCACTTCTTCCTCTTACAATCCCTAATTCCTTTCAAGATTCACTTAAACCCAATTCACTTGCAAGTCAAGATATCACCCTCCTGATGTCATTGGTTCTCTTCCAGAACAAAGGACGAACAACAATAATGTTCAAGGCTCCACTCAAGGGCCCCTTCCTACACAGCCTTCTTAGTGTCCTCTGCCCTTACACGCTTGTATGTGTACACACACACACACACACACACACACACACACACTTTTTTGCATACATTTTTTGGCTCCCCCCAGCTAGAATGTAAGTTCTCTGAGATCAGAGACTATTTCATTTGGTGGTTACAGGTGACTGCTTTACTTCCTGAACTACCTACCTTACCGGTCATCAAAGAAACAAAGACATTATCATATTTTGCAAACGTTAACTAAAGCAAACAATCCATCAGTCACACTCCGTGTCTGGCACCTAGCAGGTGCTCAATGGATAAAACACTTGCTGAATTCAAAGGCCCTACTCCAAATTCCATCTCCTTCATCATAGCTTCCTCCATCTCTGCCACTCAAACTGGATGAGAGCTCACTTTCAGCCCTTTCATAGCACTTTGTATTCTATTATACACGCACATGAGCACATGCCCTTTTGTACCTTCTAGATACCTTCTCTAGACTCCAAATTCCCAGTTCTGACAATGACTGTGTGATCTTGGGCAACTCACTTACCACCTTTGAGTCTCAGTCTATCTGTAAAATGGGGACAGCTACTCACCTCACAGGACTGTTCTGGGGGCGGCACTTTAGGAAAGACAATCACAAACTGTAGTATGGCCAAAGGGACCAGAATGATAAGTTATTTGGAAACTTGGACATACAAGGATCAGATGAAGGAAGTGGTGCTGTTTAGCCTGGAGTAGAGAAGACTGGGAGTGGGGTGACAAGGAGGGCCCGTGTAGAAGAAAGACAAGACTCTGGCAAGCCTCAGAAGGAAGAAGAGGAACAAGGAGACATAGTAGAGGGAGATTTGGGCGCCATGAGTAAAGCCTCCCTGACAATGAGTGTCCTCACTCTTCCTCTCTCAAGGCAGTTCTATCACTAAAGGTCCCCCAGCAGAGGCTAAACCATCATTGGGGGATGCTGTGGAGGGTATCCCTTCCTTCCTTCCCTGTCCCATCCTACCAATTCAATGATTAATGAGGTCACTCCAAAAAGTGCTTTGTAAGCCATAAACATGGGTGGCCAGGTGGCCCAACCGTGTGTAAGAGTACTGGGCTTGGAACCAGGAAGACTCATCTCCATGAGTTCAAATCCAGCCTCAGACACTTCACCCTAGCTATCTCAGTTTCCTCATCTGTAAAATGAACTGGAAAAGCAAATGGCAAACCACTCCAGGATCTTTGCCAAGAAAACCCCAAATAGGGCCACAAAAAGCCAGACACCACTGAAACAACTCAACAGAAAAATGTCAGTTACTGTCATTATAAGGATAAAGAATGTATTTGATTTATCTTTTTATCTACTCAAGGGCCAAGCACATTGCCTGGCACAGAGTAGACTCTTAAATATTTATTGAATGAATGAGAGAACACATCTGCATTCCAATGTAGACTACTGGACCATACATCCCACATTTGCCAGGCAGTGGGGATAGAAAAACAAAAAGACAGACAGGGTAGTGCCTGCCCTCAAGAAGCTTATATTCTACTGAATGACCCATATATACAAGTAAATAACTAGAAATTCTATACAAAGTAAAACAAGGCAATTTCAAGAGTGTGCTCATCCTCTGGTCCAACCCCCTCATTTTACAGATGAAGAAACAGGCCCAGGGCAGTTAAGTGACTCACCTTAGTTCACGCTAAAAAGAGGCAGGTTGAAGTGAATTGTGGGATATTTGGTCGTTCTAAACCTTTTGAGCTAGAAGGGAATTTGACGGTTCGTCTAATCTCCTTAATTGACAGATGAAGAAATCAAGGCTGAGAAGGGGGAAAGAGACTTGCTTGAAGTCACATTGTTGGTAAGTTGGGGGATTTGAACCCAGGTCTTTTGATTTCAAGCCTTTATACAATACTCCCTTGCTGTATGTTGTTGATGTCAGAAAATCTATTAGGCTTACCTGCTCTGCAAAACTCTCTCTTCCATGATAGCGGAGTTCACTAAATTGTATCTTCCCCCTGACACGCGTCTCCTTATCAGCCGCTAATGAATTCTGGCTGGTCTGTGAATCTGGAGTCTATCTTCAGACCTGAAAGTCTGAAGATTGTTTCCTGTTCCTTCCCTCTTGAAAGGAACAACTAATCATAACTTCAGAAAATGGGAACGGGAGCAGCCCTCAGGGTTCTGCTAGTGCGTGAAGATAAATTATTGCAATTATTGGATTAATCAGCCAATAACAGGGGAAGAAAAACTTAATTATCACTCAGCCCTTCACTAGGCTCTTAAGGCATCAAGAATTTGGGTTATCCATTTTGTTCAAGTGTATCTGGAGGAGACAGCTCAGCACATTCAACTTTCCTGCAGATTATAGTTTCAGAAGCAGCACCGCATAGTGTAAACAGTGGGAGCCTTGGAGCTAGAAGAGCTGAGTTCAAATCCTACAGTGTGACCACTTCTGCGAACCTCAGTTTCCCCAACCTTAAAATGGAGATGATACTTGAACTACTGACCTCACAAGGTTTTCATGAAGCCAAAAACAAGTCATTATTGTGAGGAAAGTACTTCGCAAACCTTAATTAAAGCAATAGATCTACAAGCATTTAATAAGTACTGTCTGTGTACCAGACTTGCAGAAAGAATGAGATGCTGCTGCTGGTGCTAACAATGTTGATGATGCTGATGATGTAGTCCAAGTGAGAAGAGAAATTAGAGACTGTCCTACATTTTACAGAGGCAAAAATGATGACTTACAAAGAAATGACCCATCCAAAGTCACAAAGGGAATTAGTAGCAGGGGCTGGATTAAAACTCAGACCTCAGAGTAGCTATGTGGCGCAGTGGATAGAGCACTGACCTTGAAATTAGGAGGATCTGAGTTCAAATCTAGCTTCAGACACTTGACAAAACTAGCTGTGTGACCTTGGGCAAGTCACTTAACCCCAATTGCCCTCCCTTCCCCCCTCCAAAAAAAATTTAAAAAACAAAACCTCAGACCTCCTAAATCCCAGGTTACTGAACTTTCTCTCACAGAACTGACTAGTTGACTCTCCAGGGAGGCTGCTGTCTGAAGGCACCTCAACAACTGGAATATAAGTAAATGTCTTGGAATTTGGGGAAGGCAAATGATCTTTTGGGCACTGGGTCTGCTCTAGGAATTGAAATTTACACAAAAGTGACACTTAGCCACCAGGGCTGAGGAAAGCTTGCTGCCACTTAGCTAGAAGAACATTGGGGCTGAACCCCGGCATCACGCCAACAAGCAATGCTCCCAGGGCTTTGGTGATTAACGAGCTGAGGAAAGGGAATAAGCTGTGAACAAAAAATCAGGTGACACAGATAATAAATTGGGACCCGCACATGATGTACAGAACACTGAGGGAAAGTAACAAGAGAGAAGAATTTCTAAGGTCTGTTATTCTTGGATGAGTCACTTAACTTCTCATTGGCCCTCAGTCACTGTCAACAAAATGAGAGAATTGGACTTAGATTGGTTAAGCTCCCTCCGAGCTCTGACCCACTTGGATTCAAAGGTCCATCCCAGCTCTGGCATTCTAGGCCAGAGGTGGGGAACCTTCAACCTTGAGGCCCCCAAGTGGCCCTCTAGGTCCTCAAGTGAGACCCTAAAAAGGTGGAAGAAACAAAAATTTGGGTAATTCGTTTCGTTTTGAACAGGTAAAATTCCATTGTTCCTTGAAGTTCTAAAGTTACAAAAACTGAAGACCACTAAGCTATCAGAAAATAAAAATCTAGGATCCAAATTCTTTCTGACTCAATGACTGGTTTTTCAAGAAAAAGCGAGTTATTGTAGGTTTTCCTCTCTCTCCAAGAAAAAAATTTTAAATGGTTGTGAGGAGGAAAAAAACAGCCTACAGTTTTATATTTTGGCTACAGATCTGGAATCCACATCTATAAGATGGAAATCATATTCACTGGCCTCCAACCCCACCAGAGCAGGTTTTTTCACAGATTTTCATAGATTCCAAGGTAGAAAGGGTGAGTGGGGACATCTAGTCCATCCCCTGTCTTTAGCAGATAGCCCCAGAGAAGGGAGGTAATTTCTGCAAAGTTACACAAGTCAAAGAACTGAAACTGAGTCCAAGGCCTCTGATTCCCAAGCAGGTATTCTTCCAGTACCACTCCATGAGGAACAAATGGAATAATTTATGTGAAAGTACTTTGTAAACTATGAAATGCTATATAAATGTGAACGGCTATCATTATAAGCTTATGAGTCACTCAAGACTCATCTGGAAAATGCAGCAGAAATAAAAACATTAAAGAAGCAAAATGGTGTCATGGAGAGGACCAGGCTTGGCGTCCCAAATCAGCATAGTGGCCCAGTTAGAGGATCAGAGGCCTAGAGCTGGAAGGGCCCTTAGAAGCTGGGAGCCCAATGCCCTCACTTAACAGATGAGAAGACTGAGGCCCCAAAAGGCTAAGTGATGTGTCCAAGGTCCTAAGATCACACCTTTAAAGCTGGAAGGCATTTTAGAGTCCAGTGAGTCCAAGCCCTTCATTTTACTGAGGAGGAAACTGAGTCCCAGAATAAGGGAGATAATCTACCACAGATTCAGGTAGAAGGGTGGAAATAGGAAGCTGTGCCTTCCTGTCTCTAAATTCTGGGCACCGGTCACTAACCCAGGAAAGTGAGGAGATGTCTGGCTTTGTGACTCACTACTCACTGGTTGACTGAGCATGCCAGTCAACCAACCAACAGGCATTTCTTAAGTGATTACTACATGCCAGGCCTTACCTGCTAAGTACTGAAAACACAGGCTCTGCCCTCAATGAACCCACATTCAACAGCCACATTGCTATATACAAGATACAGACAGTACAGATAGAAATCCATCCCAGAGGGAAGGTGAGGGTGGGAGATGGGAAAGGCCTCCGGAAGAAAGCAGGGTTTGAACTAAAGCTTGCATGAAGCCAGGGAACCCAGAAGGCAGAGTTGAGGAGGGAGGGCTTTCCAGGCAGGGGGATAGCCAGCCAGTGAAAAGTATAGAGTCTGGAAATGCAATATAACAGCAAGGAGGCTGGTATCACTGGATCACAGATTACATGGAGTGGAGTAATGTGTTAGAAGATTAGAAATGCAAGAAGGGGCCAAGTGATGAAGAGGCCTGGAGGTAATAGGGAGCCATGGCAGCTTATTGAGTAGGAGTGCGACCGTGGTCAAATCTGAGCTTTAAGAAAATCGTTTCAGCAGCTGTATGGAGAATGGATTGGAGTAGGAGATTTATGTTATTTCATTTCTCTGGGTATCTGTCTCCATCCTTATGAAAGGTAAGGGTTGTACTATATGGTCCCAATCTGAGGTACTAACTAGGTTTAAACCTATGAAATATGATTACTATCTGGATTCAAATCCTACCCATGATACACTCTCCCTGAACCACCATGGACAAGTCACTTAACTTCTTAGTGCCCCTAAGCAACTCTCTAATACTATAAGTCAAAGTCAAGTTGGCTATCTGCATGGGAGGAGGAACTTGTCACGCTAGGAGTTCCTTACAAGGCTGAAAACTGGTCTGGATCAATAACAATAAGCAAGAGCAGCTCAAGTTTCTAAAGCCCAAAGGGCTTTCTTTACAACAGACAATGCTGTAAGGAAGGTTATAGAAGGACTATCTCAGTTTTACAAAAGGAAGAAACCACCCGCTGCCATCACCCAGGTAGTGTGCATGTATTGCAGGACTGGCACTGTAACCCAAGTTTCCCATGAGGAGACCAGACTAGATGATCTCCAAAGGCCCTTCTAGTTCTAAATCCTATGAAAGCAAAATGCCTTTGGCCTGGCAGCCAGACATAGTGGGGTTTGGGGGTGGCGGCAGTGCTTCTGGGTAGAATGGTCAAAGACAAAAGGGAAGGGGACGAGAGCGAGACAGCCAGCAGAATTCTCGCCCCCTTCCAACCGAAAGGATGGCAGCGACTTTGGGAAATTGGCAGAGGCCTCAGAGGGACCCCATGAATAAAGGGTTCTCTTAGTATTTGAGCAATTGTTTGTTTCAGAGTCCATGGCAAATGAAAAGGGGCATCAGAGTCCCACCCCCGTCCCCCCACTGAACGCCAACAAACGAGTTGTTTCTAATCAACCACCCAAGCCTCTGGATGTCTCTGGATAATGAAAATTAACCAATATTTGAAGAAGTTCCCTCCCCCACTTGTCCATAGCCATCTGCCAGATCTGATCCCCTGTATTGCTTCCTGCTAATAAGCTCACAATTTAATAAGATGGCTTAAAGTACTGAGCAGCCAATTTCTTCTCTCTAAATTCTTTATCTCCCCCAGAAATAGGTGCAGGTCAAAGGTTCCTCCTTTGAAGTTTAAAGGAGGTAAATCTAAGATGAATAAGAACTAAGTCAGAGAATCTTAAAACCAAAAGGATCCTTAGAGATCACAGTTTAAATTTCTATCGTATATACCAAGCATCCAATCACTGAACAAATACTTACTAAGCTCCAACTGGGAGCTTTACAAAGGTTATACGCAACATAGAAAGAGCACCTGGGAATCAGAGGGACTCGGGTTTGGGACCTGGTTCTTCCACTTATGCAGTGAGGCTCTGTGTGAATCATTTCACCTCTCGGTGACTCAGTTTCTTCACTTGTAAAATGGGACAAATATTTCCAGTCCCCAGAGTTTCAAGGCTAGAATCTTTATAAAAACATAAAGCCTACTAAAATGTCATCATGCAGGCTCTGAGAGAGGATGAAAGAAAGCAGCTCCTTCCCTCAATGAGCATACAAACTAGAAGAAACTTAGAATCTACAAAACAAACAATGTAACAAATGTTTACAGTACAGGCTCCTACAGGGTTCCAAAGGAGAATCGGAAATGTTTGTCAATGTCAGACCTATACTGCCTTACTAGCCCAGTGCCCGATGGGGCTAGATCAACGCTGAGAAAACAGAAACTCTGGCTGGTCATCATGGGCAGGAAAGGCTTGGAATCCATGCCCAGAAATAGACCATTTGTCAAAGGACCGGCCTGGCTAATGAAAGACTTATCATCAGAAGGGAGGACTCTGGGAGATGGGTATGTTTGGCCAAAGCAAGAAAATTCACAGTACATTGGAAAAATTTCTGGCTTTGGAATTGAAAGATCTGGATTTGAACCTTGGCTTTGATCATAGGATCACAACTATAGATCTGGAAGTGATCCCAAAGTCTATCTAGTCCAGGCTCCGTCATTTTACATATCAGACCTAGAAAAGCTGTCCAAGTTCACACAAGTAAGTAGGTACCCAATGTGTGATTTGAACCCAGGTCTTTGTACTTCAGAGGCAGTGAGTACTCTTTCTACTGCACCAACCTGCCTCCTTACTATTTTTAATTCTTTTCTTTTCTCTAGACCTATTTTCTCTTCTATAAAAGGAAAGAGTCAGATTAGCTTATCTCTAAGGTCCTTTCCAGCTCTTAATTCTACAAAAAGAAATGAAAACCTGTTCTTGGTCCAGTTTCCATGGGTTTGCTGCCATCTTGCATATGGGAAATAGATTTAGAGGCAGTTAGGTATCTTAAAAGAGAAGCTAGGTGGCCCAGCAAAGAGAACACAGCCTGGAGTCAGGAAGACCTAAGTTCAAATCCAGCCTCAGACACTTCCTAGCTGTGTGACCCTGGGTAAATCACTTCACCTTGTTTGCCTCAGTTTCCTCATCTGTAAAATGAGCTGAAGAAAGAAATGACAAACCACTCCAGTATCTTTGCCAAGAAAATCCCAAATGGGATCAGGACATGACCGAAATGACTGAACAACAAATACTACTATTACAATGTTTTATGGACAGTAGAATGCTGGCTTTGGAATCAGGAGGACCTGAGTTCTAATTTGGCCTTAGGCACTACTGGCTGTGTTACCAGATACTGTTACACTGAGTAAGTCACTTAACTTCTCTCACATATAACATTCAGTAAAGTCATTTCAGTCCTGTCTCACTCTTTGTGACCCCATTTGGGGTTTTACTGGCAAAAATAATGGAGGGGCTTGCCATCTCCTTCTCTAGCTCCTTTTACAGATAAGGAAACTGAGACAGACAGGGTGAAGTGACTTGCCCAGGGTCACTCAGCTAGTGTCAGACACCAAATTTGAACTCAAATCTTCCTGACTCCAGGCCTGGTGTTCTATCTACTGCTCCACCTAGCTGCCTCATCTGTAAACCGAGGATAATGATAACACTTCCTCTCCCCCATTACGAGGATCAAATGAGATAAAGTATGTAATGCACTTTGCAAAGTACAAAAGAAGTACAAAAATATGTATGTTAGCTCTATGTAATTAGCTGTTGTTAACTATGATAATATTAATTACTATTAATATAGCTAGAAAGTCTGTTAGAGGTCATTAAGTCCATCCCTGTCATTGTACAGATGAAGCCTGAATCTCAGAGAACTTAAGTGACTTGTCAATGATCACACAGTTCCTAAGTGTCTGAGGTAGAATTTGAATTCAGGTCTTCCCAACTCCAAACCTAGTGTTCTATACAGTAGACCACATAATTTCTAAGAACCCCCCTCACCATAGTTCATTCAAAAAGCCCTTCCTCTGTGTATATAGGGGTGGGCATGCAGGGAGAAGAAGAGAAGGGGAGATTTTCTCTTAGCTAAAAGGCCAAGGGTGAAGGTGGAAACCAGCCAGTCTGGTCGTGTCTCCACCAACAGAGACGACTTCAAACTCCAGCCCTGACTAGCTAGAATCTCTCACCGGTGCCAAATTAATATGGAAAGGGGGGAAACAGCCAACGGAACAGCTTAGTAAGACGCCTTATACTCTTGTTACAGTCAAGTTGAATGCCAAGGGCTGTCTCGGGAAGTGTTTACAATCCTGTTGTGACATCAATCTCAGCAGTGCTGCGGGAAACATCGGTACCATTCACAGATGCTCTCAAATCAAAGATCACATGGAGGCATCTTCCCCAAATGTTGCACCGCGCAATGATCCTGGTAGGCTGGTCTGACAATCGAGGCGCTGTGCCGACGGCACCTCGCCATCCCCTCCCCCCACTCACTCTGTGTATCACAAGCTGCTTTCAGCCCTGCCCGGGGAGACAGACTTAAAGAAGGTTTCTGGAACAAGTCCTACCTGAAAGTTAAAAAACTGATCATCTGAGTCACTCTAGAACGCCTGCTCCCCTCCCCCCATCCATTCCTATAATTAAAATCTAAGATTACTCCAGAGCCCTGTAACATATGTTATTGAGGGATGTGAAGTAAAAATCGTTATTTCGGTTGTAAAAAAAAAGGGTGAAGATTTGCTGATAATGCACACACAAAACTCCAAAGAGGGGAAAATGGAATAAAAAGACGTGTCCTGTGGATGCCTTCCCAAGAGAGATCAGCATTTGCTCAGAATCCTAGAATGGCAGAGATCTGGGAGGGGTAGAAGAAATTATCAGCATTTCTCCCCCCACTTCCCTACTGCCTCCTCAGTCTCCAGAGGCCCAGACTGAGGAAGGGGCTGGCTTCTAAGGTCACACAGCAAGTTGGTATCAGAAGTAGAACCAGAAACCCAGGTTTCAGCCTCCAGGGTTCTTTTCCCTACACTAGGTCTGCTTCTCTTGGCAAAACTTAAATTATAGCCTTAAATTTGCCGGGGCGGGGCGGGTGTGGGAACAGAGAAGGAGAGTTCTTTCATTTAGCTGGATACTTAATAGGCAAAAGGTAGTAGCAATAATGAAACAATTAGAAAACAGCCGAGCCGGTTTCCACCGCACCTAGCTTCGATTTCTTTGCAGCTACCTGGTTGGGGGAGGACGGGGCTGCAAGAATTGGTACCATTTTTTGCAGACGGGGGAAACGGAGATTTAGAGAGTTGAAGGAACTCGGGCTTATAGGATTTAGCACCAAAAGAAACCGCGGAGGGTAAAACAAACCAGAGCAAAGCGATTTGTCTATAATGACATTGGTAATAAACGTCAAAATTCGGACTCAAGGCCTGGCTGTGCCCTCTGCTGGCTATGGGCTCCCGCCCCCGCCCCCGCCCCCGCCCCGAAGTATCCTTGACTTCCTTCAGAAGGAAACATGTTCTCTCTCTCTCTCTCTCTCTCTCTCTCTCTCTCTCTCTCTCTCTTCCCCCTCTCCCCTCTCCTCTCCTCTCTTCTCTTTCTCTCTCCCCCCTCTCCCTCCCTCCCTTTCCCCTTTCTTCCTCCCTCCTTCCCTCCCTCTCTTCTTTCTTTCCCTCCCTTCCCTCTCTCTCTCCCCCTCCCTCCCTTCCTTTCTCCCTCCCTCTCTTTTT
>CM053582.1:109391122-109411798 GCA_028627135.1 Pseudochirops cupreus | reverse complement strand
TTCTCTATATATGTGCATACATATACATGTGTATACATACACATGTATATACACACACCTGCATGATACGTATACATACATGTGTATATAAATCTAATACTGGTGTGTGTGTCTCCTATGCCCCTAATTACGTCTATGTTGCCTGCCCCAATACAATGTAAGATCCTTGGAGTCACGGCCTGTTTTTGCCTTTCTTCAGATCCTGGGAGCTTACTTAGTACTGTCCCTGGCACACGGGAAGCATTTAATAAATGCTTGTCCATTGACTGACTAAGCCCAACACTTTACCACCTCTAGTATACTGTTTCTCCTCTGGGGCCTATTCTCCAGAAGCCACCAGCCTACTCCATCAGGGAATTACTGCCTAGGAATCCAGAATTCAGGCCTTAAGATAACTCTAAGATATCCCTTTTCTTCAAGGGTAAAAAATAAACAAGACAAACCAGAGCACTTCTTTGTTAGGACTCCCCTTCCCCTATAGATCTCTCTCTAGAGCACTTTATAATTTCAGAATGTTTTTCCCATCCCAGCCCTAGGAGGCAGGGAGTGGAAATATCCTTACTTTACTCACAAAGCTTAGAAAGGAAATGACTTGTCCAAAGTCACACAGTAAATGGCAGAGATGAGAGACTGAGGTCTGACTCCAAGCCCAGGGCTCCTTTTACTTTCCCCTGCTGACTCTCATAAAACATTCATGGGCACTGAATGATTATTTAACCTCTGAATGAACAGAGTCCAAACGAACAGAGTCCATGTTTCTCCATCATTTGCCAGAAGTCCATGCTTCAGCAATTTGGCTTATATGAATAATAGCTCCTGCCATAAGGCAATTATTTATGACTTAAATTTTTTAAAGTGCCATTTGAGTTCCTATAGGGCTTAGAGTAAATATTTATAGACAGATTGTGAAATTCTCACTTGTCATAGGATTGATGATCAGTCAATCAAAAGGCATTTATTTAGCACATACTAAATGTTAGGCACCTTGCTAGGCTCTGGAAATACAAAGATAAGAAGGATTTGTGTGGCAGTACATGCCAGGAGTCCCTCACGCCCTGGCCAAAGAAGCCGGAAGTGGTGGATAGATTGAGCCCTGAAGTTCTAAACTTTGGCCTTAGTGTGTATAGCTCAGTACCAACATAGGAAGGTCCCAGCAACAGGGAGGGGGTGAATCAGGCTGCTTAAGGATGGGTGAATTGATCCAGGTTAGAAATGGAGCAAGTCAAAGGGATGGGGTCTGTGAATGGTCAATGCACTTCCAGCCCCAGTGAGATAAGGTGATCCTAGCTCAAGAAACAGACACAGACACAGACAGACAGAAAGAGACACAGAGGGAGAGAGGGAAGGTGAGACAGAGACAAAGAAAGACAGAGAGGGGGGAGGACAGAGAGATGGAGATAGAGACAGAAACAGAGAGAGAGAGAGAGAAACAGAGACACAGAGAGAGGGAGAGAGAAAGACAGAGATAGAGACAGAGAACAAGAAAGAGAATAAAATCAAACAGCCTGAATGTAATGGAATAAATATTACTGTGATGTAAGAAACAACAGATATGATGAACAGATATAAAAGACTTATATGAACTGATGCTGAGTGAAGTAAAAGCAGAACCAAGAAAACAAATACAGCCAATGGATATAATAGAGATGGAAAGAAGAATAACAAAAAATCAAAGCTAAATACTGATCAAGGCCATCGAGCTTGATTCCAAAGAAGATATATGAAAAGGCGCCTGGCTCTACATCTTTGCAAATGTGGGAGGTCCACCAGTATGGAAAACTGCATATAATTTTCAGATTTTTTTCAATATATTGATTGGTTTTATGGATTTTTTTCCTCTTCTTGCTCTCCTCTTTGTTATGGGAGATGGCTTTCTGCAAACAGGGAGAAAGGGAACTAGGAGACATGTAGACAATGTAAACAAAAAATACAGCGTTTTATTTAATAAAAAAATGACACAGTCCCTACCCTTCTCAAGGAACTCACAATCCATTGGGGGTAACAAACATAAATAAATGAAAATTGTAAAAGGTAAATCAGGGTGGAAGGAGATTAGGAAAGACCTGGTTGTAGGAGGTGGGTGCTTGAGTTGAGTTCAGGTGAGAATGAGAAGGAGCATTCCAGGCATGGGGAGAACCTCTGAAAAAGAGATGGAATGTTGTGGATGGGGTACAGTATGTAGGCTGAGTAGGCAGGCTGGAGCCAAATTGGGAAGGGCTTGAAATACCAAATCAAGAGCAGCATGGTGGACAAGGATGAGCACATTTGTCTATTACACGTAAATATGGAGAGAATCTAAGAAAACACTAGCAGGTTAAATAGAGTCTGAGATGTCTGCAGAGTTACTGTAGTTCTATCAGAACAGCCAAAGCCAGAACAAGACAATAACCATGCAGAAGACAAAGTCAACATAGTAATGCCTTGTTGACATAACAGCCCCAGACATCTGGACGGTAGCCATGAACCAGGAAAGATGCAAAGCAAAAAGTCTCCAAGCATCCAAAGTAGCTGTCCAAAAGCCTATTTCCCCCTCCCCCATGCTCACACAGCACCCATAAAAGAAGCCTCCGGTTTCCGATCTGAAACCGATTTACATCTATGTTTTTGGAAACCAATAACGTAAGGTTTAGAATGTTCTAGGAATATCAGCTTCTGCTGATTATTAGAAACAAGAAGTACTAGAAACGGTGAAGGAGTAGCACAACCCGGCTTCCATCTTTTTCCTCCCTAAAACAGTGCTTTGAACTCTAAAATCATACTCACCTGAGGCCATTAAGTGAAGGGACAGCTAGGTGGCACGGTGAATAGAGCATGGGGTCTGGACAGAAAGACTAGACTTCCTGAGTTTAAATCAGGCTGCAAATAATAGTTGTGTGACCCTGGGCAAGTCACTTAACTCTTTAACTGTGCCTCAGTTTCCTCAGGTATAAAATGAGCTAGAGAAGGAAATGGCAAACCACTCCAGTAAAAACCACTCCAAGAAAACTCCAAATGAGGTCACAAAGAGTAGTACACAACTGAAATGAATGAACAGCAACAAATTCGGTGAAGGGGCAATGAACCCTTCAGAGCCCAACAATGGCAGCTCTCATTTCCCCAGCCATGTAGGATCTACAACAATTCTGGGAAGTCACCAGGAATTCTAGCTTCCGGGATATAACCAGTTGAGTAAGAGATGATGCAGAGAGGATAGCTCACCCCGAGTGGATGCAGCCATGCTAGGCAAACACGGGGGAGAGAAGGTTATTATTCAAGAGGGTTAGCGGGAGAGTGAGAAAGGTAGAGGAACCTAATGATAGAAGAGGGACCTCAGAAAAGAAGTTGGAAGAACTCTTGTGGTGCCATGAGGGTAAAGACAAAGAGGCAGAGGACTGTAATAGAAAGGAAGCAAGCCCCTCCCCATCTTGCCACCCTGAGGAAAAGCAGAAGTCTCCCCACCCTAGTTACTAGTTCAAGTATTATCTCCATTGTACAGAAAAGGAATCCAAATTTGTGGTGCAGAGGTAAAGAATTGGACTTCAGAGTCAGAAATATCTGGGTTCAAATCCTACCTAGACAAATCACATGAGTTGAGTCAGACTCAGTTTCCCCAACCTTAAAATGGGGATTGCCAGGGCGGCTAGGTGATGCATCGAATAGAGCACTAGCCCTGGAGTCAGGAGGACCTGAGTTCAAATCCGGCCTCAGACACTTAACATTTAATAGTTGTGTGACCTTGGGCAAGTCATTTAACCCCAACTGCCCTGCCTTCCCCCCTCCAAAAAATAAAATAAAATAAAATGGGGGTTTCCAAGAGGATCAAATGAGACTATGTATGTAAAATGTTTCACAAACCTTAAAGTGCTGCAGAAAAGTTAGCTATGATTATTATGCTCTGTGCAGGAGCAGAGATGCCTAGGTATATCACAGGAGCCCTGTCTCCTTCACTTCAGAACAGGTGTGGACATTCCATGCACGAGGTCTTCTCCTTGGCCAGGCTAAAGGCAATCTGCCTTGACCTGGGCAGCAGTGGTCCATTTCTGTCCTGGCACTGAGAAAGTTTCCTTGACAAGGCATGAATTTGTCTGGTCAGCTTGATGCACTAACGGAGTTTGTGGCTAACTTCATACAGCTGGGCTATACCCTCAGGCTCTGCCTCCAGAATGAATAACTGAATGAAAATATGTTTACTAAAGTGCTGTGTGCCAAGCACTGTACTCAATGCTGAGGGCTATACCTGGCCTCCAGAGGCAGCAGGGAAACCGAAAAGAGAAGCATTGACAACTGATACTTACACAGCTTTAAAGCTTGCTGAGCACTCTGTTGTTGTTGTTCAGTCATTTTGGTCATGGCTGATTCTTTGTGACCCCATGTGGAGTTTGCTTGGCAAAGATAGTAGAGTGTTTGCCATTTCCTTCTTCACTTTACAGATGAGGAAACTGAGGCAAACAGGGTTAAGTGACTTGCCCAGGGTCACCCAGTCAGGAAGTGTCTGAGGCCAGATCTGAACTCATGAAGATGAGGCTTCCTGATTCCAAGCACAGTGCTCTATCCACCAAAGCACCTAGCTACCCAAGCACTTTACATATATTATCTTAATGGAGACTCCCAACAGCACTGTGAGGTGGGTGCTGCTGTGTTATATTCTCCATTCTGCAGATGAGGAAACAGAGGATGAGGGATGAAATGCCTTGTTTAAGTAATCAGTATCCTGAGGCAAGTTTTGAACCCAGGTTCAAAAATGAACTCCAAAACTCCAAATCTCTGACTCCAGATCTGCGTGTTCCTATCTACTAGGCCACATTCCTTAACATGGCTACACAGAGATGTGGACTAGATTCTTTAGAAGGAAAACTGAATGCCTACAATAAAGCCTCTCATGGCCCTGCTTCAAAGATAGCATCAGACTAAGGTGATGGTGCAATGGAGGAGAAAGTTCCTGGGTCAAACTGAACGCTAAAGGAATGTAAGAATGTAAGTATGAGCTGCAAGCATGACACAGCAAAGGAATTCCCAGACCAAGCCCTGACCTGCTGCCATGCAATAACAAGGCAAAGCATCAGGGAACAAGAAAGAAAGGTAAACCCGGACCTTGCCCTTCACTGGTAATGTGAGTTATGTGAACTGTGTAGGGTGTGTGTTGAGGGGAGGATTGGGGAAGGAGTCAACTCTATAATGGCTCTTTACTCATTTCATTTGGGTGGAAGGGGGGAAGAAGGAGCAGAGAGGCCTTAACACCAAGAAGGCACTATAAGTATGGAGGACTATATAGGTTCCTAGGGAAAGTGGGGAAGGTTACATGACTCTCTAGAAACTCCAAGTTCTTTCTCTTTATGAAGGAATCCCACCCATATCAATACTATAAGCCTGAAGGCCTATATAGGTCCCTAGGGAAGGTGGACACTCACTGGGAAAGTGTCTTCACTTGGGTTAAGTTAGCCAATCCCTAAAGTAAGGGATGGTAAAGGAGAAGGAAGAACAACAAATATCACATAACAGACTTCCAATTGAAGTCTGCATTTTCCAGCTTTCTTGTAATAATGTCCTAGAATTTATTACAACAACAATATCCTACCTTAACCCCTTTTAAAAGTTCTACATGACATTTTAGACCTTTTTTTAGAAAGAGGAATAATAAGGAAGAATAATCGGCAATGTTTAAATAAACCCATCCCATATTTATTGCATTGTTAGCCCAAGTGCTTGCACAGGAACATGCAACACTTTTTTGGAAGCCTCCAAGATTGAAGTGGATCCATGTGAGCTTAGAGATATCATGTTGGGTCATGTGTCTATAGTGACCTCCAAGCTTAAAAACATTCTTCTTTCTTTCATTTCTACCTACCAAGATTCTACCTATCCTCCAAGGCCCAACTCAAATCCTACCTCCTCTAGAAAGCTGTTTGGGATTGTCCTTCTCACCCCTAGACTGTGATGGTGATCTCTCTCTCCCTAGATGCCTGTATCTCTATGAAACTGTACACACACACACACACACACACACACACACACACACACACACACATACACATAACACACACGAATGCTATTTTGTATTTTTATTGTCTACTGCTTTAGCTCCCCTACTAGACTGAGAGCCCTCCTGAGGGCAGGAACCGTGTAATATTCTGCTTTGAAAACCACCCCTCAACTAACCCTAGCATAGGCCCTCATATGAAAGGAGCACTTTAGTAGGTGTTCATTCATTTGAACTGAGCGGCTTTCACTCCTCCTCTCTCGTTCTCCTGTCCCCCCAACCCTCCCCACACACCTCAGCTAGATATTTGCTCAAATTGAATCCAGGTCCAGGAACAAAGGTTCTTTGGTTATCCATCCCATTTTGAATGGCCTTAGGATGACCAGTCCTACTGTAGAAGCAAATACCTTCAGGAAGAAGCCTATGGGCCCCCAGGTGCCATACCACAACCAGGTCATAAGTCATTCAGTCACTAAGACCAGGTTTTCTTTCCCTTTCTGAGGGTGGAAGCACCTCAAGTATTTTCTACCATGACGAAGGTCAGTTTTACAGTTTAAGATAGAAGCAAAAAAAAAAGTTCCTCAGCTGTTAACCAACTAGCCCCTCAGTCTAAGAAAGAACTAACACACCACATACCCCTTCACTTTACAAAAGAAGAAGCTGATGTCAGGAGGCAGAAAAGGTCTTGCCCCAAGTCTGAGCCAGGATTAGAACCCAGGTCTCTTGACTGCCAGTCCAAGGCATTCTACATCACGGCTCTGCTTACTTAGAATTTAAGGACCCAGGGCTAGAAAATGACTCAGACTCTCATGGATGCAGTGACCAAGAAGGACAGCAGGGGAATGATGGTAAGGCCTGCCTCCCACAGAGGTGGTAAACTCCAGAGCAGACTGAGGCATACATTTTCAGAAATGGCTCACGTTCTGGGTTGGGGGGCAGGGTGCATCTCCAGATTTATTTATTATAGGAAAAGGTTGTTAGTTGAAAAGGGTTGTTGGGATATTTAAAATTTTAAAAGAGATAGAAAGAATAATTGAGAAGAAACCCAGTCAGAAGGCTATGGTTGAGCAATCAGATCTGTAGACAATTTGATGTCAATTCCACAGAAAAATCTCCACATGTGACAGTCAGGAAAACAAGGAGAAACCAGTTTTTGCAGCAGTAAACCTTTTTCCTATGGTATGGTTGAAATACCTACCTTTGTAATGCTCAGACACAGGAAAGGGGCATGCAAACATGCAGCTTTCTCTGACCTAAGCTCTATGAGCCCAGACCTCCCACTCACACCTGTAGGGGCAGGGAAGCCTATGGGAGAATGCCAACGGACCCAGTGAACTGGAGACAGCCATGGAAAGAGGCCAGGCCCACAGCCCAAGGTTAGCCTGTTTACAGAAAGAGTTTTGGCAAGATACAATCCACAGGGTGTCCCTCTCTCTCTCTCCTCCAAAGGGGTCCTAGCCCTTGAATGGATACATGTCTGCTCTACAATGATCCTCTGTTTCCTCCCTATATCAGCAGGTTAGCTGTTCGCACAAAGTGGGAAGCCCGGGATATACCATACAGCCTGATGAATTAAGAGTCAGGCAAGAGATCTGTGAATAAGGGGCCTTGTGAGTGACAGAGATATTTAGATATTGTAGGGAGAGGTTGGGAGGGAGAGGGGGAGAGACAGAGGAAGAAGGAAAGGGAAAGGGAGGGGAGAGTGGGAGTGAGGGGGGAGGGGAGAGGGAGAGGGAGGGGAGGGAAAGGGAAAAGGAGGAGAGGGAAATAAGGAGAGGAAAGAGGAGGGGGAGAGAGGGGGGACGGGAAGGAAAAGAAGAGGAGAGAAGGGAAGGAGGAGGGGCAGGAGCAGAGAGTGGGAGAGGGAGAGAGAAAAGAGGAAAGAGGGGGGAGGGGGAGAGAGAATATGAATGTATATGAGGGGTCAAGGCATGAGCAGAGTGATAGCACAAAGCTGTTTATGCAGCTTTGCCAGGGGAAAGCAGGCCAACAGGCCAGGGAGAGAGTGTCTAGGCTTAGATTTGAGAGGGGGTGTAAGCCACTGGCAGCTTCTGACCTGGGCTCATTCAGGGAGGGGGATGGGAGGCAGTACGAGTCGGATGGAGCAAGAGGAAGAAGTCTCTGATTTTTGCTTGCTGCAGGAGCTATCTTGGGAGCAAACCTTATATGCTGTGGGAAGGATGCACAAGGTAAGGGTGGCTTCCGAAAGATTCTCAAACCTTGGAGTTTCATTGTATGCTTTAATGCAAATGGGATGGTGGCAGAGGAGAATGGGATCAAGGGGCACACCAGTGGGATAAGTAGGCACCAGGGCCAAGCTGTGGCTGCCCAAGGGGATGAAAGGGCTCCAGTCCTGAGGGAACCACATGTCACCATGCTTGAACTAGGCTGCCACTGAAAGGTTCTGACTTCCCCGAAAGCCAGCTGCACTCCTGGCCCTGCCCAGCCAAGGTATCCCAGAAGAAAAGCCAGGCTACCCCCCACAACAGGACTGACTCTTGCAGGGCCCTGAAGGCCCCCCGTGGTGAATGCCTCACCACAGCATGGCAGGCCAGCCTCCAACACCCACCAACAGCCCACAAGCTCTGTGGGGGCCCTCATCAAGCTGAAAAGGCTTCAGGAGGGAACTCTGGACAGTTGGGGTGTTTATCTTGGGAGGATCCAGCAGCCAGAGCCATGAACTAGTTCACGTAAACTTTTTGAGAAAAGTGACGGTTTGGGTTTGGTCAGTGTGTTCCTAGCTCCCAGCTCAGTGCCTGCCATAGCCCAGGAGGCAATGAATTGAGTGAGTCCCCATTTAACAGAAGGGGAAGCAGGCTCATAGTGGTTCAAGGGGCTTTGCCAAGTCACACAACAAATTATAAGCTTCCAGCAGGCAGCAATAGTTTCCTTTCTGTCTCTCCTGAGCCCAGTAGCATCTACATAGGGCCTTTTAAATGCTTGTTGGATGAATGGCTACCAGGACAACCCATGAAGGCCATCTCCTAAGGCTTAGGACTGCTTGCTTCCTCCCATCTCTTCTACTTATTCCCTTTTCCTCCTGGGGCGTCAGTTTCTTCACCTGTAAAATAAAGGTAGTGGACCAGATGGCCTTTGAGCTTGCTCACAGCCCTACATCTATGAGCCTGTGATCCCATGGGTGGAACAGATGACCTGCCTCCAAAGTCTCAGATTCTTGACTTACTATTGTCCTCCTTGTATGGGGTCTATGACCTCAGAAGGTCCCCCGGGTCGGGGCAGCCATCCTTTCTCTAACCACTAGGAGAAACAGGTGGGGACCCAGCACCTGCCCCGAGAGAGTCCCCAATACAACAATGCTCATCTCTCAAATGATTGTCAAGCCTTCTATCACTCAGGTACCTCTTCTCCACCTTCGTCTTTTCTTTCCTTTTAAAAGGCAGCAAGGCAGCCTTTTATCTGATTGCTCCCCAACCCCCTACCCCATCTCCACCTCCTTGCTATTAACTAACATTATGAGAGAAAAGAACGAAGAACAATCAAAAAGAAGAAATCACAGCCCGTTTCACAGAGTGGCAGGTGTCTCTAAAGTGCTCTAGGCAGGCCACATGGTATAAGGGAAAAATATGGGGCCTGGAGCCTTGCAGACTTGGGTTCAAATCACAGGCTCAAAGATTTAGAACTAAAAGGAATCTCAGAAACTGTGTATCAACCCCCTCAGTTGAGGAAAAACAGGCCTAGAGAGCTGTCAAGTGTCTCACCCCATGGCCACATAGTGGCAAGGATTCAAATTCAGGTCCTGTAACTCTGATTGCAACAACTCTAGTGCAGCTCAACTGTGTGACCTTGGGTAAGTCACTTAACTTCCCTCAGTCTCACATTCCTCTTCTGTAAAATGGGGGCAATTATACCTGAAACACTTGCATGGCAATGTTGTTGCGAGTTTCAAAAGAGATTAAGGATGTAAAAGAAACATAATAAAAATCATGGGCATAACATTTGTTGTCATTCAGTCTTGTCCGACTCTCTGTGATCCCATTTGGGGTTTTCTTGGCAGAGACACTGGAGTGGTTTGCCATTGTCTTCTCCAGTTCATCTGACAGATGAGGTAACTGAGGCAAAGAGGGTGAAGTGACTTGCCCAGGGTCACACAGTTAGGAAGTGTCTGAGGCGCCATTTGAACTCAGGAAGATAGTAGTCCTGACTTCAGGCCCAGCACTCTAGGCACTATGGCGCCACCTAGCTACTCATAACTGGTAAAGGTTCAGTAAATCAAGGGGGGAGTTGGGGGTGGGGGTGTGAAAAAAGAAAGAACCAAATTTTTTTAAAAATCAACCAACTCTGCCAGTCCTAGTAGGTCACATTCATGAATCATGTCTCTGTGAAAGACGATACAGACTTAAATCCTCTATTAGCAAGTAAACAAAATTAGAACACATTTATTTATCTATCATAAGGCAAGTTGGTTTTAGGTGGGGGTAAAGGAGTAAGATGGGGGTAGTCTGTCTGAAGAATAGGGTCACAGATTCTGAGCTGAAAAGGAACTCAGAAGCTATCTGTACAACCCTCTCATTTTACAGATGAGGGAACTGAGGCCCAGAAAGGCTGAGTAACTTGTCCAGGGCCACACAGCAAACGTTTGAGGCAGTTTTTGAACCCAGATCTTCTGGTTTCAATTCAATACCCTATCCATTATCCCACTCTGCCTCTGAAATCATCTGCAGACTTCCAAAGCAGACATTAAAGGTTAGGGGGCTAGGTTCTGGTTTGTTTTTAATTAAAGCAGGAAAACCTCAAAAGTCATCCTTTGATTCACCACCCCCATCACTACCTTTCTGGCACCAAATGATGCTTGCAGTATCCCCAAGGGAACCAGTCCAGGAAGAAAGCACTGTGCTTCCTTATACCAATAACCTTCCCAGATTTCCATAACACCCTGCCTCTGTATTATCGATTCTCCTAGCCTGCATCACACACGAAATCATGTATAATTATTCTAACACTCAACAACAATAGTTAGCCAGAAAGCCTTACATGCATTCTTCAGCGATGGGTCACTGGCTTGTTAGGAACATTTCAAGCAAAGGATCACCACCACCACCCCCTAAAAAATGCACAGGTTTTATTGTGGTTACTAAGTCTTAATCCAACCCCAGAGGGATTTCCAGAAGCGATGAGACTTTAAGATGCAGGGTAGGAAGGAATCGGACAACTGGAACCTACAAATCAAAACAAACAGAAGCAGGTTCCTAGGAAGGAAACCCAGATCCTAACCTGATGGACCACCAGCTCCATGATGGGGGGGGGGGAGGGGGGTTGAGGAAGAGTTACTGAAAGGACAGAGAAGGGAGGTCCGGTAAGGAAGGAAATTTGGTCACTGGGGAGGAAGAGGAAGTAGAAAGTGTCCTGGTTAGGTGGGAAGACCAGAGGTTAGAGGAGGCTGCAATAAAGGGGGAGGAGGGAGTAAATAAACGGAGGGGGCGGGGAACTACTCCGAAGGGTCAAGGGGGGTAGGGCAGGAAAAGGGAAGTTTGGAAGAAGAAAAAGAGGAGGCAGAAGATTGGCCCAAGAAAAGGGAAAGAGGATGGGGCCAGGGCATAGGGGAGAGGGGGTAGGGGGGTGGGGGAACGAGATGAACTGCACAGAGCAATGACAAGGGCCAGGGTTTAGCCCTTGGGGTTTTTTGGTTCTGTTTTTACCTCTTTGATTTTCTCCCTCTGGGCCAGGCTCTTGACATCCATGTTGCCCCTGGTCCCCAGCACTGGGTGCCGGAGGCGACTCCTGAACTCCTCGAAGACCAGGGTGGGCAAAGGGCGCGACTTTGGGGTTCTGGGAAGCCCAGTGGCTGCTCCCGGAGTCTGCTGGCCCCGGGTGGCCCCAGCCTCCTCCCAGGGAGTGGTGGGACCGCCTGGGGGGTGTCGTCCCCCTCGGCCAGGCCCGGCAGGGAGCGCCCCAGGGGCCGGGGCTGGGTTGGGAGGTGGCTCCTGCCTCCGGGCTTGGGCTTGGCTCCCAGGCTCAGGCTCCCCATCCCCCGGGGCAGTGGCCAGACGCTGGGGCCGGAGAGGCAGGAAAAGTCGCCTGAAACGGTATGAGCTGGGCAGTAGGAAGAGGGCCCCGAAGCACAGGGTGATGAGACCCGAGAGAAAGAGCAGGAAAAGGAACTTGTGTGACAGGCGCACCCCGAAGACCGAGGCTGGGGCAAAGGCGGGCGTCTTCCTCATCAACATCTTCGGCAGGAGCCTCCCGCCGTAGCGGGGCGAGGCCGGCGCTGGCGGAGTCTCGAGTGCCGGGTGGAAAAGGCTGCGACCACTTCACAGAGGGTGTCCTGGGCCCTGGCTGCCCTGTCTGGTCCCCCCGTCTGTCCGGGCTCGGATCCTAAACACAAGCAGTAACGGGGGAGTCTTCACGGGCGAGATGAGCCTCTCTGAACGAAGAAGGGACCGTCAAGCTACCGGGGTGAGGGGGTGCAGGTAGTCAAGGGCGAATGGGAGAGGCGATTCAGAGGGAGACCAAGAAAACTGGGTAGGGAGAGAGAGTAGGGGTAGACAGCGTGGAATTCCCCGGGGAAGTAGGAGCAGTTTGCCAAAGCTTCGCAGCTGCCCGGCCCACTGGCCGCGGTCCCCGTTCTCCTCGCCGCGGAGTTACAAGTTGAGTCAGCTTCCAGAGAATCCCAGAGACATCCTGGGAGATGAGGGCGGGGGTGAGGGGAGAGAAGGGGGCCCGGCCGGGGGTGGCGGCTCTGCGGCGAGGGCCGATCACTCCTCCCCTTCGGCAGTCTAGCAGGGTCGTTCAGCCTCGGGCCGGCGAGGCTGCCTTCAGCAAGGCTTGGCCAGCGGACGCCAGTCCCGGGGGAAGCGATTCCTGCGGATGCTGGAGAGGGCCGGTCGCTGCCGCATTTCTGCCGTCTAGACGCCCGCTCCGTCTGGTCCAACCCCAACTCCCTGACGCCCCCAGGAGGTGGGGGCTCTTCGCTCCTCCGGACGTCCCCGGGGTCTGGACTGCCCCCCCTTCCTACTCTCCAATTGGCTCTCAGTTCCTTCACATCCTCTCAGACTCTTCCTGTCAACACTCACAGAAGGCAGGACATTTTCCTCGACGAGAAACCCAGACTCGTAATCGAAGGGACCCCAATAGAAGAAAGGTTAGTATGGGGGGGTCCCCTGGGGAGCAGCCGCCACCCCGGACCCCCAGGAGGGATTGCCTCAGTCGCAAGATGGGAAAAGATCCCTCAGAGACGCCCAGGGAAGGGGAAAAGCCTCTTGGCAAATACCCCCGGAGCCCTCCCCGCCCCCCAGAGTCCCCGCGGCAATAGACAGTTTCAAGAAGCAGCCTTCGAGGGAAACAGCTGTCCACAGCTCCGAGAACGTCTGGTGCGCTCCGGGTCTGGGCGGCAGCAGACGGGTCCCTCTCTCCCACCTCCGGCCGTTCGCCCTCTTGCTAGAACGGATCCCTCCTGCACTGACCGATGGACTGACGTGCGGACGTCGTGGCCAGTGGCTTCCCGAGAGGATGAGCCCACAACTTTCCTTCTCTGTGAGCCGCCGGGGCACTTCGGGGGCTGCAGCCCAGCCTCCCAGGAGCCCCCGGCGCTTGGCCGGCTTCGGTCAGCGCGTCATGCACTGTGTGAGCCGAAGCCGGACTGCTGCTGCTGTGGTGGCTGCATCGGGTACCCCGGGAGCCCGGGGTCTCCTCCGGGCCAACTCTGCAGGCTCGGGGCCGCGGCCGCTTGCTCGCGCTAGGAGCTACGGAGCAGGCAGCCGGAGCCGCGCCTCCGCCACTGCACCTGGTTTCATCGCACCTTCCCCCCCTCCAGATGCTGCCGCAGCTCTCCCTCCCTGCCGTCTCCAGCCGCCGCCGCCGCCGCCGTGCCTGCGCCTGCAAGCACACACACTCACACACAGCGGACGCCGCCGCCTCCCTCCACCACCGAGGCTCGCCTTTCACTGCGACAGCTCCAGACGGCCCCGCCTCCCGCCCGGGTCCCGCCTCCAAGCTCCGCCCCCCCCCCGCGCCCCTCCCGCCCCGGCCCGCCTTCCCGGCCCGGCCCGAACGGCGTTAGACCATTGGCCCAGACGCCTCGAGCCCCGCTGGGGAGCCGGGCCACGCCCCCCTGTTCCAATGGCCGGCGCCGCGCGTTCCCCCTAATGGTCGCACCCGCACAAAGCGGGAGGGAGAGGGAGAAAGGAAGGAGAACATTGGTTGTTTCGGAGAAATCCCCGTTGGGCCGCGGCCGTCCATTGGTTGTTTCCCGCACTAGCTGGACCCGTAGAGACAGGACCGCACCCCCACCCCCAATCCGACCAGCGCCGGCTGGACCAGGCATCTCCAGTGGTTCACCCCATGCAAAGGGGACATGGGGCGGGGCTAGGCGCAGGGACCGAACCCATTGGCGAGTGACCTCCCCCACCCCTTCAATTCCTACCCCGGATTGGTGGAGAGCTGCATGCCCAATCCCTGGGGGTCGAGCTAGACTGCCCCCTAGGTTTCTATAAAAGGGATGGATGGGCCGGTTGTTGGTGCTCCGCTGGCGCCCAGTGGGATTGTGACGGAGTGGCCTGGGGCCAACGTGGTGTGGCCTGGACACTGGACCAGTTCCTCTAACTGAAGGTTTAGCTGCTGCCACACTTCTCCCCCCTCCTTGCTCAGGCATCTCGTGCCCCTCGACAGCAGAACTGTCCAACAGGAGCCACACCACTAACCCCTCCTAGCTCTACTAAGGACCCTGAGGTGAGGCCCCGCCAGCACAGCTGTCTAGCTTCCACATTACTAACCCCTCCTACCTTACCCTGCCCCATGCAAATACACCCTGAGCCCCCGCAGGCATTTTCCACACCACTAATCTACCGTTCCCCCAACATGCCGATATTTATCCACCCGTTCCCCCAATACAGCTGTGGCCACACCTTTAATCCAGCTTTCCCTTCCCCTTCTAATACACCCACCCTCCAATACAGGTGCCCAGCCATGGCCACACCATTAACCTCTTCTTCACAAATAAACACCTACTGTGCACCTTGGACAATGTACAGCTGACACCCGTAGCGGCATCACTATCTTCGTTCACCCTTTCCTACACAAACACTGTGTCCCACCGCCCAACACAGCTGCTCATCTGTGGCTGCACCATTTCCTTCCACATAGAGCCATTCCTCAAAAGACCTCTCCCGGCTCTATACACGTTTGGATAATAGATCATGGGGGGGGGGGGGGGGGCGGGTTAAGGAAGAGTCTTAGAAACCTTGTAGTTCAACCTCTTCGTTTTATAGGAGAAACTGAGGCTCCAAAAGCGTAAGTGACTCCCTCAGAGTCACACAGGTAGTAAGAATCCACGGCAGAACAAGAACCCAGGACCTCTGGCTCCAAAGACAGCTCTCTTTTCACCACATCATGCTGCCAGACATATCCTGTGCCCAGCTATAACCCCCATTATGGGGCTGCAGTGTGCCTAGCACAAAGAAGGGTTTTTGAGCTCCTCTCTCGTAAGTCTCTCACAGCAAGGGATTCCATTCTCCCACAAACCTTCTCTCCTTCCTCTCTGCCCTCAACTGAACTGCCCTGCTCTGTCCCCACCACTAACCCCTGAGACCCCAACAGAAAATATAAGGCCACCTATAGCTGGCACAGACTGCCCTCCCCCCAGTCAGGCCTTCCAGTAAGCACCTCTTCTGCTACACTTTCTACCCTCCCCCTACACAAACACAGTTGTGTCAAGGGGGTCACTTTCCTCCCTGGCTCAACCCTGACTTGTCTCCCCTCTCAGTTTACCCAACCCCAACCCTTCCAAAGTTCCACTGTCTATCATTCATACAAAGCCCTTTATGGAGACAGATCACAGCAGAGGGAGAGACAAATTAAGAGGTGTAATAGGCAAGAGGGAAAATATCTGCTTTCAGCTTCAATTTAAAATGAAATGCAGTGTTGACGAGACAGCTACTGCAGGGAGCTGCTGCCCCAGACCATCAGAGATGCAGAAAAAGGAGGAAGCCTGTCCAGGTTCCTCCAGGAAGGCTCCTCTGATGCACTGAAGGACAAGAAAGTGCTCCCCCCTCACTCTCCTGAAGCCAGAAGTGATCAGATTGACCCTGCCCTGGCAGATCAGGTATTTAAAATGAGAGCAGAGCTTGGCAAGAGGATTACATGAATATACAAGTCTCATCCTCCCAATGGCACATCCTGGGGAGAGGTTTGTGTTTTTTTCCCACGCCTGATCTTGACAGTCAGTGTCCTAGCAACATATTTTATACAGACTAGCAAGACTGTGTTGAAACTGTGACAAGGTCCAGTGAGGGGGCAGGGATCAGGGATCAGGGATGCCCTGAGGAAGACCAGGCTGAGAAAACAGATAGTTCAAATAGGTAGAGGGTTAAAAAAAGGAAATACTGTTTGAAGATGGATCCTCAATTTACTTATTTCTCAGAGCAAGGAAAGATTACAGGTCTATTCAGTGGTGTACTGGATGAAACGGTCCTCTCCACAGCCCTAGCCCCAGATTTGCAGTCCCTTGCTGGCTCCATCCACCCTACCCTGGATCTTCCCAGGCCCTTGTAGGGGCTCTGTACCCTGCATTAACCATTCTTTGCCAAGTAGCAGGACGGACTGCAAACCCTGCCTTCTATCCCAGCTGGCACTATGTGTGATCAAGGGGTACCAGAGTCCAAGTCTCCCAGCCAAGAGATAAGGAGCACCCTGGAGTCTCTTTAATTGGCTCAAAGTCGCAAATTCACGCTGTCGGCTGACCCTTCTATAATTAACTGCTGGAACAGCCCTCAGCTGGGAAGTGCTAAATACTCAGCCCCTTGGATCCGAGAGCCTGAGCAGCTAAGAGCTCTCTTAGGGAACACTTAACATCTTCTTACAGTGGCCTGGACTTCTGCTGGTGGAGCAAATTAACCGAAGGGGAGAGGGGAGAGAGAAACAGACAGACAGACCTATCGCAACTGGCCCAATCCTTGATCATGAGAACAACTCACATAGAAATTTAACCCTTGGGGTTGGCAGTGCAAATAGCCAGGTTTTAGAGAGGCAAGAGGTACAGATGGAGGGACTTGGAATCGTGTGACACCTGGTTTCAAGTCTCCCACAAAGAGAGCAGAGCCTGGTGAGATGCTGACGTGAAGAGGTCTGTTTAATCTCACAGAGTTAGATGCAGGAGGAAGGTCTGCATCTGTCTCCCATGCCTTATTTTAACAGTCAGTGTCCTAGAGACATAAACTGACAAGAGTGAGTTGAAACAGTAGCAATGTTCAGTGAGGAACCAGAGAAGGAGGTCCTAGGCAAGGCTACGCGTAGGGTCAGAGTATCTTGGATTTAAAGCTAGAAAGGACCTTTGAGGCTGACCCCCTCCCTTCATGGATGAGAAAACTGAGGCTTAGAGAGAATAATGATAAAGAAATGACAGAGACAAGATTGGAACCCAGGTGCTCCTGACTCAAGGGCAGTGACTTTCTTTGCCCATCTGCTGTTCCCCAGGCCTGCCCCCTCCCCATCTCTGGTGGGACCAGGCTAAGGAAGAAAAGTGATACTAGAGGAAGAGAACAGGGAAGGGACCCTAAGGCTCTATAGGCAGAATATTACTCAGAAAATTTAGAGTTTGAAGGGAACCCTAGACATCATTTGGTCCAACTCCCTCATTTTACAGGAGAGGAAACTGAGGCCCAGCAATGGGATGTGATTTGTCCAAGGCTACCCAGCTAGTTAACCCAGAGTTAGAATTCTAATCCAAATCTCTGATGCCAGATCTAATGCTGGACCGGAAATTCTCAAAGTATGGACCAAGGACCCTGGGAGGTTCCCGAGATTTTTCTAGGGGACGGATCTATGAAGTCAAGAAGATTTTTGTAAGACTAAAATGTTTTCATTTCTAATATGGATATTTTGTTGCTATTGAGTTGTGTCCAATTCCTCATGACACCATTTGGGGTTTTCTTGACAAAGATACTATGGTAGTTTGCTTTCTTTCTCCAGCTCATTTCACAGATGAGGAAACTGAGGCTAACAGAGTTAAGTGACTTGCCCAGGGTCATACAACTAGTTAAGTGTCTGAGGCTAGATTTGAACTCAGGTCTTCCTGACTCCAGGCTCAGAGCTCTATCTGCTGTGCCACATAGCTGCCCCTAGCTATAATCCACATAAACAAATCACTGCCTTTCCTCCCTAGCACCTGCCCTACTCCCTTCGGTTTCTGGGTGGAGCAAGTGAGAAACAAAGGTTATTTCATAGAAAGGGTGCTGATCCCTGGGTGCTGGGTTCCGATCCCACCTTGGACACTTAGATGTGTGACCATAGACAGGCATGACACTTGATCTCGGTCAGCCTCGGTTTGCTCAATTGGATAATTTACCAGAAAATATCCCCACACCAGGGAAATCATAGATTTGGACTAAATCTGTCTCAGTTGATCTTGAGATGATATAGGCTTAGAGCAGGAAAGAACTTTAGTGATTATCTAGCCCTGCATCCGTCTCTCATTTGGGAGATGAGGAGACTGAGTCTTAGGTAGATTAAGTGACTTCCGCAAAGTCACCATTCCTAGCAGGGCAAATTTTCCAATCTAGGTCTCTGTCTCCAAAGACATCGTTTTCTCCATCCAGCTAAGTATGTCAGGTGGAGCCTAGTACTGAGGCTGGGAAGGGGCTCCAGTTTCCCCACTCACAATTGTAAGCCATGATGCAGCCTTATCACTGTCATTAGCCCCATTTAGAAATATAATGCACTCAGTGGCCTAGCAGAGAGCCAAGAAATAATAATGCAGTTTCCTAATAGCAACAAGACAGATGTGACCCTGAGTCTGGAGAAGATGAAGATTGCCGTGTGGGCCAGCTCCCAGTTTGGACAGATTAGATTACTCCCATGATAAAAGGCAGTGAGACTTTCCAAAACTCATCTCTGTGGATTGTTGGGCAAAGTCAATATCATCTATGCCCAGCAATGGCTGATTAAAGGGTCAAAGAGTTCTGAACTCCTTCCCTTGTCTCTTTCAAAAGGAGATTACCCATATCGAGCTCCAGCCCTTTAATGCCAATGAATTCTGACACAAGCCCAAACCCAAGGATGACTGACTCCAATGGAGCTTGATATATGGGCAAAGATAGGTCCTTCCTTCCTCCCTGCTAATGGGAGATGCATAGCTCTCCTAGAGTTTGCCTGTGAAGGAGGGTAAAAACTCAGGTGCCCACATGGAATTAGGGGTTCCTAACCTTTGGGGAGATAACTAACAAGCATTAGAGTGCCTACTGTGCTAGACACTATGCTAGGCACTGGGAATACAATGACAAAAATTGAATATTTCTGTCCTCCAAGAGGCTTATATAGTGGGAGAGAGAGGACAACAATGCAGATATAGAAATAGATAAAAAACATACATGAGGGGGCACTAGGTGGCGCAAAGGATACAGTATTGATCCTAGAGTCAGAAGGACCTGAATTCAAATCCTGTCTCCGCACATACTAGCCCTGTGACTGGGCAAGTCACTTAACTCCAATTGCCTCCCACCCCCCCCAAAATAAATAAATAATAAATAAAACGTATACAAAGTAATTATAAGGCAATTTTAGTGAAGTAGGGCACTAGCAATTAGTGAACTCAGGAAAACCCTCATGTAGAAGGGAGCACCTAAGCTAAGTCTTGAAGGAATTGAGGGATTCTGAGAGGTAGTAATGAAGAAGGAGTAGATTCCAGACTTGGGGCATACACATTCAGGACAAAGGAATGGATATGGGTGCTTTATATACCAGGATCTATATAAACAACAGCAATAATAATAACTAGAAGTACTTTTACATAAATTATCACAATACACACGTATTATTACACATATTATCACACATATGTGTATGTGTGTCTGTGTGTATATAATCTCACAGATCCCCACAAAACAGATCCCCTGGGAGGTAAGTGCTATTATTATTCCCATTTTGCAGATGAGGAGACTGAGGACACAGGGAAGTTAAGTGACATGATATTCAGGGTCACACAACTACCAAGTATCTGAGGCAGGATTCAAACTCAGGTCTTCCTGGCACCAAGCCCAGTGCTCTAACCACTATATCATACTACCTTCTCGTTGAATCTGTGGGGCAGCTAGGTGGCACAGTGAATAAAGCACTGGCCCTGGAGTCAGGAGGACCTCAGTTCAAATAGAGCCTCAGACACTTAACACTTACTAGTTTGTGACCTTGGGCGAGTCACTTAACCCCAATTGCCCTGCCTTTCCCCCTCCAAAAAAGGAAAAAGAAAAAGAAAGAAATCTCGGTCTCCTATTTGGTAACTGGGCAAAGCAAGAAATAAGTGTGAGTGAGGCAGACAGCTTTCTAGGTCACAAAACACAAGAAGGCATAATAGGGGACCCCCATTTAAATCTTTTAATAAATGTGCTGATCTTTAATCCCAGAAAATTTGACTCTCTTTGGTCCGTAGGCATTTATTATGAATCAAGTCACTCATGGTATTGTAGAGGCTTAAATTATAATAGTGTCTGTGTACCAGGGTAGAATCTTCAAACGCAGAGGTGGGATCAAAGATATACAAATACTTAATCTCTACTCTGCCCTTGGATCCTGTAAAGTCAACAAAGTATGTCAGAGCTGGGGCGGCCTTAGAACACAGGATGTCAGAGCTGGGAGGGCCCTTAGGACACAGGATGTCAGAGCTGGGAGGGCCCTTAGAACACAGGATGTCAGAGCTGGGGCGGCCTTAGAACCCAGGATGTCAGAGCTGGGAGGGCCCTTAGAACAGAGGATGTCAGAGCTGGGAGGGCCCTTTG
>CM053582.1:109211685-109390622 GCA_028627135.1 Pseudochirops cupreus | reverse complement strand
TCTCACACACACACACACACACACACACACACACACACACACACACACACACACACACACACACACACACACACACACACACACACACACACACACACACACACACACACACACACACACACACACACACACACACACACTTTCCCTGCCCCAATTCAATAAATTACAGTGATGATCAAATATAAAATCCTCTGTTTGGTTTTCAAAGCCCTGCATTACCTGGCCCCTTCCTACCTTTCCTGTCTCCTCACACCTTATTCCTCTGCAAGCCTGGTGTCCCTGGCCTCCTTGGAACTCCTTGAACACAGCGTGCCACCTCCCAGCTCCCAGTATTTTCACTGGCTGACTTCTTTCAGTTTTCATCTAGACTCATCTACAAGGCTTCCCCAGTCCTCCGTATCTTAATAGTGATTTCTTTCTGAGATTACATTCCACTTTAGCTTGTCTCCATCTTATTTGTACACACTTGAATGTTTTCTCTCCATTCCACCCCCACCTTTGACTGGGAGCTCCCTGAGAGCAAAGACTTTTGCCTTTCTTTCTCTCTCCAGCACTTAAGACCATGCCTAGAACAAAGTAAGTACTTAATAATTGCAGCTCCCTCAAGGTCCACCTCTTCCTACAAGTCAGGCCAAGACTTGGGTTCTTCCTCATCATCCTTCCAAGGACAATGGAGTTGTAGAAAACTCCTCCTGCTGTCAGTCTGCTCCAATCGAGGGACCCAGTAACTCTCAAGCTCTCAGTAATTCAGGAAGTTGCTTCCAAGGGTGCAAACGTCCATTTCAGTATCACTGGTCAGTCACTTATGTTCAGAGGGATAATAGCCTCATAGGTCATAACTTGAGATCTGAAAGAGACCTTACAGGTCATCATACCCATCTCCCACCATCCCCACTTTATAGATGAGGAAATTCAGGCTAATGGAAATGATAGGACTTGCTCAGGGTAACACAGTTAGTCAGTGTCTAAGGAAGGATTCAAACCCAGACGGTCCTGACTCTCAGGCCAGCACTTTATCCACTGAAACCCAAAGCAGGACAGACAGCCAGGAGGTCTGGGTCCAGGCTCACAAAGGTAGCATGTGTGTCTGCTTCAATGAGAGGAGCTCTGGGAGCAGGAGGGAAAGGAGAAGAAGCTTGGCCCCTCCATCCTAGGAAAACCCAGACAGAGGCTTTGCAGGGCCCCCATAGGTTGGACAGATGGGAAGAGACAGAGACTCCTTTTAAGCACCACAGAGTAGGTCACTTTTTGACTCAGAGGTAAGTCCTCTTTTCATTAATCTCCTTTCCTCTGCTTCCATCAGATTGACCACAGGACTGATATAACATCCCAGGTCTCCAGGGCTGAGCAAGAGTGCACAGAGACCACCAAAAGTGGCCCAAGGAAGCCCAGCTCAGCTCTATGCATGTTCCAATGGGATGTGCTCTAACTTGAGCAGATGGGGGGGTGGAGTGGGGGTCAGAGAATCGAGGTTTGTTTACCTCCATCACATACTCACACATACACAGTCTTCATTGTAACAAGAAAATATTAATAGCTTAATTTATGTTTTATATCCATCCTCTTATTTGATCTTCCCAAACTCATTAGATAGGTAAATTGGTAGAGTAGATGTTATATCATATCATATTGTATTATATTATATCATATTATATTAATTATATTATATTATATTATATATTATATTATATTTATTATATTATCTTAATGTTCTGTATTACTATATTTTACATATCAGAACGTTCAGGTCCAGAAAACCTACCTGAAGTCACACAGTAAGTGGCTGTGTCAGGCCTTGAACCCGGATCTCTCAATGCCCTTTCCAAAGTGCCCTGCTCAAAACTAGCTCTCTGGTTGCATTTCTTGAATGATTTATTCAAGTTGTTTTAGATTCCGAGGCCCCAAAAAACCCATTTAGCTTTTTAATGGAACAAAATATGCGAGCAAGAAAAGGCAGTTCGTTCTGGCTGCTGATAAATGAGATAGAAAGTCTTGCAGAATCCTGCCGTTGGAGGAATCCTCTATAATAGATCATTGAGCTTATCCCCTGGTCTGAAGGCAAGATGGTAGCCAAAGCTGGGGAGAGAACTGTGCAGTCATGAATTTCTTAAAAGCTTTTTTCAAAAGGAAAATTCCAGGACCTTTTCTAGCGTCTTTAAAGACCGGGGAGCTCTTGACTGGGAACATTTAATCACTGCCATTAACTGTCTGGAGAATTGTCATGGGGAAGGAAGAGGAGTTTTGTCCTGCTTGACCCCAAAAGGCAGAGCCAGGAGCAAGGGAGAGAAGAGGTGAGGAGATGTAGACAGTTGGGGGCTCCACAGTGACCACAGGGCCTGGACTCAGGAAGATCTGAATTTGAATCCAGCTTCAGACACTGACTAGCTATGTGACCCTAGGCAAGTCATTTTTCCTCTGCCTCAGTTTCCTTAACTGTAAAATGGAGATAATAATAGGCCCACATCCCAGTTGGGAGGACTAAATTCAGCCATGCTTAGGATATTGCCTGGCAAATAGTTGTTGTTGTGTGTCCTTAATTTTCAAAGAGGGCCCAGGACATGGGGTGATGTCTTGACTCCAGCCTCACTCTCTCTTCCAGAGTCATCCAAGTCCAGTGGCAACACAAAAGTCAGGATGACCGGTGATGACCCAGGGTGCAGAGGATGACCTTGGGGTCTCTGATGTCTGACCAAGTTCTAAGCACTCCATAGCGCCTGCTTCAGCCGCCTTCTTGGCCATTGGAACAAATTGTTATCCCCCCACTGCACAGGCCCGGGGTAGGCTTCCCTCTAACTCACTGACAGATTTGAGGCCTGTCCATTACCCTAAGTCTGGTTTAGCCCATCTACTGAAATGGGTCTATCAGGGTGTGGTTGCTGTCTATGCTATAGCCTCTTGGGGCCACAGGTGAGAGTTGGGGGACAGGTAGATACCAAAGCCCTGCAAAGAGCTCAGCAAGCCCTTTTCATTTCATTTCTTCTATTTTAAGGAAGAACTACTTAACCATCGGAATGGAATGGACTGCAACATCAGGTGGTGAGTTCCCCATCGCTAGAGGTATCCAAGCAGAGGCTGGATGCTCACTCAGAAAGGACTTTATAAGATACAGTTCATAAAGGGGGTAGGGAAGTTGGATTGGATGACCTCAAAGGTCTATTCCAACTCTGAACTGTAATTATGTTCTGATACGTAATTAGATTTAGGGCTACAAGGGCCCTCAGAGCTCTTCTAGACCAGACCCTCATATGAGGAACTGAGACCTAGAAAGGTTAAAGGATTGGCCAAAAGTCACACACAGGATTTGAATCCAGATCCTCTGACCCCAAATCTAACGTGCTTGCCACTATACCACACTGCCTTCATCCTTGACCCCACCCCCAGTGATGGTCTAACACCTAAATCTCTCTTGTTACCTGCTTGGGAACATTCAGTGGCTACGAAACACAAAATGAAATGCAAATTTCAAAGTCTGACTTCAACCTACCTTTCCCAGTTTAATTTATTACTGTTTCCATTCATGCACAATCTAATATAACACAATAAACATTTATTAAGTGCCTACTGTGTGCTAGGCACTGAACTAAGTGCAGGGGAGACAAAAGAAAAAGAAAAACAGTGCCTGCCCTCAAGGAGTTTACAATCTAATGAGAGAAGGCAACATACAGAGGAAGCTGAAAAGGAAGGGAGGAAGCAGAAGGAGCAGGACGATGGCAGAGTAAAAACCATGAAGTGAAGCTGTTGGGAAATGGAGATCTGGCTGAGTTTCTGGGCCTTCTTTAAAGGGAAACTGTGGGAAAAGGAGACTGATGGTACTGATGAGGCGGTGAAGCTTGTCGTGAGGTGGGAGTGGGGTACCGGAGGGCAGTGATGATGGTGGAGTCAGAACCAAACAAGTGCGGCCTACCGGCCTCATCCTAGCCAGGTTAGAACCAAACAACGCAGGAAGTCAGACTCATTCTAGCCAGAATAGACCACTAGCTATTCCCTGATATTATTTTGCAGTCTTCTCCCTCTGTCCCCTCTGAATCAGGGGCTATTCTCTATGCTTAGAATGTTCTTCTTCCTCAACTCTACCTAGAGAAATCCTTTTCTTCCCTTAAGGCTCAGCTCTGGTGCCATCTCCTCTGGGACGGCTTCCCCATTCCCCATCTTCCCAGCAGAAAACAATTTCTGCTTTGTCCTAGCTTTCTAGATCCCTTTGACCCGGACACTGTTCTTTTTCCTTATCATGCTTTACCTATCATACATATCTGATAGGTAGTATATCCCTGCCCCATCTGCCTCAGTTACATTGTAAACTCTGAGAAGTCCCTTTTTTATGTTTAGATCCCCACAATAGAGTACAGTCCCCTCCACAAAGTAGGTACGTAATTAATGCAGATCAAATGACTCTCCTATATAATTACTCATTCAGCAAAGAGGTGTTGAGTATCTACTCTGCGCTGGGCACTGTGCTCACAGTGCTGGAGATAGGAAGGCAAAGAGTGAAATAATCTCTGCTCTCAAGGAGCTTCCAATCTAATAGGGACACAATAAGTCTATCTAGTTTCCTATCTATCTAGTTTCTCTGTCTCTGTCTCTGTCTCTCTCTGTCTCTCTCTCCCTCCGTCTGTCTCTCACTCACACACACACACACACACACACACACACACACACACACACACACACACACACACACACCCCTATTACCAATTCATCTATTTTATCTATCCAGCCAACTATCTGTCTATGTCTCTTGGCACTATCCTGGCTGTCTTCTGAATGCTCTCTAGGTGGGGTAGTGGATAAAACACAGGCCCTGGAATCGGAAGTCCCTGAGTTCAATTCTAGCCTCAGACACTTACTAGCTGGGTGATCCTGGGAAAGTCACTTAACCCTCGTTGCCTCAGTTTCCTCATCTGTGAAATGAGCTGGAGAAGGAAATGGCAAACCACTCCAGTATCTCTGCCAAGCAAACCCCAAATGGGGTTGCAAAGAGTAGGACATGCCTGAACAACAACAGAAGTATTTAGCTAGCTCTCTTGGCACTGTCCTGATTATCTTCTGAATGCTCTTCAGATTATCTGTCTGGCTGGCCATCACCTGTCATCCATCTATCTGCATATGGAATAAATTTAAAGATAATAAAAACAAAGACATACAAGATATTTTAATTGAAAGCAGTGTGTAAGGAAGAACACTGATAGTGAGGGCATTGGCCTCCACAGAGAAGATGGTACTTGAGCTGTGTCTTAAAGGAAGAAGCAGCAGTAAGCAGGGCACACTTCTTGTTGTGTGTTTGTCCTTCGTTCTCAAAGAGGACCATGACATCAGGGACTGTTGACATGACTTGTAGTTGACTTGGATTGGAGGAAGGGAGGGCTGTGCAAGGTCACTTGCCTCACTTTCTCCTCCAGAGCCATTTGGGCCCAGGGCATGCGCTCTACGCATGAAGGACCAACAATGCAAAGACCCAGAGGTGGGAGATGGAGCGCTGAGCATGTGGAACAGAAAAAAGACCAATTTACTTGAATCACAGAGTATGGGAGGGGGAAGATTATCTAAGGAGGCTGGAAGAATAGGTTGAGAAGGGTTTTAAAAGCTAAATGAAGGAGTTTGTAGTTGATATTAAAGATAAAGGAGAACCAGTGGAATTGATTGAGTTAGGACAGCCACTTTTGTTTTTTGAAAATCACAATAGCCCCCTATGTGGGGGCATGGACTGAAATGGAGACTTAGGGAAAGGAGTCCATCTAGAAGGTTAAGAGGTGACAAGGGTCTGAACTATGGGCGGTGACCATGTGAGTAGAGAGAAAGGGATAAAGGTGAGAGGTGTCATAGAGGTAGAAACAAGGAGAATTGGCAGGTGACAAAGGGAGAGGAGGTAGCTCAGAATGATGCTGAGATCATGAACCTGAGAGCCCAGGAAAATGGTGGTGCCTTTGACAGAAATCGTGAAGTTTGGCAGGAAGTTTGGTTTGGGGAAATATATAATAAATTCTGTTTTGGACATATCAAGATCAATATGTCTCTGAGTCATCTAGTGAATCTCTAATGGTTGCCTATTACCGCTTGGCATTTCCAACTCTTCATAGCATTCCTTCCTACTTCTTTGTGGAGGTGGGGGACTATAGGTGTGTAATGCTGTATACTTTGTTAGATTTCTTTTCAAGACATTACTTAGTTTTGCTGAACTAATTTATTTTTTGTTATAAGAAATTGTTCTCTGGGAGAAAAAGAAGAGGGTGAGCCATATATTGGGAAATACAGGTGATATAAAAATTAAAGACAGCAATAAAAAATTATTTTGACTAAAACTCTTTGCAGCCTGGCTCCTTACCATCCTTCCAGTCCTCTACACATATTGCTTCCCTCTACACATTCATTACCTCGGCCACAGTGCCCCAGGTGCTGCTGCTCACTCGCCATCTCCTGTCTCCGTTCCTCTGCCCAGGCTGCCCTCCAGGTCTGGAATGTCCTCCCTCCTCATCTTCATTCCTCAGAATCCCTGGCTCCCTTCACAGCTCTGCTCAGATGCCACCTTTTACATCAAGGGTGATCGATACTTGTTGTATCACAGCTCCCCCTCTTTGGCAGTTTGCTGTAACCTATGAGCCTTTTCTCAGAAGACTTCTTAAATGCATAAAGTAGAACACATAGGATTATAAAGGAAGCCAGCTATACAAAAATACAGTTATCAAATAAAAAAACAAGTTCATGGGCCCCACGTTAAGAACCCCTGTGTGTAATAATTAACAATGACAACCAACCCTCACATAACACTTACTATATGCCAGGAACTGTGCTGAGCTCTTTACAAATATTATCTCATTATCTCATTTATTATCTTATTTTCTGAATAAAGAAACTGAGGCAGAGATAAGTTGACTTGCCCAAGGTCACACAGCAAATAAGTATCTGAGGCTGGATTTGAACTCAGGTCTTCCTGACTCCAGGCCCAGTGCTCTAACCCACTGCACCACTTTCCTCACATGTGAAAAGAGAGCTGAGACTAGAGGACTTCGAAGGTCCTTTCTAGGTCTGAACTCTAATCCTATGACCTTTCTGGGCCTGAACTACTTCATCTATAAAAGAGCCAGCTGCCAGTGCCTTCTCCTTTATGGATGGGAAGGCACCTTCCTTCAGTCTACTCTGTATATATATATTCTATAGAGCAAGTTATGTACATAAGTATTTTACACAAGAATGTAAGCTCCCTGAGGGCAGGCACTACTTCTGCTACTTTTTTTGTATCCACAGTGCCCAGCACATGGTAAATATTCCGTATATATTAAATTCCATTTCTTATGGTTAGTGTGAAATAATTCTTGTGAAATAAATCCTTGTTGACCGACTGATCTTGATATGAATTGGTATCATTTAAATTCAATTTTTCCATCTATAGTGGAAAAAATATTTCTTAGCTTTCTTTCTAGCTAACTGTCCCAGTGCAAATAAATAAATGAGAATATTTGAAGTGGTCTGTGACATAAGAAAAGGAAATATTCTTGCTGCATAATATTCTCCTACTAACATCCTCCTCTGATGTCTCATCACAGCTCTGTAATGACTGGGTTCCCAAAGGCGATGCTGGTGGGCCACATACTCTGGCAGGCCCAATCCAGCTGGAAAGGCTCCCAGGCACAGCCAAAGACAGCCCGTGTGCCCACCCTCAGAGAACTGGCTTCACTGACTGCCAGGAGGCCCGTCAGCAGAAGGCTGGCCACTGCGGAATGGACTATTTTTTTGGCTACTGCAGCTTAGAAAATTGTCTTCCCAAGTGGAGACAGGCTGCAACCTACATCAGTGAGTGGTATATACACTAAGTCCCACATTTATGAAGCAATAATGTCATTCTATTGCTACGTCCAATTTTTCTTTATTTTATTACTCTTATTATTTCCACACCTCTAGCACTCACCTACATTAAGAATCATCCAAACCAAAAGAGAAGAAATTACAAGTATAGATTGTGAGCTCCTAGAAGGCAGGGCCCATTTTCCAGACTTATCTTTGTATCCCTAGCACGTAGGGCAGGCAGGGCCTTGGACAATGTTGGGTGCTTATTAATGTGTTGTTTGGAACTGTATTGTTTGGGCCACCATCTTAAGCTGCAATGTTCCTAGAGACCTTGATGCCTTTTTTTTTTAATTAGGTTGAGATGTTTAAAACTGGGCTAGGTTTCAGGGCCTGATGCTATTTCCTGGGATAAATTGAATTCCCAAATTTCAGTCCAATCCAATCCAATAAGAGTATGTGCCAAGCATGGTGTTGGGTTCTGGGAATATAAAGACAGAGAAAACACATCCCCTGCCATTATATCACTTGTGTTTCCTTGAGTCTTATAGTGATCCAGTTAGCTTTCTGGGGTTTACATGCAAATGTTGGTGTAACCAGGGACTCAAAACTCCATTATTTAGTTATCAAGACTGGTCCATCAGGCAGGCACCACGATAATGCCTCAACTTTCACTGAAGACTCAGCTCCATTCCATCAAGGAATTGCTTCTATGCAGCAGGAAGGAGTGAGAAATTCTTGCCCCTCATTTCTGTAAACTCAGGTCATTCTGTGTCTGGATTCCTCCTTTTGGTAAGATGAATGCAAACCCTTTCTTGAGAATTATTTCACACTAACTATAAGAAATGGAATTTAATATATACGGAATGGACAGTAAACAGAGGCAGGGGAGTCAGGGCCAGAGGCGGGACAGTGGAAAACATTAATTAACTTTGCTTCGCCAGCCTCCAGTCTCTCATTCTCCTCTTTACCAGTCAGTTCTCAGATGGAAGCCAGGTTTTATAAAAGGCCACATTTCACACTGGAGAGGCAGCTCAGTGTGGTGGGAAAACACTGGGCTTGGAGGCTGATTTATATCTTACCTCCACAGCTCATGCATTTCCTTATCTTCACATCTGTTGTTCCCAATACCCCCCAGAAGTAAACTCCTGGAGGGCATGGATCTGTATGGTTGGGTTCTCCTCTGCCTAACACAGTGCTTGGCATACAGTAAGCAATTAATAAATGCTTGGGCATACTGTCAGGCTTAATTAATGTGTTTAGTTTGGTCGAAATGTTTTTCCCCATCTTTCTTTTTTCATTCCTTGTTACAATGGGGAGAGGAGGAGTACAATCAGAGATAATGGTTGATGTAAGAAAGATAACACAATTTCCTCATAGGTAAAGTGATAGTTTGAACTAGAGGACCTCTTGGGTCTTTTCCAGGTCTAAACCATATCATCCTGTGACGTCTCAAATCCCCAGCTGCTCTACCTATAGCAGAGACAGACGTACCTTCCCAAGAGTATACGAGGGAGTTAAACATTCACGGAATGAGTCAGCCCCAGAGATACTATATGTATTTTCTATATCATTATAGATCTACAAGTTGTCTACCCCAGTAGAATATAAGCTCCTTGAGGGCAGGAACTACTTTAACTTTGTATCCTAATGTGTGGAATAGGGGTGGAGAACCTTCAGGCCACATGTAGTTCTCTAAGTCTTCAAGTATGGCTCTGGAATATTTTTGTGGTTAAGACATATATGACTCTCTTGTGATCCCATCTGGGGTCTTCCTGGCAAAGATAGTGGAGCGGTTTTGCCATTTCCTTCTCCAGTTTGCTTTACAGATGAGGAACCATGGCACACAGGGTGAAGTGACTTTCCCAGGGTCACACAGCTAGTAAATGCCTGAGGCTAGATTTGAACTCATGAAGATAAGTCTCTCTGGTTTCAAGCCCAGTGCTCTATCCACTGCACAGCTTACCTGCCCTTATATTTGGAACATAGCAGGTGTTTAATAAATGCTTGCTGACAGACTGATTGCTTGATTGTAGGCAACTCAGAGCATAAAGCTTGCCCAGAATCCCACCAAACACTAGAGAGAAAAGGGACTGCAGAATCTCCTTGGGATGGGACAGTTTAAGAGAGGATAAGTGAAGGTGTAGCACCCAAAGGAGCCAGAAGGGGATGGATGAAGGGGACAGAGGCAGAAGGGACATCTCTTCTTCTGGGACTAGAGGAAAGGAGAGAGAAAGGGGATGATGCTGAAGTGAACTGAGTGTAGAATGGAGGAGAAGAGGGAGCCCTCAGGAATGGCCTCCATGCTCTAGCCATGGTTTCAAGGGTCCTTCTCATGCTGGTTCCCTGTCTCTGGACATGCTCCAGCTTGACAGGTCCTTAATGAAATCCATCACAATCACAGACTTCCCCTGTAATCCTTGCTGCCTTCTTTCTGGACTTTGGGTATTGACACGGGAAATAGAAAGCATGCATCCCATGAGGGGGTCAGACTATATGGTCTCTGGTGACCCTTCCAGCTTTAAGGTTCTGAAGGAAGACAAAGGAAATAGCAGTGGATGGACAACAGGCACGCTGACAAAGCGATTGAAAGCTGATGGTTCTAGGATGACAGCAGAAAGAGCATTTGTTCTTTGAACCTGGGTTCAAATCCTGTCCCTGACATTTACTGTCTGTGTGACCTTCTACAAACCACTCAGTCCAGAGACTGGTTTCCTGTTCTGTAAAATGAGAGGATTGGACTAGGCTGCTATTGAGGCCCTTTTCAGCTGTATATCTTATCATTCTGTGAGGAAAGGACCAAGGGGAACCACTGAGAAGGAAACTTGGGTGTGGCCTTATCACAAGGCCAGAGGGTTAGAGCTAGAAGAGACCCTGTGTAGATCATTTGCCCAAAGGAAAGTGAGAGTCATTTGACAAACTCTATGCACTAGTAAGTGGGGGCAGCTAGGTGGCAAAGTGGGCAGAGTGCTGGGCTTGGAACCAGAAAGAAATCATCTTGATGAGTTCAAATTCTGCCTCAGACACTTACTAGCTGTGTGACCCTGGGCAAGTGACTTGATGATGAGTTTCCTCCTCTGTAAAATGAGCTGGAGAGGGAAATGGCCAACTACTCCAATGTCTTTGCCAAGAAAACCCCAAATGGGATCAGGAAACATCAGGCACAACTAAACAGCAACAAATACACTTGGTCACCGGACCTTAGGATCTAGTTCCGTGTTTTCATTCTTTAGAGGAGGAAACAGGCCCAGTCTCTGTCTGATATGACATAACTAGAAGTAGCCATGCCAGGATTCAAACCTCAGGCCTTTGATTCCAAACCCATTGCTATTTGCGCCGTACCACGCTGTGGATCCCCAATAATAAAAGTGTTCAAGGTATCTGTCACTGTTCCTCTCTCCTCTTCCCCTCCCCCACAGCCCCTTCCACTGAGCTCTAGTCACCGCTTCTGACAGCCCCAAGAATGAGATGTCACTCCTCTGTAGGAAGAGGAGAGCTCCCTGACAATTCCCTTCGGCATCAGCCCATATCTACGACTCATCTTTCCCTGGGTCGGCTTTGGGGCATCTTACATATACTCCCCACATAGCCCAAGGCTCAGCCTGTGCTCCCATGGAAAAGCATAGAATACCGCCTGAATGAGCAAGGTATTTATTCTAATAAAAAAGGGGACTTCGTTGCCATGTCAACAGGTGATGGTTTTGTCAGTGCTCAATGGGTCCTTTGTACCTCGTGTGAGCTCAGCAGCTATAGTAAAGAAGCTTGTGGCATAACAACTCATTACTATACTAAGCCGATGGGAGAATTATAGATTCTTGGACCTGGGAAGGACCTTAGAGGTCATTTAGCCCAATCGGATGTCCAAGGCACAAATTTTCTCTGTAACATCCCCTACCACTTGGTCATAGTGAGGGCACAGGGGGCACAAGGGATATACTAGTTGATCTGTAAAGTCATTTCTAGCTCCAAATTTGTAATCCTATGATACACTCACTGAGTACCTCCAGCGATGGGAAGCTCAGTCCCTCACACATTCTATAGCTGGGTAAGACATTCCATAGTTGGATACCTATAGTCAGAAAGTCATTCCTTATAATAATGAGCTGAAATCCACCTCTTGGAAATTTCCACCCATTGCTTCTAGATCTGTCCTCTGAGGCCACACAAAATCATTCTCTTACCTGTCCACCCTCCCTGGCCCCAAGTCATGTTGTTAATCAGTGGGTACCAACAATCCAACTACTATCATGTAGGCATCCTTAAAATTTTTGTAGTAAAAAAGATGCCTCAAACTCAAAGTTATTCATAGGACAAAAAAAATGGGAATAGTCAGTGTTAAAAGGACTACAGAAAGAGGCATACTAATGCACTGATGATGGGGCTTTGAACTGGTGCGACCATTCTGGAAAGCAATTTGGGATTATGATAAAGAAAGTGATTAAAAGGTTCATACACTTTCTAGGCATCTATCCTGAAAGGTCAAAGACAGAAAGCAACGTCTCATATATGCCAAAGCTATTCATAAGACATTTTGTGGGAACACAGAACTAGAAATAAAATAGATAGATGCCCACCTATCTGGGTAAAGGCTAAATAAATTGTGACATATGGATGTGATTGGAATAGGATGTGTTGTAAAAGACAATGAATATGAAGAGAATAGAGAAGAATGAGAAGATGCGATGAACAGATGCGGGATGCAGTCAGCAGAACAAGGAAAGTAACAGAGGGAATGTGTATAGCAACGTGAATGGGAAAAACAAATAAAAAGCCGACTGACCCCTGTCCTTGAAGCCTGTCCCTGAAAAAGAGATGAAAAAAATGGACGTCCTTTCCTTTGCTGGAGCAGTGCAAAATCCGCAGTGCTTGAGACTTACTGTTATCTCTGACCAAGTTCTCAGTGCCAATGACATCATCTGCTTTGCTGATTCACCCTAAGGATCATGGGACTTTTGCACATGACAAGCAGTTGAAATCTTTCATTAGAATGTGAGTGTCTGGAGAGCGGGGACTGTCAAACTGCTCCACATGAAACCCCAGTACTTAACACATAGTTGGTGCATGAAAAAATTCTTTTTGACAGGGGAGAAGGCAGGGCAATTGAGGTAAAGTGATTTGCCCAAGGTCACACAGCTAGTAAGTTTTAAGCGTCTGAGTCTCGATTTGAACTCAGGTCCTCCTGACTCCAGGGCCAGTTCCCTATTCACTGCACCACCTCAGAGCTAGCATTTACATAGCACTTTAGGGTTTATATGATGTTTTTAAGTTGATGCTTCTCATAAATTTAATGAATTAATTTGATCCTCACAACAATCCTGTGAGGGAGGTGCTATTGTTACCCCCACTTTACAGATGAAGAAACTGAGCCTGAATGAAGTTGTGACTTAAATAATTCTACTTTTAGTCTAGTGCCTTCCCTCTGTGGATCATCTCCAGTTTATCCTGTGTTTTATTATTTGTCTGGACAGTCAGGTGGCACAGTGGATGAAGCACCAACGCTGGAGTCAGGAAGACTCGTTTTTGTGAGTTCACATACTAGCTGTATGGCCTTGGGCAAGTCACTTCCCCCTGTTTGCCTCAGTTTCCTCATCTGTAAAATGAGCTGGAAAAGGAAATGGCAAACCACTCCAGTATCTCTGCCAAGAAAACCCCAAATGGGGTCATGAAGAGTCAGACGTGACTGAATAACAATATCTTATTTGTACACACTTGTTTACAGGTTTTTCCCCATTAAAGTGAGCTCCTTGAGGGCAGGGATGGTCTTCTGCTTTTCTTTATATCCTCTGAACTTAACACAACGCCTGGTACAGGGTAGGTGCTCAATAAATGCTTATTTACCTGCCCACTGGTTTACTGCTAATAAGGGTCTGGCACAGGTCTTGAAGCAAACCCCAGGTTGAGAGGAAGAAGGCCCTCGCCCCAGCCTGCCTCTGGCAGAGTCCCACTTTTCTTATTCTTTCTAACTGGGTGCAAAAGGCAGAAGACTTCAAGTGCTGTCAACACCTTCCAAATTTAGCACCCCAGAGCAAAGGCCTGACTGCCCTACCCTAGGTATGTCTTTGGTTGGGAGCGCAATACAGTCTCCTTCTATTTCCTGGACCAAAGAAATATGTTCTTCCCCTCTCCTACCCACAACGATCTCCATTCCTGACTACTCGTGTTGGAAGTTCAGCTGCAAGTCCTTAAGGGGAAAAACAGGAGGAGATGTGGGCATACAGAAGATGAGCTACAATATGTTTTTGGGGAACAGATAACATCAAGAGGCTTAATTTAAAATACAACTGTGCAGCTTGGAGCCCTACAAAGAATTTAAATTGCTGTCCTCAACTCACAGCACAGATAGCAATTCACACAATATATTAAAGGAAAAAAAAATTTCTCCCAGGTGAGATTATCAATTTTACCAGCAAAATCTGCAGTCACAGTGGAGCGAAGCCTGTTTGATTCTCATAAATTTTAACATTCAGGATTTTTGTGCAGCAGAAATGCAAATATTAAGGTGAGAGACCCATTGCTAACACTAGGCTTTTGGCAAAAGAATTAACGGTACCTGTCCCTCCCCCCAACCCACCCAATTGGACTATCAGGTGTAAGCCTCCGTGGGGGGGATGGGAGGTGGAGGAAGGGGAGTTATGCTGAACTGACTCGGCATCCAATGCCTTTTTCCTGGATCAGCGCCATTAATAAATTATGGTGCACCACGATTCATAGCCACTGACTGTCATTCCTAGTCAGAGGAGAACAACCAAAATGTGGCCCCAAGATCGGGCCACGAGAGGACTGGGGGAAGGAACTGCTGATTTTTAGCCTGGAGAAAAGAAGCCTTAAGAGAGAAAGGATAATTACAGCAAGGTGCCACAGCGGCCTGATCTTGAGTCAGGAAGAACTGAGTTCAAATCCAGCCTCAGCTATTTAACAGCTGCTTGACCCTGGACAAATCACTTCACTTCTGTTTGCCTCAGTTTCCTCATCTGTAAAATGGGTATGATAGTAACAGCACCTGCCCTGCAGAGTCGTTGTGAGGTACTATTCATAAAGCATTTTACAAAGCTTGAAACAATATACAAATGCATCATCAAGATGATTCTCGGTGTTGTTGCTGGCGTCGTTTGCCCTTCATTCTCGAACCCTGACATCAGGGAGGTGATGCCATGACTTACAAGTGAATTGGATTTAAGCGAGGCAGGGTTGTGCAAAGTCACCAGCCTCACTTTCTGCTCCGGAGCCATCTGGATTCAGTGGCCAGACATAAGCCAGCATGACTTCAGGTGACCCCAATGATTCTAGCATTTGAAGAAAGACTAGACTTAGCCCCAGAGGACAGAATGAGTTGGAACAGGAAGTTGCAGGGATTGTTCCCATCATTCAAAGCCTTCAAGCCCACATACAGGCTGCCGAATGAAGGCGGCAAAAACCACACAATTTTTCTTGGGTCCACCACAAGTGGATGGTGCACACAAACCCGCTTGGGCCCTCCCTGCTGCCAGGCAGTCCCACCACACCTCCCTTATCTGCCCACTATCCCACTCCACGTTTGCTCTTCCACGTTTGGTCTTCCAAACGGTTTCATCCTTCCTCCAACCTCTTGTGGTTCTTCCTCCCCCACCACTGAGAACCTTACCTCCTATTTACAGAAACATTCAAGCCATTTGCTGTGAACTCCCTCTTCCTCCTCTCCTCTCTCTCAGATGCCTCCTGCCCCTCTCCTCCTTCACCCTTGTCTCAGTGGCCTTGCTTCGTACCAAGGATAGCCCTTCTACGTGCTCAGCAATCCCATTCCATCCCATCCCAACAGACTGCCTTGGTCCAAGCGTTCTGAAAAACGGTCTGCAAAAAGCTAAGAAAGGTCGCTAACCTGCTCAGAGCCTTTGACCCCAAGGAAGTGAATGATGGAAAATCCTGTCCCATATGAACCAAAATATTCATTCCACACTATTTGTGGAAGCAAAAACCTGACAAACAACTGGTGGCCACTGATGGAGGAAAGATTGAAGAAACTAGTACATTAATGTAATAGAATATTGTTGTGGCATAAGAAACAGCTTATACCAGGAATTCATAACGTGGGAAGACTCGTATGAACTAATGCAGGGGAAAGAGAGCACGTGGCCAGACACGATGTCCCTGGTAATGTAAATGACAACACCACCAGAAGGCAGAGCCCAGACTTGGCCCTCTCCCCCTCCTCCTTCTCCTTCTTCTCTTTGCTTTTTGGAGGGGGGAAAACAAGGCAATTGGGGTTAAGTGACTTGCCCTAGGTCGCGTGGCTAGTAAGTGTTAAGCATCTGTGGTCACATCTGAACTCAGGTCCTCCTGACTTCAGGGCTGACGCTCTATTCACTGTGCCACCTGGCCACCCCACCAGGTATGCCTTCTAACACGAAGCCCAGTTCTCCACCCCTTTCCCACACCGCCCTGTTGCTGGAGCCCTCCCTCCTTGGACAATCTTGTCTCCATTTCTAGATATACACACACACACACACACACACTCACACTCTTGTGTACATTTTATATGTAACACACATGTGTGTATGTAAATATATGTGTATATATGTATATACACATACACATACATATATGTACATATGGACCAGTTGTCTTCCCTCTCAAAAAGTAAACTCCTATTTAAGAAATAAGCTAGAGTTTCATTCCTGTATCCCCAGGGCTTAGCAAAGTGCTTGGCCCACATCATCATTACTTATTGATTGATTGGTTGGTTGGCTGATGGAGGATGGCAACTATGTTGTCAGATGGTTTTTGTTTAACTTTTTTGTTATGAAGGAGGATCTCAAAGAAAGTCTAAAGAAAGATATCAATTAAAATATTTTCATGGGCCGTTAGATAGCATAGTACATAAAGCACCAGGCCTGGAGTCAGGGAAGACCTGAATTCCAATCTGTCCTCAGACACTTCCTAGCTGGGTGACCCTGGGCAAGTCACTTAACTCTGTTTGCCTCAGTTTCCTCATCTGTAAAATGAGCTGGAGAAGGAAATGGCAAACCACTCCAGTATCTCTGCCAAGAAAACCCCAAATGGGACCATAGTAAGAAATGACTGAACACCAAAACAAATATTTTTGTAAAGAAGAGTCAGAACTTCCCATGGCTGACGGCAGTGCTTTTACCACCATACCAATGACTCCCTCTGAGCAGAATACAGGTGCCCCCAGTGCAGAGCTGACAGTGACTGCCAAAGGCCATGAGGTCCCCAAGCTATCCCTCCAGTACAATCTGTTCTTCTTCCCCAAAGAGCCCTGGAAAGGTTTGCAGAAAGGTTTGCTATTCAGGGAGGTGCCAAATGAGAGAATTACCCTTTTACTCTAATGGTGGTAACTGCTCTCATGACAGAGAGCAGGATTCCTGCGCTCCGGGTGCCTGGAGCCCAGCTCTGGGTCCCATGGTCAGTATTTAGGACCGAGGCATTACTTGGGGCTTACAGTGACCAGTCTGGCCCACTGGGGGGAAGAGGATGAAGAGGACAAAGGGCCCAATGTCTCTTTCCCACCCTCCTCTGGGCAATATCTAACCATCTCTCCTCTAACCTTCCTCAGAGGTGCCACCGATGAACATTTACTGAGGCTAATGTTTATTAATGACCTCTATGAATAGACTCCTTTCTCTGCAGCTTTTTCACAGTTGCTGTGGAAGAGCTTCACAAGATCTTGAGACATCAGAAGATTTCCAGTTGAGAGAGACCAAAATCCCCAGAACCTGAGAGCTGGCAGAGAGCTCAGAGCTCCCGCCCCCCACCTGAAGAAGAATTCTTCTTCCCCATTACACCCACCCAGACTGATTTCATTTAAAGGCCTTTAGTTGGGGTGAATGGAAAGTTCATAGGCTCTAGAATCAGGGGGCTTGCCCCCTTCCTTCTGCCTCTTCCTCCTGGAGTAACCCTGGAGGTCAATTATACTCTCTGGAGTTCTGCTTCCTCATCTGTAAAGTGAAGGGAATAGACTGGATGCCCTCTGAGGTCTGGTCCCACTCAAAATCTATGATCTCCCCAGGCAGATCGGTTCTGTTTTTAGACAGCTCTAACCACTGGGAGCCAGGTGGCACCACAGTGCACAAAACACTGGACCTGGAGTCAGAAAGATGAGTTATCTTTGCTAAGTTCAAATCTGGCCTCAGACACTTACTAGCTGTGTGACCTTGGGCAAGTCACTCAACCCTATTTGCCTCATTTTCCTCATCTGTAAAAGAAAACACCAAACAGGGTCAGGAAAAGTCTGAAATTCCCATTTTACAGAGGAGGAAACTGAGGTAGACAGAGGTGAACTGACTAGCCCGGGGCCACACAGCTTTAAACTCAGGCCTTCCTTGACTCCTTCAGATGTGGTCTGACCAGGGCAGAGGACAGAAGGATTACCATGTCTCAAAACTGTGAAATCTTGGATTTCCCAGCCTTCCTTTTTGAGCCCCCTGAAGCAGTTAGGTGGTGAAGTCAACCTGCACCTGGGCCTTGAGTTCAATCTTGCCTCAGGCACTCAGCTATGTGACTCTGAACAAGTCACTTAACACTGTTTGCCTCAGTTTCCTCCTCTGTAAAATGAGTATAAGAATAGCCCCCACCTCCCAGGTTTATCATAAGAATCGCAGGAGATAATATTCGTGAAGTGTCTGGCACTTCACAACAAATGCTGCTTCTCTCACCTTTTCGCCTCCCTGACCCAGCCCGGTCAGGTCCCCAGGACCCTCCTGCAATCAGGCCCTTCCTATCTAAAGGAAAGTGGGCAAACCCCCTTCTGTGGCCCTTTCCAAGAGTATCTTCTGATCATTGTTCTTTTAAATCTTCACTGAGACCTGCTGTTGTAATGTCACCTTCATTTTAAACATATCCTTCCCCCTGCCCTCCCCAGATGCCTTTGTAACAAAAAGTTTTTTAAAATTGTGCTGAAATGATCCCCTCCATGTGGCATGGCACTGTCACTGTGGGGCTAGAAGGGAGTCAGAGCAGGCATCTCTGGCCTTTTCTCCACCACTTTCTTCTTCAGTCATTTTTCCCTTGAGTCTGATTCTTCATGCCCCCATTTGGGATTTTCTTGGCAAAGTTACTGGAGTGGTTTGCCATTTCCTTCTCCAGCTCATTTTGCAGATGAGGAAACTGAGGTAAACAAGGTTAAGTGACTTGCCCAAGTTCACACAGTTAATACGTATCAGAGGCTGGATTTGAACTCAGAAAGAGGAGTCTTCCTGACTCCAGGCCCAGTGCTCTATACACTGTGCTATCTAGCTGCCCCTTCTTCCTTCTACCCTTCTCCAAGGCAGACTTTAACCCCTGCCAGGAGTGGAGACAGGAGGTTGGGGCCAGAGGCCACTCTGTTCTCCTCAGAGAGAGGAGATAATAGGCTAGAATTATGTCTGTCTGCTCCCTTAAATATTATTGGTCTACAGGGATGTGCTTTTCAGGTTCAAGCTAACCTTCTGATCACTGTTTCATTAATGGGGAAAGGAAGACCCCAAGCTCGTTACCCAAGGCTTGACTTCCTTCCCACCAAATGCCAGTCCTACAATGAGCACAAGTGGAAACACTTGTCTAAGTCAATAACAAAACAGAAATCAGAGGAGGTATGCTCAGGAGGCTGTATGCCAGACGATAGAGTGAACGAACTTCCCCATTGGGAAGGAGGTAAGTCGCCTCAACCAACAGAAGGAGCTCCAGATCTCACCCAAGGGTAAATTCTCCAAAGTCTCTAGTGTCAGAAGCTGGGGACATATTGGAGACTCCTCTTATGACAGTTTCCTCCTCAGAGTCTCATTGTCCCTTCAGTAACCTGAAGAGAGATTGACATCTTCCATCTTGTCTCTCAAAGATGGAAGCCGTAAGTACCCAAAGAGCCTGAAGAAACCCAAAGAAAGAGAAGAGACTACAGATCTGGGAGCTCCCCTTTCCCCCAACTCTGCCCAGAACCACATGTAGGTTCAGGACATTGAGCTCCCCACCAATGAGAAGAAAGGCTACAGAATGAAAGAAAGACCAACTGTCCAACACATCAAGGCAAGGAAAAGCAAGCCAACAAAAATTCAGTAAGTGCTTGCCGTATGTCAGGTACTGTGCTAAGCACAGGGAACACAAATGCAAGCAAACAGAAAGACAGTCCTTGCCTTCAAGGAGCTTATAGTCTATCGGGGGACGACAACACATAAAGGGATCTGGAAAGAAGCAAGGGAAGGTACCCACTTATCAGCATGATGTCTCCAGAAAGCCAGAAGCAAAAACCAGAGGGGAGTGAAGGTTGGCTGGCCTGGGCTTCTCCCCAAAATGGAAACTGTGCAAAGAATTCACCAGGGGGAGAATGGGCTTGACGTGATGGGGGTGGGGAGGACTAGAGTGAGGAGACCTCAGGAGCAGAAGGAAGTTCTAGGATGAGGCAGCAGCAACGGGACATAGGGGTCAGAAACGTGAATGCAAGTTCCAGGTTAATGAGACCCCAAGGACTGAATCTTATCAACCCAATCTGACAGTATATGCAATGTCCTCCACCCGTAGTCCCCCACCTCTTCACTGAAGGAAGGGAGGTACATTTTCTGAACTCTTCTGAGGAGGGGCAAGCTTGATCATTATAAAAATACATTATTCCATGTCAGTGTTTTTTTCATTCTTTCCTCTTAAATTGTTATAGTCATTGTGTACATTGTTATCCTGCTTCTGCTCATTTCATTCTGCATCAGTTCATATAAATCTCCCCATGCTTCTCTATAGTCATCATATTTATCATTTCTTACAGCACAGTGATATCCCATTATATTCATGGGCCACACCTTATTTAGCCATCCCCCCAGCTGATTGACTTTGTTTCCAGGTCTTGGCTTTCTATGCACAGAGCTATCGGCAAGTGGAATGGGCTGCTCTGGAAGTAGAGTTCCCTATCACTGGAGGTCTTCAAGTGGAGGAAGGAAGGGGAGGAAAGGGAACAAGCACTGACCATGTGCCAGGCACCCTCTAAGCACTTTACAAATGTTATCTTACTTGGCCCTCATGACACCTCTGGAAGGTAGATGCTGTTATAACCCCTATTTTACAGCTGAGGAAATCTAGGCAAAGGCGAAGTGACTTGCCCAGGACAACACAGCTAGTAAATGAGATTGGATTTGAATTCGGGTCTCTCTGATTCCAAGCCTATCACTTTAACTATCTTGAATGATGACTTGTCAGAAATGTTAAAAGGACAAATTATTGTTCAAGCAGGTTCAGTCTAGATGGCCTCTGTGGGTCTTTTCCAGCTCTGATGTGTGTTTCAAGGGAATTTACATTTAGGTCTGAAAAAAACAACAAAAGAGTGATACACTGGAAGGATCATTGTCTCTAGAGACAGAGGATCTGAGTTCAAATCTCACCTTTAATACTTCCCTGTATGATTTTAAGAAAGTCATTTTTACCTCCAAGGGCCTCAGTTTCCTGATCCAGAAAATGAGGAGGGTGGATTCTGAGGTCCTTTCCAGCTCCAGATTCAGGCTCCTATGAACTTCTTTGGACTTTTGCCTTGACACTCCAAGATGGTGAAGCCCTTGAGAGAGCCATCCATGCTTTCTCATCCTTTTTTTTCTGCCAGGCCCAGCTGATAGATCAATTCACCTTCACCTCATCCATATCAAGGCCTGAGGGATAAGATGATTAATTGCTTAGAGAAGCAGGGGATTGGTTGATGGATGATTTATTTATACCTCACCTTGCTCCGGAAAAGGATTGAAAACAGTTTTACAAGACTAAAACACAAATACAAAACAGACCCCAGAAATGAGAAGGAAAAAAAAAAGATTAAAAAGAGTGCAGAAGTGATTACCAGACACCTGCACTTGTGCCTCTGTTATTAAAGGGTGTTTGTTGTTAAAGGTGAGCAGTGAATTTTGCCCTGAGCTGCCTTCCCTCTAAAGTAGAGGGAGACTGCTCCTCATATGGAAATAGCACCCAAACTGGAAATAGTCTAAGCAGCCAACATCAAGGGAACCAAGGGCTAAACAAATTGTGGTCCAATCACATTAGGAAATACTGCAGTGCTGTTAAGACCTGCAAGTAGGAAGAATACAGAGAAATCTGCAAAGAACTTAATGAAATCAAGCAAAGCACAATAAAGGAGGACCAGAAGAATGACTTACTGGCATTTAACTACAACCACACAATGAGAATTAAGACAAAGAATACTGATGGGGACGTAGAGAGAGTAACTGAAAAATCATTAGGAGACCGTGATTATCAAGCAACTGTGGCTGGCTGCATTGATGTTCAATATTAAGCTTTTAATAAAACATTTACTTTATAAAAAACTTCTTTGGAGAAGAAATCTGTAAACAGCCTTCAGAGGTCTGATGTAGGGAGAGTCGTAGCTTCTGTGAAGACTGGGATGAAGCCTTGCAAAGGGAAGGGGGAGGAATCAGGAAACTGATAAACCCAGTGACTATAATCATGTAGATGGGAAGTACAAAAAAACAGAATCTGAAGCCTGTGTGATTACAGTGGTCAATGGCTCTGGAATCAGGAGGACCTGAGTTCAAATGTGACCTCAGACATTTGATACTTGTTGCTAGTCATGTGGTCAAGTCACTTAACCCTGATTGCCTGATGATGATGATGATGAAAAACCTTCTAAACAGAGGAGGTGAACAAATGCCTCTCCCTCCTTTCTTTGCAGGGGTGGGGGACTACGGATGGGGATCGCTTCAGATGCTCTCGGTCTTGGTTGATAAATTGGTTTGTTTTGCTGAGATACATTTTTTTCTCTTTCTTATTTTTTTCTTTGCTATAAGAGGTGGTACTCTGGCCAAGGAAGAGGGTAGGGTGTGTTCAGAAAGATGATGATATCAAAGCGAAATCTATCAAAAATAGCTTAATTTTTTCTTATTAAGCCCAACCATACTCCTAAGTATAAGGAAGAGGAGGGGCCCACACTTGTAGTGAGGCCCTTCTATGGCTCGGAGGCTGTCATGTGGCTGAAAGGAAGCAGAAATCTCCAATCTCTTCTCCCCCACCCCAACCCCATGTCTCTAAGATGGGGAAGCAGGAAGTTGAGGCCAGAGGCCACCACTCTGCTCTCCTCAGAGAGAGGTTAGAAGTATGTCTATTTGCTCCCTTAAATATTATTAGTTTAGGGGGTTAAAATTGGGTTCCATCTAACTTCTGATTGCTTTGTCATTTCTGGGGGAAATAGGGACCCTAAGCTCTATATTCAAGGCTTGATCCCTGCCCCACTAGTTCTTTGATGGACATACATAAGCAAACAGCAAAGAGCCCTTTATCCAAATCATAGCAAAACAGAAATCAGAGAAGGTATAGTTAGGAGAATATACACCAGTCAATAGAGAGAAAGAGCTCCCCCATTGGAAGCCAAATAATTCAACTCGAGCAAGAGAGAGACAGTTCTGGATCTCATCCAAAGGGCAATTCCCCAATCTCTGGGCAGCAGTGGGGAACCTATGGCTTTGAGGCCCTTTACAAGGGCCCTCAGTCAAAGGGCCACCCTTGGGGCCACAGGTTCCCTACCCCTGTGAGTAACAAGCTGGGAATAAGGAGCCAGCTGGCCCTTCTCATGACTGCTTCTTCCCAGAGACTTTTCTTTCAGTAGCCTAAAGCAGGGTTGGCCTTCTCTATCTTTTTTCTCGAAGCTGGAAGCCAGAAGCCCCTGGAATAACCTGGTGCTCCAGGAGTCCCAAATGGGGGCTGGCAAAGACCAGAGCCTTCTCACTTCTCAACAACTTGATCCTGTCCATCAAGCAGGGCTGGGAATTCATCTCCACCAGCAAGGAGGGAGCCCCCATGTCACTGAACTTTGAGTTGGGAGTTCCATAGGGTTTACAAAGTGCCAAACCTCTATGAGGAAAGGAATGCAAGGATCATGAGCCTTGTTATCAGATTGGGAAAGTGAGAACCAGGAAAGGCAAGTAACTCACTCTTGGCACCTAGCACCTCAGAAGCACTTAATAAATGCCTGGTGGTCACAGAGCTGGTGAGTGTGCAAGTGTTAGACCAGGGACTTCAGCCAGGCCTCTTTCCGATTCCCAGTCCCAAACTCTTTCTACTATATGCCCATAGGACCAGAATCTTGAGAATATACTCAGCATTACCTTCCTCATAATAATAGCTGACATCTACATGGCACTATTTGCCAGGGGCTCTAGAATTATTACCTCATTTGAGCCTCACAACAACCCTGAGCAGGGGGAAGGTGCTGTTATGATCCCTGTTTTACAATTGAGGCAACTGAGGCAAACAGAGGTAAAGTAAATTTCCCAGGAACATACAACTAGTAATGTCTGAGACTAGATTTGAACTTGGGTCTTCCTGACTGCAGGCCCCGCATTCTATCCACTGCACCACCTAGCTCCTTCCTTTAGCTATCGCCCGTTAGTGGATTGGATGGAGGGAATGGGCACTGAAAGGGATACTCACACAGAGAGATCCTTGTCTTCAGCTCATCAACCCGTACTTCTTAAGAACCTACTGTATGCCATGCACTAAAGTAGGTAGTGAGCATGTAAATACAAAGAATAAAACAGTTTCTATTTTTGATCGACTTCTATTTGAATGGAGGAAACAACAAAGCATTTGTAGAATGAGTATGATGAGAATAAACAGGAAGAAGGGCAATCCTCCTTCCCATAGAGGGCGGAAGCACTTGGTGTGTGGAGAAAGGCTTTTTGGAGAAGGTGGTGCCAGACCTTCAAGGAGGAAGAAAGGGATTCTTGAGATAGAGACAAGGAGAGAGAGCATTCCAGGCATCGGGGGCCCATCAGGGCAAATGCATGGAAATGGGACAGAGAGTGTAGAAAACAGAGAGAAGGTTCCTGTGGATGGAACAAAGAGCAGGGATGGGGAGTCCTATTCAAATGAGATTGGAAGGATGGGGCAGGAGGGCAGATTGCTTTTTCTAGGAAGCAACAATCCAAGGCACCCACACAGACTAGCATGTAGGCGACCAATGAGAACCAGCCTGTCTCTCTGTCCCCAAACCCTTCCTCTCCCTACAAGTGCCCCCACATCCTAGGACCAATTCTCAGGGAGGCAGGACAATTGAGCTATCGGGGAGGGATGAGGCAGCTACTATCAAGAGCCCTAACAAAGCACAACTTCTCTTCCCCTCTGAGGAGTAAGAAGTCTACAAAAGCAGAAAGGTGTCAGGTGTAGGAGATGCTCCTTCTTAAACTAACGCTAAAACTGGGCACGCTAACAAGAGAGAACAAGAGTCAGGCGAGACCTCGCTGGGGCTCAGGGGAGTCTGGTTACCTGGCTGGCTTTGCTTGTGTGTCTGTGTTTATGCTCCCCTGTGTGGTCTTGTGCTCGGGGCTGTACTTCAAGCCACTGGAGGATTTTGGCTCAAAGAATACCCAAAGGATAATCCATGATTCTGGGTCACGAGATCAGGGAGAGGACTTGAAAATACCTCCTAAGCCTTTTACCATTCTTTCATGTGTCTCTTTATCAGGGGTCCCAAAACAAATCCATTCCCTAGGCAGGGGAGATGGGCAGACTCATGGATGCCACTGCTCAGGGACTCAGCAACAAGGCAGCCTGGCTGCTGCTCTTGCTCTTCCTCGCTTTTGTCGCTCATAGCTCGCCATGGCCTCGTACAAGGTGGCCAAGCCCCTCCTTGTGGCTCCTCCCCAACCCCCAGTGTCTGTCTTGTTTCTTGTGGCCGTGGCTATCTCCTTCTGTCCTGTCATGTTCTCACCAGTCTTCTCAATCACTGGAACCTTGCCCCACACGCCTATGGATGGGTCCCTGGTGCCTCCTGTCAGGTCTTTCTATATCCATCACTGGCCTTCCTGGACCCTCCACAACCTGCCTGCAAATGGGGTGCGCCATTTCCAGGCTACACCCATCTGACAGAACCTAATCCCTCAATCATATAAAACTGGAGCTGTCATCTAGTCCAAACCCCTCCCACCTCCTCTCCCCCTTCCCCCAGATATATCTATATATGAGGGGATTTTATACAGAGAGGGAGAGGGAGGAAAAGAGAGAAAGAGGGAGAGAGGCAAGAAAGAGAGAGAAGCAGAGAGAGGGAAGGGGAGGGAGAGACATAGAAAGAGAGGGGCAACAGATACAGAAACAGAAAGATAGAGGAGAGAGACAGAGACAGAGAGAGACGGGGGGGAGGGAGAAGAGACAGACAGAGAGAGAGAGAGAGAAAGAGAGAGAGAGAGAGAGAGAGAGAGAGAGAGAGAGAGAGAGAGAGAGAGAGAGAGAGAGAGAGAGAGAGAGTATCCTAGAGCTGTTACATGATTTATCAAAGGTTCCTAGGATCGTAGATTTGGAGCTGAAAGGGAACTGAGAGGTCATGAATCCAATTCCCTCATTTTACACGTGAGGAGACTCCAGTCCACAAAAGGTGAGTGGCTTACCCAAGGACACAGAGCTAGTAAATCTTGGATTTGAGAGCTCTTCCTACTAACCAACAATGCCTTCTGTCTACCACCCACAACTCAATCAAACATCCTTCCCGCTCTTCTACCATCTCTCTTTCACTGACCATGTGCTTGCTCCAGCCTTTGCCCAGAGCCTGCTGCCTGAACTACCCAACGCCAAGTTCTCTGCATCTGTTGAAGCCCACGCCCCATGCCCCGCTGTTTACTGTCTTCTCCCCAAACCACTGGCCTGCCCATTGGAATCTCTGTCTACCCTATGTCTCCAGACCTCCCACTCCTTCCAGATTTCCTCCTCGAGCCTGGATTGTTAGACCCACCCTGGCAGTTCTGCTTTATTGTCTCCTCCTTTCTTGTTTTCTTTTTCTGGCTGGGCCCCCTGCACTACCTACTGAGTCCTGCATAGCAACAAAACAGAAAGCCTGAACACACATGAGCATAGGAGAAGTATTTACATCAGGGTCAAGGGGGAAGGCATTGCTAGAGACAGAGGGTAAGCTGGCAGCAGAGATAGCCCTTGACACTGAGCCATGAGGTAACCACGGATAGAATATTAATAATGTGCCATTGTTTGTATAGGGAAATGATGCCATTGACCCACCATCACAGAAACATAGATGTTGAATCTGCAAGGGACTTCAGAGCTGGGAAGGGCCTGTCATTTCATAAATCACTGTAGATGCCAGGCGTGAAAACACCTACAGACACAGGTCTGCAACTTTTCTACAGCTCAGTCTTAGAAAGGAACCTGGGGCACTGAGAGCTTAAACAAATTATCCATAATCCCAGAGCCAGTATGGACCAGGGACCAAACTCAAGCCCAGGGCTTCCATGCTTCTGGTTGGTGAGCGTTTCATGTGGCCCTCTATGACCAGGCCAACTCCACATGTGTTTCTCTTTATTCCTCTGGCCAACTGCCTTGCTATCAACAGCATACCCTCCACCACCTAAGCAAAATATCCCTCCCTGGCCACTCTTCCTTTCTGTGTGTTGTCTTCTTTTATTAGGACGTTAGCTCCACTTTGGGATTTGTATTCCTAGCATGGCTCAGAGTGAGCACTTAATAACTGCCTTTTCATTCATTCATCCATCCCTTCATCCATCCCTCCATCCACTCATCTATCCATTTATCCCTGACTAAGGCTGACTCTCTCCCGAACATATAATGTTCAAACACTCATTTTCCAGAGGAGAAAACTGATAATCAGGAGTGACTTAACCAGCATCACACAAAGAACAAGTGACAGATGTGAAGCCAGACCCCTAAGGCCCTGACCCTCTCTGTGTTTCCTGGACTCTCTGCTCTATGGACAGGCACAGCCCCCGAGGAGGAGAGGGATGAACACCACATTGGGTAATTCCATCCCCAAACACAGGCTGCTTCTACCTGCCCGTCATTTGGACAACTTCTGTCAACAGCAAGGCCATCTAGCCTGCCATATACCATAGCATTTCTTCAGGGGAGTACCAAGCGGATGCGGCCAGGTAGCAGAATGACTGAACAAATTGGCATGCATGAATAGAGTGGGACAGTCATTCCTGTGTAGCGAGAAACGAAGAACATGGTAACCACAAAGGACTAAGGACTTGGGTGAGCTCCAGAAGAGGAAGGGGAACTAGATACAACCAGATCCCTCCCCACTGGGCCAGATCGTGTGACCCCTGATGGGATCACATTATTCAAATTCAAATTGTATTTTTCCATTGGCTTGGAACCAATGACCATATTTTACATCATTACAATTTGTGAAAATTTGAATACATTTGACCACTTCAGGGAACTGTTATTAGGACTAATTGAGAGGGCCCTAACTGTACACACAATAACTAAAACAATCGGAACTGAATGTTGCAAAAGTGCAATGGCCAAGCTTGGTCCTAGAAGAGACATGAGAAGGCACTTCCCTCCCTCCTCCCACTCCCACTCTTCCTAGCTCATTCCCCCTGCCCCCTTTACACACACACACACACACACACGCACACACGCACACACACACACGCACATGCACACGCACACGCACACACACGCACACACACGCACACACGCACACACACGCGCGCACACACACACGCACACACGCACACACGCACACACGCACACACGCACACACACCATTTATTGTGCGGAGACTAATGGGTGTGGAGCCTTGCAGATAACGTCAGCCTTTTTGAAATTTTGATCAGTTTTGCTGAACTGGTTTCTTTTCCTTTTTTAAATTCTTTGTTATAAAGAGTGGCTCTCTGAAAGTGGAAGGGGAAGGATACATTGGGAAATATGAGATAACAGAAGATGTCGATAACATTTTATTTTTTTTTGAAAAAGGTCAATTTTTTGGGTAGTCTCTCTCAGTGGCAATGGCTTTACACTGAGCCATCCACACTCTTTTTCTTACTGGTTTCACTATGGCCAAGAGATAAAGTGTAGATATACTACTACTACTAGTAATAATAATAAAAAAAATAATAGTGTCTATATATTTGGTCCTCACAATGACTTGGGGAGATAGGTGCTATTGATGAGAAAACTGGAGCAGACGGTAATTATATAACTTACTCAGAGTCACACAGCTAGTGAGTAAGTGTCAGAGGCTGAATTTGAACTCAGATCTTCCTGATTCCAAGCCTGACACTCTATCCACTTCGCCACCTAGCTCCCCAGAGTCTGGAAAACCTGAGTTCAAATCCAGCCTCAGACACTTACTAGTTGTATATGCTTGGGCAAGTCACTGCCTCAGTTTCCTTATCTGTAAAATGAACCGGAGAAGGAAATGTCTTTGCCAGGAAAACCCCAAATGGAGTCACAATGACAGCCAGACACAACTGAAATGACTGAGCAACAACTTTCTAACTCCGGGTCACTAGCCACCAATTATCTCAAACACAAATTTATTGAAAGAGAAAGAGAAAGAGGGGGCGGCTAGGTGGTCTGTGAATAGGGCACTGGCCCTGAAGTCAGGAAGATCTGAGTTCAAAGCCGACCTCAGACACTTGATATACTTACTAGCCGTGTGACCTTGGGCAAGTCACTCAACCCCAATTGCCCTCCAAAAAAAAGGCAAAAACAAACAAAAAAAAAGGGAAAGAGAAGGTATATATGCAATTATACTTTCTACATCACAGGGATTAGGGGCACGGTGTCTCCACGATCAGGAAAACCCATGTGAGAATGTTTAGCCCTCCCTCTGTACCAAAGAAGAAACCTAATTTTTTGGTGGGGTACACACAGTGCCTTCTTGTAAAATTTGGGTTGATATTATAGAATACTATACATGCATTTCTGAGTTTCCAAACATTTTCTTTGTTATCTCCTGGCCTTCATGTGCTGTCTGTTGGCCTTTGTATATCATCTTCAGCTTCTGCAAAACTCCCCCAAAATGCCCATTTAAGGTCTTATGTTTGTTGAGGTTGAGGGTGCTGGGACCCTGAAATAATGACATGTGAGTCCCGCCTCAAATGAATTTGACCCAAATCTTCTTTCAGCCAAAGACGAGGCTTATTAGAACATCGTTCAGGGTGGGCATGATTCTAAAAATCCACCATATTGGCTAGACTCAAAGAATCTGAACACTTTGACGCTTGTATTGACAAGAACGCCAGATCAAACCTGAGCATTTTTTTTTGCTTTTTTTTTTGGAGGGGGAGGGCAGGGCAATTGGGGTTAAGGTGACTTGCCCACAGTCACACGGCTAATAAGTGTTAAGTGGCTGAGGTTGGATTTGAACTCAGGTCCTCCTGACTCCAGGGCTGGTGCTCTATTCACTGCACCACCTAAGCTGTCCCAAACCTGAGCATTTTAATAGGGAGTAAGATGGACTTTATATATAGAAAGACTGTGGAAACAGAGAAGGGGTGTAGGTGGAATTAAGGAGTGGTGGTCTAGTGCAGACAATGAAAAGGCAATTAATTAACTGGGAAGGGCCAGTTGCCCCAGCTGAAAGCCAGGGCCCTGAGCCATGTGGGAAAGTCCAGGGGCTTTTCCTTTTTGGGGTCCAGATCTGAAAGACATGGTCTTTTCCTTCTGGGGTTCAGATCCCATTCCCATCAATGTTGATCCACACCATGTCAGAACTGCAATGGGGAAAGCCATGATGTGAAAGGGAAAATTGTATAGAGACAGAGACACAGAGACAGAGAATTAGATGTGTTTATGTGTTATATACACACACATATATACCTCTATACAGAATTATACCTGGTCGTGTGTGTGCATATACATATATACACACATATGTATGTGTGTATGTGTGTGTATATATACATGTATATGATACAGATTTTCACAAAGCATTCAACAAGTCTCTCATGCTATTTTCACAGAAGAGATGAAGAAATGTGGTCTCACTGGTCGTATAGCTAGGTAGATTCTAAACTGGATGAATGGCCAGACCCAAGGAGTCACTAGTCATTAATGGTCCAATATCAGCTTAGAACAGGATAATCTCTGGAGTGACCCAGGGATCTTAGCACATCCAAGATGTCCCATCTTGACCCTGTGCTGTGTAGTGTTTTATCCATGACCTAGGTCAAGACATCCAAGGCATCCTTACCAAATTTCAAGGTGAAAAATACCCACAAGCTATCAATCGCTCTATAGTAGGTGAAATAACAGTGAGGATCCAAAAAGCTTGTGACAGGCTGAAATGTTGGGCTGAATCTAATCAAGTGAAATTTAGTAGGGATGATTGTAAACATTTACACTTGGATTCAAAAAGTAAACTGTACGTGTCCATGGCAGAGGATGCATGGCTAGACAGCAGATGGTCTGAAAAATATCTAGGGTTTAGCAAATCACAGGTTCAACATGAGTCAGCCGTGGAATGTAAGATCATAGATCAGAGATTTACAGCCAGAAAAGATGCTGGAGGTCATTTAATCCAATTCCCTCATTTTACAGATAAGGAAACTGAGGCCCAGGGAGATTGCTATGCCCAAGGTCACATATGCTGAGGCAGGATTTGAACTCATGTCTTTTGACTCCAAAGCTAACACAATCTTAAATTGCACTGAGGGGCACAGTATCTAGGATGAGGAAAGTGACCGTCCTACTGTCCTCTGTCCTGATCAGACAAAATATGGAACCTTGTATTCAGTTCTGGGCACCATAGGGCGGTGAGTCACACAATCAACAAAACAGTGGGCTAGAAGTTTTCTCCGATCCCTACGACCTCTCAAACCTCTCCAAAACAGAAATTACACGCCAAAGACATTGATAAGCTAAGGAGAGCGGAGGATGGGGATGAGGATGGTGAAGGGCCTCCATTTCATGCTATATAAGAATCAGCTGAAGAAACTGGACAGGTTTATCTGTAGAAAAGAAGGTTCAGGGGGACCTGAAAGCTGGACTCTGCCATGTGGAAAGCTTTGGTCTGTTTGGCTCTGGAGGACAGAAGCCGTGGAACCATCAGGAAGCTGCAGGGAAACCTCCGTTAGAGTCTTCCAGAAACAGAAGGGGATAAATGAAGTAGTTCCAGAGCCCTCACTAGGGGTGTCGCCCCCAGGTGAATTCAGATAGGTGGTTGGAGGGAGGCGGGGCGAGGTAGTCAACAGTGCAGGAAGTCACAGGCAGTGACACCTAGGAAGAGGAGCATTCAAGCTCCAGCCTGTGCCTCTATTGTTCAGCCAAGCACCCCCACACTCCCCAGCCACCAGGAAAGGTAACTCCTCTCCAGATGGGTCCTGGGAGAGGCATAGCAGCCTGGGGCCAGAAGGGGGAATGGGGGGCAGGAGACAGCAGTCATTCTGTGGGGATGTGGGGGGCAATGTGGTACAGGGATGGCAGAGCACTGAGGGTGTGAGGATATCCAAAGGGAGGGTCCTTGCCCTAGGATGTCAGCACCCTTGGCAAAGGCCAGACATTCAGCACTAAACACGGTTTTAGTAGATTTCCTCCCTTGTTAAAGGTCTCTAAGCAGAGATTGGGAGTTTTCCTGAGAATATTAGGGTGATTTGTGTTCAGATTCAGTCTGGACTTGATGGCTCCTGAGACCCCATTTAACACCCTGTGATCTGGGGATAAGCTCAGGGCTTAGTCTGTTCCAGGGTCACATAGAAATTGTCTCCCTCTGCACATCTCTGCCAACAATTGCTAAAAGGAATCAAACTGGTGATCTAGCTTCATCAGCACTGGCCTGGTCTAGCTTCCTCTGGCCATGAGACACGACCTGGAAGTCCCAGGATCCAGGTTCAAACCCACCTCTGTTAATGAGTTACTTTTTGGGCCTCAATCTCATGACCTGTAAAAGGAGCGTTGTGAAGACTTCTAAGCTCCCTTCTGTTTCTATTCTCTGATCTTATTATCTTTTCAGACTTGAAAAATCTGAGGAAATGAGGTTGAGCTGAAACCTCAAAAACTCATTCATCAGGACTGGGTTCTGTACCACCCACTGGTGTTAGGGGAGACCCATCAGCAATGCCTGTATCAGCAGCAGCAGGGGAGGTGGAGATTCTGGAGCAGAGCCTGCAGGAAATCGTGTCAATGCAAAAGAGGACGAGCCCCTGGGGACATCCCAGTCAGCCTTCAGGTATTTCAGCAGGTAGAGGGAGATTCCTGGCTCAGTCTAGCAATCCCAGACATCCTGGGAAAATACAGACTCTGATGCTTCTGAAAATCCAGAATTCTGTCCTCTGCATTACACAAGAGAGGCAGGGCAGCAGGATGGAAAGAACCAAGGGTGAACATCTCCAGAAATAGAGGAGAGAGTAGACTTGGGGTCAGGAAGAGCTGGGTTTGAATATTCCTTGTGTAACCCTGAGTAAGTCATATAACTTGGGCCTCAGTTTCCTTAACGTGAGAAATTGGACTAGGAAACCTCAAAGGTTCTAGCTCTAAATGGAGGATCCAATCTCAAGTGTCCTTTTGGATCCATCAATCCCAGGACAGAGCAGATGCGCTCCAAGGAGCGCATCTGTCCTGTCCAAAGGCAGGACAAACAGTCTCATCTTTGACAAAATATTACTATCAGCACCCTTTATGGCAGCCAAAAGAACCTATGCCCCAAAACAAAACCAGAAACCAGGCAAGAGCCCATCAATTGGGGAATGGCCAAACCAATTGTGGGACAAGAACGGAATATCATTCTGTCATGAGAAATTGATGGAAAGCATCATGGCGTAGAGGAGAGAGGGGGAATCTTGGTCTTGGAGTCAGGATGTCCTCTGTTCAAATTCTGCCTCCGACAGATACCGGCTGTGTGAGTCCAGACGAGGTTCACGCCTTCTCTGAGACCCAGCCAACTCAACCTAAATTGTGGAACAGTTACTGGTCTGTGTGGGCAGAGGGGCTTTCCCATCGGGCCTTCTCTACGTTGATGAAATCAAAGGTGGGGGGAGGAACAATATGACAGATACTAGGAATTCGGACTTGGATGACCTAAACTCAGAAAAAAAGATGTCAGTGCTTGGAAACTGGCTAAAGAGAACCCAGTCAGAGTGGCTGCACTGACCACACCTGGCCCTGAAGACCACCCCAGGAAGCACATTTCCCTCTGCACCATAGAGGCTGGAAATGCAGGGGTACATTATCAATCTGGTTGCTTTTCCTGAGTCAGTCTGGTCAATCATTTTTCTTTGTTACAAGAGAGTGTACACAGACACTGGAAGGGGGGTGGTGGTGAGAGAAGTCTATCTAGAAATGACTGTAATGGGGAAGGGAGAAATGGCATTTTTTTAAAAAGGATAGAAAAAAAAAGAAAAAAAGGAGTCTAGAAACCAGGATTCTCACCCAGACTCTGTTGCTCACTCATTTATGTGACAGAAAATTCTGAGTTTTGTTTTCGTCCTCTGTAAAATGAGAGTTTGAAATTAGATAATCTCTAAGGTTCCTTTCAGTTTTGACACTGTATATTCTAAGGCCACTCACAGTTCTGTTGTTGTGTGTTCTAAGGACCCTCCAACATCTGACATTGTGTGTTCTAAAGCCCCTCCTAGTTCTGACGTCCTGTGTTCTAAGGGCCCTCCCAGCTCTGACATCCTGTGTTCTAGGTGTCCTTCCAGCTCTGACATCCTGTTCTAAGGACTCTCCCAGCTCTGATGTCCTGTGTTCTCAAGTCCCTCCCAGCTCCAATGCTCTGTCCTAATATCACTCCCACCTCTAAATCTTATGATCCTGTGACTAAGGAAAATGAACCCCACCTTCTAAGGGCCATAGATCTCATGGGCTGTATTTCTTTGCTGCATTTGGGTCTCCTGAGACCCACTGCTAGAGCTCAGAAGCCCTTACACTTCCCCGCCCCCACCCCTTTTCTCACATCTGTTGGTAGCCTGTGGTGCTGGCAACCACCCAGGAAGCAGGCCAAGACAACTGAGCAGGTGGCTTTAACAGCAGGTGGCAGCTTTCCTCAGAGAACCCTGGGAAGTTCTTAAGGAGCCTGGCTCCTGGGGCTATGGGTAGCAGTGCTGGAATCCTGCTCTCCAATATCCACATCCCCTGAAGTGACTGGAGCAAAGATAACCCAGAGTTCTTTCTACCAGGCTATGGGATTCAGGGAGGGAAAAGGGAGAGAGAGGGAGGAAGAAGAGGGGCATGAAAAAGAGGGAAAAAAAGATGAAAAGGAAGAGGAGAAAGGAGGAGGAGGAAAAAGAGCAGAAAAGGCGGGAAAGGAGAAAGGGAAGAAGAGGGGGAGGTGGAAGGACAAGAAGAGAGGAGGAAGATGTGAGAAAGAAGAGAAGAGGAAAAGTAAAAAAGTCAGGAAGAAGAAAAGAAGATAGAAAAGAATACTGGAAACTCCCTGAGGGCAGGAATTGTGCCTCCCCCTTCAGACTGGAAGTTCCTCATGGACAAGGGTCAGAACGGAGAGAATTGCATGAGACATATAACCCAGCCACAGATAAGGGCTGTAGAATTCTAGCTGACCAAGCTACACTCTAAGATTCCCTCATGCCCAGTCTCCCAATTGGCTCTCTTACACAGAGGCTTCCCTTTCAGGGACCTTCTTCTCTCTCTCTGCCTTATGGATGCCAGTGGGCATGAGGATGCCCATGCCCATCTGTGGTACAGCTTGGCTACCCCGATGACTCTTGCCTACCTCTTTAAAAAAAAACAAACCCAACTCCCTCTCCATTACCAATTCCCTTTGTCTCTGCTTTTTCACATCTTTCCAGCCTTGCTCTTTTATTAAGATTTTAATTGAATAATTTTAATTAAATTTAATGAGCTGGATCAACTTACTTATAGAGATAAAGTTGTATTCAAGGCACTCTCCAAGTCAAAACCGAACGGCTATTGACTAACTTTCATTTCTTCCCTTTCTCTCCCAGAGTATAAAATACATACTCATGATGGTGGCTGGCATGTCAGAGTGGGTTGTGTGTGTATGCACACATGTATGTGCATACACATGTGAGTGCATGTATCATTGTGTTGACAGGTCTAGAACAGAGCTTTGACAATTTCTATGTCTTGGATAGAAGCCACCTAAAACCTGCCCTGGGCAAACAATGGAAAACCATTCATTGAGAGGCACCAAGGTACGATGGAAAAGAACCCTAGGCCTGAGTTTAGGTCCAGCTTCTGCCACCTACTACCTGTCTGAGCTTGGACTAGGGGCTTGACCCTTACCCAGTGAAGGGGCTAGCCTAGACCAGGGGTGAGAAACCTATGACTTTAAGGTCACCTGTGGCCCTCTAGGTCCTCAGGTGCAGACCTTTGACTGAATCCAAACTTCACAGAACAAATCTCCTTAATAAAAGGATTTGTTAAATATTTATAGCAGCTTTTTTGTGGCGGCAAAGAATTAGAAATCAAGGGGATGCCCATCAATTGGGGAATGGCTGAACAAGTTGTGGTATATGAATGTAATGGAATACTATTGTGCTATAAGAAATGAGGAGCAGACAGACTTCATATTTACCTGGAGAGGCTTATACCAACTGATGCTGAGTGAGGAGGGCAGAACCAGGAGAAATGTGTACACAATCACTGACACATCATATCTGGGATGACTAAATTTGAGAGACTGGGCTCCTCTCAGCAATGCAAGGTTAGAGGACAACTCCAAAGGACTCATGATGGAAAGGGCTGCCACATCCAGAGAAAGAACTACAGAATCTGAATGCAGATTGAAGCAAACTACTTGCTCTCTCTCTTTTGTGTTTTGTTTTGTTCCTTCTTTCTCATTGTTCATTCTATCGGTTATAATTCTTCCTTACAACCTGACTAATGGTTAATGTGAAGGTATTTGTAGAACCTATATCTGATTGCATGCCACCATGGGAGGGGAGAGGGGAGGAGAAGGAGGGGGAGAAAATTTGAAATTCAAGGGACTGTGGAACTGAATGTTGTAAACTAAAAGTAACTAAATAATTTTTTAAAATAAAATTTAAAAATCCATCCTGCCCTACTAGAAAGTTAGGGGGGTGATGGGGGAGGATATAAGAGAGAACAGATTGGTGGAAGGGGTATTCAGTAGGCTTGCTATTTTGGGGTGGGGGTAGGGGAAAGACGGGGAAAAAATTGTAACTCAAAATCTTGTGGAAATCTATGTTGAAAACTAAAAATAAATACATAAATTTAAAAAATAAAATAAAAGGATTTGTTCTATAAAACTTGGTCTCAGTCAAAAGGCTGCACCCGAGGACTTAGAAGGCCACAGGTTCCCCACCCTGACCTAGACGATCCCTCAGGTTATCTTCAAACTCTGAATCCATGATCCTCTCTGAGCCTCAGTATCTTTATCAGTAAAACAAGGAGACTGGACTAGATGGCCTGCTCCAGCTGTAAGCAGGTGCTCCCAGGAGCCAATGGTATCTCGAGTGTCGGGGAGGAGGGCAACTCCTGTGGGTAGGCCCTAGGGGCTCACAAAGCCACCTAGGAAGAAACCCTAGCCATGCGCAACAGGGCTGGGTAGTCTGGGCCAGGTCCTAGTACGTCACCACTGGAGGAGAAAGTACACCCAAGTGGGATACCCTCTCCTTAGGCCCCACCCACCCCCAACGTCTGAAGAATCACAAGATCACAGGTTTGGTATGGGAAGGGCCTTAAGAGGCCATCTAGTCCTACCCTCTTCTTTTAGGGAGTGCTAGAGGTGAGATTTGAGCCCTGGGTCAGTGCTCTATTTCAGTGTATCAGGGACCCAGGGGCTCAGTCCCTCGCTGATTAGTGAATCCCATCATCGCCAACATAGTAAAAGTTAGCACACGTCCTAGTTGCTATTGGAGGACTAGTCAGTCATGTCAGATTCTCCACCACCCCGTGGACCATACTGTCTGTGGAATTTTCTTGGCAGAGATACTGGAGTGGTTTTCCATTGTCTTCTCCAGTGGATTAAGGTAGACAGACTTACCCAGGGTCACACAGCTAGTAAGTGTCTGAGGCTGGATTTGAACTCAATTCTTGACTCCAGGACCAGCCGTCTACCCATTTAGCCACCTAGCTGCCTCCTGGTTAGCATGTTTAAGGTTTGCAAAGCACTTTTACACATGTTATTTCATTTGATCCGCAGAATCAACTTATCTTCATTTTACAGATTAGGAAACTGAGGCCAAGAGAGGGTGATTTGCCCAGGGTCTGTAGTGTCTGTAGCAAGATTTGAACTCATGTCTTCCTAACTCAAAGTCCAGCACAATAATAAAAACAGCTAGAGCATTTGCCTATATAACAAAATACAAACTCATTTTATCCTCACAACAACCCTAGGAGATAAGGTACTATTACTATCCCCACTTTACAGATGGGGAAACAGGCTGAGAGAGAGGCTGGATTTGAACTTAGGTCTTCCTGATGGCAGGTCCAGAACATTATCTAGTACACCACCTAGTGGCCTCTTTGAAGCCAGAGCTGAGGACTTGAAAACCTGCCTTCAGGCTATGAGGGAAGCCATCCAAGAGACGCTGGTTACTATAGACACCTGGAAGCAGAGTGTTTCATTGTTATCTTGAGAAAGCCAAGGAAAGATGGGGGCACCTAGTGAGTGAGAAGTAGAAAGAGAGGATGCTGGCGAGCTTTGATTTAGAATATCATTGGTTCTCTACCTTTCTAAAGCCGCGACCCTTTAATACTGTGGGCATATCTGCATGTGGGCGGACCCGCCTGGAGACAGATAAAGGAGCAGTGTCTCAGTTCCTAAGACCATCAGAAATATGTGTTTTCCGACGGTCTTAGGAGACCCCCAAAGGGGTCGCAACCCACAGGTTGAGAACCACTGATTTAGATAAAAGTGAATAGATGATCCTCACTGTAAATCCCATGTTTATAAATCCCATCTCATTTTAAGAGAACTGGGGGAGAAGAAGGTCGACCTGGACTGGGGCACTGGATAGAGCACCAAACCTAAAGTCCACAGGCCTGAGTTCAAGTCCTGACTTCAATGCTCACTGGATAAATGGCAAGTTAATTTTGAGTCTCAGTTTCCCCATCTGTAAAATAGAGATAACTTACTTCACAGAGTTGTTGAAGGGAAGGCCATTTGTAAGAACAGTATGGAATGCAAGCTGTTATTATCTTGATTATTTTTAAAGACTTTGAAGAAATCCTGAAAAGCCAGCTCCCAAGAAAGGAACCAAGAAATTAAGTGCCTGCTATGTGCTAGGCACTGTGCTGAATGCCTTACAAGTATTGTCTTATTTGAGTCTCACAACAGCCCTGGCTAGTAGGTGATATTATTATCATCACCTTTTTACAGTTGAGGAAACGGAGGCAAACAGGATTAAGTGACTTGCCCAGGGTCACACAGCTAGGAAGTGTCTGAGGCTGGATTTGATCTCAGGTCCTCCTGACTCCAGGGCCAGTGCTCTATCCATTGCACCAACTGGTTGCCTCCTACTAACTGCCTTTGTATATATGTGGTGCTTAATAAGTGTCTGTTGGATTGAATTGAAAAGCTAACCATCATAGAATCATGGAACTTACTTGTGTTGCATGTTAAATACCCTTGTAATTTTGGGCACTCTCTCTGATCAATCACTCTAACCCTTTCTGTTATTTCTTGTGTAACCTAACTGAGAATTTAGAGTATCAGGTTTGCTAGAGTGAAACACATTTACTAGAAAGCCAGACCAGGCCAACTCTTTTCCTTGGTGGGCCCCCTCTTCCTTGGGACTAAAGCCAGGCAGGTCTTGACTGGTCCTGTCTGGGAAGCCTATAGGTTTTCTATGGCTTTAGCGTTAGACTGGAGCTCTCTGAAAGCACCAAGGTATAGAATCCTAGAGCTGAAAGGGGCCTTGGCTGACCCCCTAACCTTTGTTTTCAAAGAGGACCAGTAACATAGGGCGATGTCTTGACTTGCCTGTGAATTGGATTTAAGTGAGGCAGAGCTGCCCAAAGCCGTCAGCCTCACTCTTTCTTCCAGAGTCATTGAGGTTCAGCAGCAAGACAAAAGTCAAGATGACTGGCAATGGCCTGGGATGCAACAGATGACCTTGGCTTCTTTGATGTCTGGCCAAGCTCTGAGTGATCCTCATACCCACACACCCCAAGCTGAGGGTAACCAACAGGCCTCAAACTTCTTGGTGAATCAGGGGGTGTCTACCCCAACCATATGAAGACTGCTCTCCCAAGGATGGGTGGATGAGAACAACTTGTTCCAACAATGCCTGATTCAGTATCCCCCTTTACATCTTGTACAAGAGGTCACGAAGCCTCTGCCTGAATGTGTCCAGCCACAAGGAGCTTATGGCCTCACTAGGTACCCTATTCCATCATTAACCACCCTAATTGGAAGGAAGTCATTCCTCATATTGAGTCAAAAGCTGCTCCTCTCAAGCCCTGCCCTCCCCATTGCTTTCAGTTCTTACTTTCTGGGGTCAATTGACACAGATCTAATCCCTCTTTCTCATTAGAGTCATTTGAATATTTGAAGATGATACCTTCTCTCCTCCCTCTTTCCCTTCTCCTCTCCAGGCTAACTACCCTCTAATTCCTTCCATTGATTCTGATCTAGTTTCTGGTCTCCTCTTCATCTCCGTTGCCCTCTTCCGGATGTGCCAGTTTGAATATGTTAGTTCAGTCATTTTGCAGTCACGTCCAACTCTTCATGATCCCATTTGGGGTTTTCTTGGCAAAGACACTGGAGTAGTTCGTCTTTTCCTTCCCCAGTATGAATAAGTCCTTCCTAGAACATGGTACCCAGAACTGAACGCAGTGCCATCCCTAAGACCTTCGGTCAAAAGTCACCATCAAACCCAGAGTGAACGAGACAACATGTTACACTCTGGAGGAATTTTAGGAGCTCTCTCTCTTTTCCCAGCTCTGATATATCCAGACACCAACCCTAGGCCAGGACCTTTCTCTGGCCCTGGCTCAAAGAGGGCCAGCTATCAAGGAAGTCTTGGGGGACAAGGAGAAGTTCCATGCTGGAATTATTTTTAGTGTCCAAGTATGCCTTGAATCAAGCTCTTGGTCTGGAGACCCTGGGGAGGTGACAAGGACATTGAGGGATCTGATAGCTTCATTCAATTACAGAATGTTAAAGTAGGAAGGACCAGGCAATTTAGAGGCACAGGGGATAGAATGGGGTCAAGAAGCCCTGAACTGAAATCCTAGCTCAGAGTCTCACTAGCTGGAAGACCTAGGGCAAGCCAATTAATCTTTTCTTTTTTTAATTTTACTTTTAGTTTGCAAGATTCAGTTCCACAATCCCCTGAGTTTCAGATTTTCTCTCCTCCCTTCCCCCCACCCCATGGTGGCATGCAATCATGTATAGGATCTGCAAATACTTTCACATTGTACAACAGTTTAAGCCAATTAATCTTAATTTCCCTATCTGTTAAATGGGGATAATAATAGCACCTGTCCTCCCAGGGTGTTATGAGGTAACATGCAAATGAAGTAACATGCAAAATGCTCTGCAAACTTGAACCATATAAAAATGGGAGCTACTAGAAAAGCAGGAAGGGACTTAGAGCCTAGAATGTCAGAGCTGGGAGGAATTTAGAATGTAGGAGGAACCTTAGAGTACAGAATGTTGAGCTGGAAAGGACCTGAGGGGTTAGGGAGGGAAGGGAGCAAACATTTAACACCCATCAGGTGGTGGGCCCTGTGCCCAGCGCTTCTCATTTGATCCTCACAACTCTGGGAAGTAGGTGCTATTATTTTATACTTTTTACATTTGAGGAAACCGAGGCAGACAGTGGTGATGGTGACTTGCCCTGGGGGGCCAGGGCCATCATCTGATCTATATCTCACCACTGGGCCCAGATGGCTCCAGAGGACAAAGTGAGGCTGATGACTTTGCACAACCCTGTCTCACTTAAATCCAGTTCACTTGCAAGTCATGGCATCACCTCCCTGATGTCACGGTCCTTTTAGAGAAGGAAGGACAAACAATAACAATGATTTGCCCAGGGTCACTCATCTCATAAGTGTCTGAGGCTGGATCTAAACTCAGCTCTCCCTGATTCCAGGCCCACTTCTCTATTCACTGCACCACTTGCTGCCCCTTAGAATACAGAGTATCAAAGCTCAGAGAATTCTTCCAACATCTGAGAGGGAAAGCACTTTAGAACACGGACTGCTAGCACCACAAGGGACCTGTGGTGACAGAATGTCAGAGCTGGAAGGGACATCAGACCCGGGAACGTCAGGCCTGGGAGGAGCCTCAGAACGCAGATGGACCCTACAATCTGTCCAGGTACCTCCCCATTGCACAGAGGGGGAAATGGAAGCTCTGAAAAGGGAGGTTGTTTTCTGACACCTCAAGGATCCTCAGGCGCAGCCCCAAGAATGGTCTTCTCTAAGTGGCTCGGCCAGTCTCTCCAATGCCCTAGAAAACTGTAAGAACAGAGTGTGGGGCACTTTCATCCACAGGTGAAATCTCCCTCAGTGGGACTGCTGGCAACAGCCCAATTTGCTCACAGCCTCTTTCCTGAGAGTCCCAAGTGCTCCCATTCAGTCCTACTTCCTTCCCCAGCCACAGGAACAAAAACTGAGGTGAAGCCCCAAAGGGGGTGCCACATGTACCCCCAATGCCAGCGAGGCAGAGGCAGAACTCTGTTCTAAGCGCCCGTCCAGCCCTGTCCCCAGACCGGGTTTTCTGCTGGTCACACCAAAATGTGGCCAGAGGCACTGAGGATTAATCCCCCAGTCGGTCTATTCAGAGGCTAAACTTGAGCCTGGCACTGCCAGTTACCCAGGCCGGCCCTGTAGGACAGGCTAATATTTACACGGCTCTTGAAGGTTTGAAAAGCGCCATATACGAGTTCTCTCTTTTGATCCTGGGAAGTAGGTGCTATTATTACCCCCATTTTACAGATGAGGAAGCTGAGGCAGGCAGCATGCTTCTACAGCTCCATCCTCGGCTGCCTCTCATTTATGATTCGTTACCATCCAAGTCTGTTTTGTCCTCCACTCTCCGAGAAGGGGGCAGACCAGGAAAACCTCTCAGGTCTGTCCCGGCTCCTGAGCATAGTGATGCTCTGACATCACAGCCTCCCAGGGCCCTGGGTGACAGATGGGCAGATGCACACACATATGCGCAGGCTCCCAAACGGACGTCTAAGAGAGCACGGATGCTGGCACTATGGGGCAGTGAGAAACATCACTGGAAGGAGGCCCAGGAAATGACCGGGTCCTGTTAGGACACCCAGTGGGGGGAGAGTGAGGAAGGGGCTGAAGGCTGCTTTAGTGGCCGGCAGACTGGGTGACTTTGAGCAGGTCACACCCCAGATCTGGGCCCATTTCCTCCTCCGTAAACTGACTGGAGGGACTGATCAACCTCTTAGGTCCCCTCCCCCCAACTCTAAATCCTATGGCCTCATGATGTGGCTACCTCCTATCTGGGTAGTAACTCATTCATCTCCGAGTGCCTTCAAACGCACAACCTCCCTGGTGAAGGAGGCATCATGGGAGGGATCGTGGGTGTTAGAACTGAAGCAAGGCTAGGCAGCTTGGTTAATCAGGGGCAAAAAGCCCCGAGTTCAAATCCTGTCACTGATAACTATAAGCAGAATCATGCCAGGCAAATTACTTAAGCCATTCTCAGTTTCTTCATATGTGAAATGGGGATCTGAGACATTGGATGGAAGAACATTGGATGGAATCAGGAAGGCCTGGGTTCAAGTTCTGCCCCTGACATAAATTATCAGTGTCACCAAGGGGAACCCACCTCTCCATGGCACACTCACCCCCCACCCCTGGGCAACTCTCTAAGACTGTAAGTTGGAGGCAATTGCCCAAATGCCCTTTGGAGGGAAGTTCAACACCCTGGAGCAACTTGCTCCAGTAAGGCCCAGCCCAGGACTCTGGGTTCAAATCTTAACCCTGACTGTTCCTGCCAGTGGCGCCCCAGTTTCATCTGTGAAGATTGGGGAGGGGAAGAATGAGCTACTTGATGACTTCACAGTCCTGAATCTCTGGTCCCCTACGAGCTGATCTAAAGTAGGGACCTATCATCCATATCTCTTTTAAAAGCCTGCAGCTCTTAAGGACCTACTATGTGCCAAGCACTGTACATTTTACAATTATTGTCTTATTCAATCCTCTCAATAACCCTGGGAGGTAGGTGCTATTATTAGCCCTATTTTACAAATGAGGAAACTGAGGCAGACAGAGGTCAAGTGACTTGCCCAGGATCACACAGTGTTTAGATTCAGGTCTTTCAGATTCTAGGCCCAGGGTTATTGTGATGCTCACATTAAGCAGTGTATATAAGTCTCTGAAAACCGTAAAGGGTTTTATGAAGCTCAGTTATTTATTTATATAAAGTCCAACTCCCTTCATTTCACAGAAGGGGAAACTGAGTCACAAAGTGTTATGGTTTTTAGGTTCCCGAGTCAGGACTAGACAGACCCCAGAGCTCTGGGCTCCCAGTACAAGACTCTTTCAAACACAATGTGGAGCAACAACTCTGGAGCATTCAATCACTGTTATAGAAGGAGAAAACAAATCTCAGAAGGCATCTCTGACATTCTCTAAACCATCCCCTACACCGCATCCCACTGCAGATGAGGCAAGAGATAAGGAAGCTACTCTTGGCCCTGCTCTGGTGTGTGACTCTGGGAAAGTCCCTTCCCTTCCCCAGCTTGAGTTTTCTTTTCTATGAAATGAGAGAAAATAATTGGATGGTCTCTAAAGGTGGTATCTCTCCCCATACACTCTGACATTCCAGGCTATGAGACTCCTGCCAGCTCTGAACTCCCAGGTTCCATTAGAGTATAAGCTCCTTGGGAGGATGGAATATCTTTTGTCCTGTTGTATCCCCAGGGATTAGTGCCTGGAACTTGGTAAGCACTTAATAAATATTGATGGGTTCTAAGGTTGTTTCTAGTTCTGACCTCCTGTGTTCTAAGGACCCTCCCAGCTCTGACATCCTGTGTTCTGAGGGCCCTCCCAGCTCTGACATCCTGTGTTCTAAGGGCCCTCCCAGCTCTGACATCCTGTGTTCTTAGGGTCCTCCGAGCTCTGACATCCTGGGTTCTAAGGGCCCTCCCAGCTCTGACATCCTGTCTTCTAAGGGCCCTCCCAGTTCTGGCATTCTATATTCTAAGTTCCCTTCCAGTTGACATTCTGTGTTCTAAGGGCTCTCCCAGTTTTGACATTCTGTGTTCTAAAGGCCCCCCAGTCCTGACATCCTGTGTTCTTAAGATCCTCTCCCGCTTCACATTCTAGGTTCTCAGACCCCTCTCAGCTCTAACATTTTATGGGTTTCTCTTCTTTTGTCGACAGATGCCAAGGAAGGGAGGAAATGGCCCAGAATGTGGTGACCAGGGCACCTCTCCACTTTGCTCCTCCTTGGAGGCACAGGTAGGAGTCATCTGTACTCCCTATCCTGCCCTGGAGTGGAGAACAAGTGTCATCCCTGGCACCAGCAACAACAACATTGGCCAGGTCTCTGAGGAGCTTGAGAGCCATAGATGATCATCCAGGGCCCTCAAGAAAGGAAAATGAAGAGTTGATTAGTTAATATTCAGTGAGTGCTTGGAAAACAGAGGCTGTCCTTTTCTCTCTCCTTCAGTGCACAATAATCTTCATTTCCATCCATCCTCTTTCATCTGATGGTTCCTGATCCCTATTTGGACTCAAATAGCTTATCTGGGACCCCCATCCAGGGCAAGGCTGGCATCAGCCCCCCCTCTGGAGGCAGTCACAGCAAAAATAATAGCAACGGGACCCGAGCACCAGCTCATTGTGAAGAATTCAGTTTAACACAATATCTTCCATGGCTAACGGCCCCCCAAGGAAATCTGGGCCAATATTAGGTTCAATCCTATCCTAGAGGCCTGACCCCAAAGGGTCAGTTTTTCTCTTTGGCTTTTAACCCCATCGGGAAACTCTGGGGAAATCTCCTGAATAAATGTTGTATGTGGCTAGTATTTAGGTGTTCCCAAATGTGGGTACCAGGGTCCCTTCCTGCAAAAGTATTCAATGCATTCAATACAAGGCTCAGACATGGAGGCACCTTTTTTATTTCCCCATCAGGGAAAATGCTGAAGCTGCAGAGAGAGGCTGGATAGTCACATATCATGTATGTGACGGTGGTTATTATTTTGTGCCATGGGTACTGAGGTCCCTGCCAACTCTGAATGCTGTGATTCTGTGACTTATAGGCCTGAATGAACAAATGCAGGAAATAGAAAACACTCCCATGGTCCACTGGCCTCACTAGCCTCTCCCCAGAAGGCAAAGGAACTTCATGGGATTCCAATTCACCTCTGACCTGGACCATCCTAGCGAGTCACAGTGAGCCATCATGGAAGGGTGGTGAGGGCAGCTCTCCCGGCCCCTTAGACCTTCACTTGTAGAAACAACCTGTTCTCTTCTTTGAGACTTGGGATGATAAGGAAATCTCCTTTTGGGGGGCAAGAGCCCTTTCTTGAACTAAAAAAAAATCTCAAATCAGATTACTTTGGGATGCTTGAACTTGGAATTACCCACAGTGAAAGCCACAAGGTTGGAAATGTCTATTGTAAGGATGACGAAGAAAGAAAAAGGCAGGAATTGGCGGTCCAGTTCTAGCTCTGATATTCTCAGTTCTAAGGCTCCTCTTAAGCTATTATATTCACCCATTCTAATGCCCTTCCCAGTTCTGACATTCTTGTTCTCAAGTCCCTCTTAACTCTAACATCCTGTGTTCTAAGGGTGTTCCCAGCTCTGACATCTTGTGTTCTAAGGTCCCTCCACCTCTGACATTGTGTTCTAAGGGCCCTCCCACCTCTGATATTCTGTTCTGTGAGCCCTCCCAGCTATGACATTTTCCGTTCTATGGGTGCTCCCAGCTCTGACACTCCTCATTCTTAAGATCTCCTCCTGAATTGACTTTTGCAATGGCAAGCACAAAAGTAGTTCACATCTTGTTTCAGTTCAAGTTTCTTTTGAGCCTTGCATCAAGTCTGTTAGGAAACAGAACATGTGAACCCCACGACTTGTGAACTCTAGAACTTGCCAACTCCTGGGGAGGAGTTAACGACCATATATAGAGTCCCAGGCTGGAGAGAGCATGAACTGAGAAGAGGACTCTTGTGGTGGCAGAGTCAAGAAGGAGAAAATCTGTGGCATCCTGGCACTCCCAGTCTGTCTGCTCTGTCTGTGTTGATGTTTGTTTGTGATACTTTGTACAGAAGCCCTGGGACTTTACTGGAAGCCCTGAAAGAGGATTTTCTGGTTGTATGTTTACAGAAGTCCTGGAGGAGCGTTTTGGAGGTCCTGGGACTTTACTGATGATTTGTGCTGACCTCTTGGACCTTGTTTGTGGGTCTGTATTGATTTCTATGTTGATGATTTGTGTTGAGTTCTCAGACCTTGTCGGTGGGTCTGAGTTGATTTCACAGCACATAGTGAATTGATGATGGTGCCGGCAATGTGTATGAATATTATTGTGGCTCTGTCTTTGTCTTCCCAGAAACAGGAACTGTGAAGGATTTGAGGTGGACTGATACTGTGAACTTCAATATAGAACAGGAACTGGACAAGGAATTGGGAGCCGCCTGCCTTTGAACCCAGGTGGCAGAACTGGGACCATGGAAGAAGAACCATGGAAGCTGAGAGCCAGCCCTGAGTCAAGCTGAAAGAAGGCTTTACTTGGACACTGTGTACTGATTGAGATTATGATTTACTGTGACCTAGGTGTGGAGAACTTTGACTTTTGTACTTTGTGACTGAATTAAGGATTTTGTGATTGACCAAATGAATGTACTTTGTTTAAAACTATGTGACCACTTTGATGAAAACTAACTATGTGGCCATTTTAGTGATAAGTTGTTGAGTTGTGACATGGTGAATGCTGTATTTTGATTTTCTGTGATAAATTGTAACATTGTGAACGCTGTATTTTGATTTCCTATGAATGTTTTGCTCTGATTTGTCATCAAATAGAGAGCTCACCATACTATGTAATCAGAACCTTGAAAGCTATTCACAGCAGCTGTCCTCTGGAAAGCTGCTTGTGCGTGGCTTTACAACATTCTAGGTTTTCAGGACCCTCTCAGTTCTGAAATTCTTTTTGCGTCTCTCTTCGTTTGTTGATAAGTGCCAAGGAAGGAAGGAAATGGCCATGAATGTACTTGTTCTAAAAGCCTGTGTTCCTGTGTTCTAAGAGCCCTCCCACCTCTGACGTTCTATGTTCTAAGAGCCCTTCTAGCTCTGAGATTCTCTTCCTTCAAGACCCCTGATTAGGTTTCATCTCCTACATGAAGCCTTCCATGATTTTCCCCAACTAGAAGAGAGCTTCTTCCCTTGAAATTTCTATGAAATTTTTAGAAATTCTGTTTGATTTGTGCTATGCACTTATTTTACTGTAACTTGTATTAGAGTCAATTGTGGACATGTTTCTTCCTCTTCCTATTCCCAACGAGATTCTAAACTCCTGTTACCCCATGTGACCTATGGGGCTTGAACATTTTGGGTGCTTAATAATTATGATTTGGGGAAATACCTGATAAATTCAACGATAGGCCATAGACCTTCACTGGAAGGAGAACCTCTTACCAGGGGAGGTCCTTGCTGAGAGAACACAGGAAACTCCTCTGATTGTTCCCCAGTGACTGAGGCTTCCTCTGAGCTCAATGGTTCCTGAGGGTCAGACAGTAGAGAAGGACTCTGGTTAGAGAAGTGTCCCCTCTGTTTTCTGAATGATCAAACTGGAAAATGGCCCAGTCACTTCCTTTTTTCTTATCTTTTGTTTTCTCTCCTGTAGACTCTTAGATTCCTAGCCTGACCAGCAGCAAGAGGGGTGGGGAGTGGAGGCAGGAATTTCTTTTCCACTAGAAAAGAAAATCGTGATTTTCAGGGGAAGCAAATATCAAGTGTTCTGCAAGCTCAGCTATTTGTTCTGACATGTACTCTCCACTCCAGAGTAGGATGGGGGATAAAGAGGACTCCTACCTGTGCCTCCAAGGAAATATCTGCTGGTTGTGACAAAGTGGGAAAGTGCCCGCATCCTCTACATTCGTGACTACTTCCTTCCTTCCTTGGTACTTGTCAACAAATGAAGAGGAACCCAAAAGAATTTCAGAACTGAGAGGGTCCCGAAAATCTAGAATGTCAATGCAGGAGAGGATCTTAAGACCAAGGAGTGTCAGAGGTGGGAGAACCCATAGAACAGAGAATGTCAGAGCTGGGAGGGCCCTTAAGACACAGGATGTCAGAGCTGGGAGAACCCATAGAACAGAGAATGTCAGAGCTGGGAGGGCCCTTAGGACACAGGATGTCAGAGCTGGGAGGGCCCTTAGAACACAGAACGTCAGAGCTGGGAGGGCTCTTAGGACACAGGATGTCAGCTGGGAAAGGCTTTTGAACATCAAAACTAAGCCACACAACACTGGAACAGACTATTAGGCCTAGAAGGCACCTTGTCCAAATTAATATGATCAATAGGGCAATGACATTGATCTGGGGCTTGTTAATTGGCTCTAAAGGCTATTCCCAAAGAGTTCACAATGACTTTGAGTAATGGAAACATCATTAGCCCTCTCATGTGTGGCCTCTCAAGGGGACTCCTACTCTGAAAGGGACAGCCCTCACTTGGTAGAACCTCTGGCCTTTTTGTTTTAAGGTGTGATTATAAAGGGGGCTGTCAATGTTAACATATATATCGATCAGGGACCTCAGGTACCATACACTCCAACCCCCTACTTTTATGGAAGTGGGAACTGAGGAGAGGCTCAGGGATTGCTGCTAGGAAAAGACTAGGGATCTGAACCCTGCTTGTGACTTCCTGTTACACAAGTTGAATCTTTATTTGTCTCCCCCACAGCCAAATATAAAATTGTGACAGTAAGGGAAGGCTGGTCTGAATAAAGATGGGACCAGACTAGCGATTTCATGGCTATAGAAAATGTCTTTTGAGAAAACTACTACTGCCTAACAAGAAGTTATCCAGCCTCTATTTGAATACCCACCAAAAGCAGGGAACTAACTATGCCCTAAGGTGGTAAGTATGCCCATTTCAACCCCCACCCAGACCATGTTTCGTCCCATCCAGGCACCCAGAAGGGCACCAGAGACTAGCCAAGGCAGGTATCTTGCTATCTTTCCCATTACATATTCCTCCCTTCTACCTCCACCCTCACCCCTTCCACCTTTTATCTCTTGCACTGAACAGTGCTTGGCACATAGTAGGTGCTTTAAAAGGACTGAAAGCATTATTGAGGCTGAGAGACTGAGCTCATATTTGTTCTTTGGCTTCCGGGAAGGCTCTTACTGGTTCTTTAAGGAAAGTACCATTCTGACTTGAATCTGGGCAGCTGGGCTGGAGCTTGCCAGGGGCAGGCAGCGCTGCCAGCAGGGTTGGCCTTCTAACTCATCCTGGCAGGCCCACCAGGGCACAGAGAACACCACCATTTATCAGAAATTACAAGTCCCCTGAGAGACTTAATTGGGAAAGATTGTTCCTTAAAGGAAAGAGGGACCCCCAAGATGTGCACCATCAAATGGAAAAGGTCATATCAAAGCAAAAAGATGCCTTTGTTCTTTCCCCACTATTATCAGTTATGCATGAACAGCCAGATGGCAAATACACTTAGCAACCATAATTTGAGATATCGGGAGACTGGAAGGACTGGCCCAATTTAACTAGAAAGTTGAACTTGTTGGGTGTCTTTTCAGATTAGAAGAAGAGAGAGAAAGGAGCCAATTTCCCTGCCATCTCCCATCCACTCAGAATTCTGAGTGTATCTGTCCAATGCCCAACATCAAACCTCGGTGTGTCTGGGTCTCATGTTCTGGGAGCCACTTGCAAGCACCAAATATTTTATATCTCCAACACTTGAAAGAGACTGAAAGATAAATGGGAAAGGAAATCCTCACAAGGCACGGACTGGTACGAGGAAGGGATGCGTGCCCTCTGGGCCAGGACAGCAATTCCGACTTTTGAAGGAACTTGAAAGGGTCTTGCTTCATCCACTAAGTCCTTCTATTAAGGGTCAACCCAGGGAGTCAAAGGCAAGATATAACCAGGTGTGACTCATCAGGGAATTTCAGCTCCTGCCTCCAAGAACAAGATGGTCTGGGCAGACTTCCAGCCAACGACCCACCTCCACACAGCTCAGGCTGCTATTGGGTATAGAAACCAGGTAAGAGCTGAGCCTCAGAGAAGTGACCTTCCTCCAAACCAGTAGGAAGCATCAGGTCAAAAATCTGAACCTAGGGCCTCCGACTCCAAAGCTTCCTACTCCACTCGAGATCCCCCTTCCTGAGCGAGAGAGAGGGTTCCCAGCTAGTCCCTAGGACCTGGGTAGAACTCAAAAGGCTTAACCTAAGCTGGAGATTCCTGCACTACTTTTCTCCAGTTTGCTGGGATTCCAATTTAAGAAACTCTTATCACTGCCTATGGGATAACTGCCACCAGGTGGTGCCACAGTGCAGAGCCCTAGGCTTGATGGATAAACCAGAATTCCAACCCGGCCTCAGACACTTAACAGCTGTTTGACCCTGGACAAGTCACTTAACCTAACTCAGTTTCCTCATCTGTAAAATGGGGGTAATAGCTTCTAGCTCCCCAAGTTATTGTGAGATCTGCAAAGCACTTAGCCTAGTGCCTGGCACATAGTAGGCATTTAATAAATTCTTATTTCATCTGGCGTTCAAGGCCTTCTACAATCTAGCTCCCAGCTTCATTTCCATCCTCAGTATTATTTCTGTGCTTGTCCTGCCCCGTCCTGTCTCTTCCTTTACTTCTCCATCTCCTGAAGTCCCTCTCATCCTTCCTTCGAGTCCCAGCTGTGCATCCTTTTCTGCCTTTCCCCAGGTAAAAGTACCTTCTTCCACTTCATACGGTCTACAGGGCGCTGCCAGACTCTCCTCTGACTTCATCACCTTGTGTTACCCGTTCTCACGTGTGTGCACCTTCTACTGACATGACTCTGGACCGTAAGCCCCCTGAAGGGGTCTCGAGTCCTGCCTGAATGGTCAGTGCTTCACACACAGTGGACACCTAATCAATGGTGTTCCGCCCATCCACTTCCCCCAGCAGCTTTCAGTTGTTCAGCTGTTTTTCAGTTGTGTCTGACTCTTCGTGGCCCCATCTGGGGCTTTCTTGGCAAATGTACTGGAGTGGTTTGCCATTTCCTTCTCCAGTTCATCTGACAGATGAGGAAACTGAGGCAAACAGGGTGAAGTGACTTGCCCAGGGTCACACAGCAAGCAAATGTCCAAGGCTGGATTTTAATTCGTTGAGAAGAGTCTTTCTGACTGTGGGTCCAGTGCTCTGTCCACTTCACCACCTAACTGCCCACAATACCTTACTTGCCCTGTATATCCACCAAGGGATCTCAAGGCCTTCAAAGGAAGGTAAAATTACTCCGATCCTAGAGGCAGATTGCCACCCAGGAGGTGACAAGTCCAACACCTTGTCTAACAAATAAATGTCCAACGACAACATTCCCACCAATTGGCCATCCAGCCTCTGCTTGAACACCTCCAGCAACAGGGAACTCACTGCCTTCTGAGGCAGCCTGTTGTACTTTGGATAGCAGGTGGTGTAAAGCAGGTAGTGAAAGGGGTAGATCGATTTCTGAACAAATTAAGGAGTCCCTCTAGACCCAACAATCAAGTCCAAGGGAGCTTCTCAATCTACCTGAGGGAAGGAGGAGGCCTTTGGACGAAGGAGTGAATCCAGCCTCCAGTGTTTGCCCACCCTTTTTGTCTCTTACTTCTTGCACCCTCATCAAGGTGAGATGATTTCTCTCTCCCCACTCCAACATCAGTAACATTGGTATCTTGGGGCAGAAACACTCAGTAATGCCAATGGAGTGAGTCCTGATCAAGGATCAAGTTGGCACTGAGAAAGAGAGGTTGGCAGCTTAGAGCCTCCTCTCTGCTGCTTGGGAGACGACAAGCTCCTGAGACAAGAGTCTTGCTGGTCTTATGCTGTGGGTTTCACTTTCCTAAGGGGCATGGCAGGGCACCCAAGGTCAGGACATCTGGCAAGCTCAAAGATGGAGGTGGTTGGGACTCGAGGCAATGAATTAAGTGGGGTCTGACAAAAGACCATGATCGCTTTGTATTTGTGAGAGTGCATCCCAGGTTTAGGGGAGGGTGGAATGTTTTATTGTTACTGTTCTTACATTGTCATTCCAATAAATGCCTTTGCTTCAAGCTGTGTTCGCTGGCTTAAGGGATAAGAGAAACACATTCGTGGGGGCTCATGAGTTATAGTTTTTAGGAGTGTGGACCCAGAGAGTCCTCTGAACCTCCAGGGAACCCAACCTTTCAGCGCAAGCTGGGGTTAGGGGTAAGTGAAAGGGGTGCCAGAGAAAAGCAATTAAGTTCTTACCTCTACCTGGTTCTGCCTCTGTAGCTGAACCCACATTCCCAATTCTGCCTCTTCCCCACTGCAGACCTTCAAAGATCTGAAGGCAGCAATCACTTTGTTGCCCACACTCTCTCTCACTAAAGCAACAAGCAAGTCCTCCTCAAATCCTGTCCTGGACACACCTCTTCTCCAATGAGGGTCTCAGTGTTCCTGGGTCTATCAAGGCAGCTTGCCCAACCTACTATCCTTACCTCAACAGCACCTGTTCTGGGGCCGGAACAGTCAGGCTTCTTCCACTAATTTAGTTGACTCATTAACCACTCTGATAATTGTATTACAACATAATTGGTTTCCTTTGTAATCCTGTGTTTTATTTGATGCATTTAAAAACATGGTTCTGAGAGGCTTTACCAGACTGCCAAAGGGGTCCATATACACATAAAAAGAACCTCCACCCTAGCTCACTAAGGGGTTAAGTGACTTGTCCAGGGTCACACAGATCATGGGAGGTGGGATTTGAACCCAGGTGGCTGTCTTGAGGTCAGCTTTCAATCTGCTACACCAAGTTTATTCTATAGGTGTGTAAACACAAGCACAGAATCACCATAAAACACAAACCTCAGCTGGCTGGTTCACTACTGAGTCTAAAGTGCTTTGCAAACCTCAAAGTACTAGATCAACTTCTATTCTCCCCCTCTCAAAAGGAAGAGAATTTGTCATCCTTTTCCTCAACAAAATGCTCTTAACATTAAAAAACAAAAACCTAAGGAGAGGCAGCTGGCAGGGAGGGACCCCAGTGTGGCACAGACCCCTTGGCTGATCTTTCTCAGGAAGAATTCCTGGCTCCCCCCCCACCACCATTGCACTTCCCTGCAGGTTGGGCACGTGGAGGCCTCCCCTAGACCAGACACAGAGGCCCTGGGGGGCTGCCACTTGTGACAAGTGCGAATTCAAGACCGGAGGAGGCAGGGACATAGAGGAAGAAGGGCTCTGCTAACAGGCCTGCAGGACGCTGACATGTTCTAGCACTGTTCTCAGCCCCTGTGTTTCAGGCTGGAGCTGAAGGACATCTTGGGGTGGGACAAGAGAGAATGAGGGGAGCCACACAAGGTCAAAGCCAGAAGGGCCCTTAGAACACAGGATGGCAGAGCAAGGAGGGGCCTTAGGACACAGAGCTGGGAGGACACTTAGGACACAAAATGTCATAATTGGAAAAGATCTTAAAACATGACAACAGCTGGAAGGAATCACTTAACCCAACTCCCACATCAAACAAATGAAGAAAAAGCAAGGAAGAAACCTGCCCAAGGTCACATAACAAGTAAATATTTCAAAGCCAAATTTCATAAACTTTCTGTTTCAACCAAGCAGGTCAGAACAAGGCCCCCGAGAACAATCTCCTCGACCACCGGGTCTCAGCAGCAGGGCCCACACACTGTGCTCTTCTGCTGGGGGGGCAGAGAGAGAAGAGGGAGTAGTGCCCAGTCAACACCGATGGAACCAATTTTGTGCCAGTGACTTCCCTGCCACAAAGGGACCCGGAGCTCCCAAAATTCACAGATAGGAGGGGCTGCTTTCTCAACCCCAGGGGGAGCAAGGAAGAGTCCAGAGAAGCCAAGTCTAAGGCCAGTCACAGAACAAATCTCATCAATGTGACAGGATGGCATGAGAAAAGTCGGAGGTCAGTTAACTTTCAATAAGGCAGAAACACAGGACGCTGGAGTTGGAAGTCCAACCCTTTCCCCCTTGGCTGAACGGGGAAACAGTGGCAGGGCTGCCTCTCCAGCGCCAGCTCCACCCACCACACTACCCTGTTCTTCTCAGTTCTGGGTGAGCTGCTGCCAGGGGTCTAGACCCTGACCCATCCTGAGGACGAAGATTAAAAGCTGTCTACAGACTCAGCACCTTCCTTTCACCATCTTCAGACCTGGCTTTGGGTTCATTTCTTAAAGTGCAAAGCTGTTGAGTCTTTGGATGAGAGGCTTTTGGAGGCAGCTCATACTTGGGCTGTTTCATGGGCAGTACTCTGGCCTCTAGATCCCAGCTGGCATCTATGGAAGGATGGCCCACTCACCTAGGCCGGCAGGGCTCCCACACTCCCTCCTCGGCCCCTCTTCTCCATAGGAGAACGGGAGGAGACCTCCAAGGTGGCTCTTTGGGGAAGGACCGAGTTAAGAGCAAGCTGACCGGCTTTTGTAGAAAAAGACGAGGTAAGAGAAAAGCTGGCATTCCCCTGGGGAGGAGCCAAAAGGCTGGTTATAATACTGTACACGTTACACAGTGGGACATGCTCAACAACGCTTTTGTCTGAGTGAGAACCCACTGAATAAATAGGCTCAAAGCATCCTATAGTTTGTAAAGAAAAAAAAAAGCAGGATAAAAAAAAGAGCTGCATTAATAATGCCTTTGGTCTAGTGGTTGACGGGGCCACGGGGGCTGCCGACGTTCTGAGTATGAGGGGACCTGCTCCTCCCCTTCCCTAGGAGCATGACTTTGGTCCATTTGCGTAGTGGTTGCTGGCCTTACTGGCCCGAGGGACGCTCAGAAGCCAAAGAGGTCATCCTGCTCCGAGGCACCCAAGTCCGACTTGTCCCAGTCCACAGGGGAGAGGCACTGGGCATACTGGATGTCCTGGGCCGTCAGCCCAATGTCCAGCACCTGTGGATTCGTCCGTGATTGGGCCAGCCTAGAAGAGTACAACAGAGCAATGTGAGAAGAGAGTCCTGAAGGCCTGGGAGAACATTATGAAGCTTAGTGACAGCAAAGACAGACACAGGATGGAGACTGTCTCTGACCACTTCCCTATCAGAGGCATCTAAAAGTTGCTGTTGGCTTTGACCAGATCGGGGTCTTTGGACATTAGAACACAGGGCTGGGAGGGACAGTCTTGGCTGGGGTCCCCAAATTTATAATCTGATTACTGTATTTCAGCAGGTTTCCTTTGTAATCCTATGTATTTTATCTAATGCATTTAAAAACATTCTTCTGAGAAAGGGTCCAGAGGCTCCCCCAGACCGCTAAGAGGGGCTGTGACAGAAACTCCAGCCTGGGGAATTTGTTTTGTTTGATTCTACCTGTTTGTTGCAAAATATTTTCTCTTCCTTTCTTCTTTCCCTTCCTTCCTTTCCCCTTCCTTCCTTCCTTTTTTCCTTTTTTTTTGTAGAGGAAATGGGAGAGAAAATAAATGCAAGTTAACTGAAAAACAAATTTTTAAAACTCTAATGCAGCTTGTTCTCTTCACAGCCGAGAAAACTGAGTCTACGGCTATGACCAAGGTCACAAGGGTTAATTAGTAGCTGGGCTGGGTCACAAGATCCCACCTCCTGCCTCCAAGGCTGGGGCACCTTCCCTTATTCCTGGCAGTAAGGACAGTGGGGTGAATACTATACAATTCCCTAACAGGGCCTGGGTTAAGAAATGCCCTGAGTAAGAGTTGGAACTTAGAGAGTAAATGGGGGATAGGAAGCTTGGAGGAAAGAGACCCACTGAGTGGGGAAGAAGAAACAGATCCTAATGACTGGGGCCTTCTACTTAGCCATGTCAAGACAAAAGGCAAGACAAAAGTCAGCTATCTCTTGACCCAGCCGCTCTCCACCCCAGCCGCTCCCTGAGATGACTTGGGTCTTAAGAGTCAGAAGACCCAGGTTTGAGTGGCAGAGCTCAATACTTCCTGGTCAACCCTCCTAAATCCTCCAAACCTTGACTTCCTCATCTGTAAAATGGGACATCTTTAGACCGCCCTATTTCGTACGTAGGGAAAGTGCTTGGTAGCTAAGTACCGGGGAGGAAAGTAAATACCCATTGACTAGGGGATGGCACATGAATGGGAGGGAACAGTCTTAGTTTTTGCAAGAAAATGGCAAATAGGATGAATTTGAAGTCACAGAGGCAAAGTGAAGGAGCCTGAGACAGGCAAATATGACCCGTGAGTGACAACGAGTCAGAAGGAAGAAGCCCACTCAAAACCACAAAAGCAAACGTTGTGAAATGATAAGGAACCACACTGACTCCAGCACAAGAACCATGAGAAAGCCCAGGCCTTTGCAGGGGCTGGCGGGCAGGGCACTGCACACGTCAGATTTCTCTCCACGGGGTGATTGGTTGTGATGATTTCTCCCCCTCTTTTTTTTTCTTAAAAAAAAAGAAAACAACAACTCTCTATTCTAAAGGATGTCTCTGTGGGGAAGGGGAGGGGAGGACTGCATGGGGAAATCGGGGTGATGTCAAAACATAAACAAAAGATATCAACAAATTCCATTTTTAAAAAGAACATTAGAGAATGACCACAGGAATGGAGATGTCCAGAACCACAAAGATGAATGGAACGACCATCTGCGTCCCCCAAAGAAGAGGAAAAAATGCAGTCACCTCCCTTTCCTGGCAGGGGTGGGGGGCTACGGTTGTGGAAACCTACATGTGCTGGTAGACGCAGCCGTGTCCTGCCCTTCCCGTTAGTGGAGAAAGAGGGGCTGCCTCCCTCCCACCCCTCCGGGGGCTTCCCGTCACCCGAGGAGGCCCTTCAGATACAAATGTCAAGGGCTAAGTGGAAGCCCGGGCGTGGCGGGAGCCCGGGTGTGGGAGCTCAGGACTCACCCAGTGCTCTGTGCCAGCCAAAGGGAGAAGGGGAGGAAGGGAGCCCAGGAGGGGTCATTCCGTGCAGTCAGCCAGGGACACCTCCTCATCCCTCACCAGGCTTTTCCTTCTTCCTCTGTCTCTCCCTCCCTCTCTTCTTCTCTCTCCTCCCCCCCTTTTTTTTCTTTTTTCTCACCCCCTTAATTTTTCTTTCTCTTCCTCCCTCCTCCCTCTTTCTCTTTCTCTCCCTCCCACCTCTTTTTTCTTTCTCTCCCTTCCCCCTTCCTTTCCGTTCTCTCCCTTTTCCTGATTAAAAGGGACAGGTTCTGTCTGCCTCATTTGGTCCCTGTCTCTCTCTGCCCATGAATCTAGACAGGGGCTCTCCATCTTTCCCCAGGAGGCCTCCCTGTGGTGTCTGTCCCTCTAGGCTCCTCCCAACATGGCAGTGTCCATTCAGTTACCTTGAGAAGGCTTCATCAAGGCCATCATCTAGTTCCTAAGAGAAAACAGAAGGCCTGTATTAGGACCTGTCCTCAGACTGCCACTGATCTCAATTACGCTCTCCAGAATTAGAAGGAGCAGCAAATGACTGTCATACTCCCAATCCCAGCCTCAGCCTCTATCTTCAAATAACTGATGACAGCATCCTATAGCTTACAGTCAGAAGGACCTCAGGCCTCAGTTTTCCCATCTGTAAAATGACAGGCTGATACTGGCTGGCTTCCAAGTCCCTTCTGGCTGTAAATCTATGCTTTGTCTTTTTTAAGGAGTTGCACGTAATTATCTTGGCTGATCCTCACCTGCAAAGTAGGTATTATAAAAATACCCTTTCTATGGATGAAGAGACTGAGGCTGAGGGGAGGGGACCTGTCCAGGGTGACACAGTGAGTCAGGGAACAAGCTGGATCTGAAAGCCAGGTTCACCAGCTTTCTAATACACACTGCCTTGCACCTAAGACCTTCTTGTCCCCAGAGGTTCCCCTTTAAGCACTAGGAAGGGGTTTTTGTGATCAGGGAGGTTAGCTTCCCATGTGTGGGCCAGGGACAAGGGTTTTGGAGCTAATCTCCCAGGCCGGGTTAGCCATGAGCAGATCAGAGCAAGTTACAGCAGTTGTGGGTGAGATGGAAACTTTATGGGGACATAGCAGGACCTTGGAGACCAGTCCCATTAAAGAGGAAGTATTCTCTTCTAAGAGGTCTTCCCCTCCACACCAGGTATCCTGGGGGCCCAAACAGGGCACTGATGCCCTACAAAGCCCAGGTAGAGCCAGGCGCTGGAGCTGTCTGAGCAGACAGCAATGGCCTCAGGATGGGGCAGGCTGGAGAGTCAAGGTGGGTCAAGTGGAGTGACCATGCCAGCATCACAAGGCTCAGCATCCTCCCACACAGCAGACTCACCCAGACCACGTTGTTATTGGCTAAGGGCTCAGGCCTCCCGACCTCATCCAAGTTGGTGGCATTGGCACTCACAGTGGACAGGGGAGCCTTGGCTGTTTCCTCCAGGTCCAGAAGGTTTCCAGTGGTGATTGCTACAGAGGAAACCCCAAAGCAAAAGAACTTAGGCAGACAGACCCCTCCCCGCAACTCTCCCCACAGGTCCTGAGTAGGAAAATGGCCTGCCATCACCAACCACACAGCTTAGAACAGGACGAGGCATGGCATCAGAGCTGGAAAGGAACTCAGCAGTCACCTGCAGGGGCTACCTCTACACAGAGAAGTGGACCCAGGCCCAGCAGGGTTCAGGGATTTGTCCAAGGTCACAGAGGTACCAACAGTCCTGGTCTGGGTCCTACTCTTCACCCCAACATCTTCCAATCCTCACACTAACTGCAGGATCTTCTGCCAAGCTCTACTCCAACATTCATTGTTCTAAGGGCCCTCCCAGCTCTGACATCCTGTGCTCTAAGGGCCCTCCCAGCGCTGACATCCTGTGTTCTAAGGGCCCTTCCAGCGCTGACATCCTGTGTTCTAAGGTCCCTCCCAGCTCTGACATCCTGTGTTCTAAGGTCCCTCCCAGCTCTGACATCCTGTGTTCTAAGGGCCCTCCCAGCTCTGACATCTTGTGTTCTAAGGGCCCTCCCAGCTCTGACATCCTGTGTTCTAAGGGCCTATCTCTGCCATTCTCTGATACAAGGGTCCTCCCAGTGCTCTGCACACTCATAAGGAGCTCACTAGTTTCCTTCAGACTGTCCCAATTGCTCATCCCACCAGCTTGGCAGACAAGGTGCCCACATTTCCCCCAAAGGTTCCTTTTTCTTTTCCCTGCTTCTTCTTTGGGCCTAGCCTGAGGGAGCTGCACGTGGATTCTTTCACCTCCATTCCTGTCCTCGCCAGAAATCATATTTCATCCCTAGGTCCTTAAAGTAGCACCTTATTAATGAGAACAACCAATATATCAAGAATAGCTGGTTTCATCTATTCAGTCCTTTAGAGCGCTTGGCAAACCAGATCTCATCTGGCCCTCACGATACCCTGTGGGCGAGGAATCAGACGCAAGTATTACAATTCCTCAAGCTCAGCACAGGGCCCAGCATACAGTAAGCTAAACAAAGCAAGCTGACTGAGCCCAGTTTAGAGATGAGGAAACTGAAGGTCAGTGATTTGTTAGGTGATTTGTCCAGTGTAATGGAGCAAGTCAATATTTCAGGCCATGAACAGCACACCCACAAAGACTCCTCTGCAGTTGGCCCCCAGAAACCACGGATGCCCACGGATCTGTGGGCTGTGCCCCGGGAGCTGGAAGGGGAAGGGGCCAAGACCCAGGTGTTCAGAGCACAGCTGGATTTCTGCTGCAGCTCTCCCTGAGCCCCACCTACCTGATCCCACCCCATCCAAGCCCACAGACTCACGGCCTTTCAGGGAAGGGGAAGCATCCAGCCGAGCCCCACAGGCGACCTCTTCTAAGCTTGCCTTTTCTCGTTTCTCTTTCTCTGTAAGCAGCAATGGAACAGAGGTCAGGGTCTTGGGGGAAATGCAGGGAAAAGGCCCAGACTACCAGGGAAAGGAGCGCCAGGACTATTGGGGGAGGAAGGGTTTTTTGGCAATATGGGAGAGCTGAGGTCAGAGTTCATGGCGCTAAGCAAACAAGGAATGGGGTGAGCATGCATGCCAATCAAGCTGCCAAGACTGAGCCTCCGAGCTCCCTCCTTCCATGCCCAGGCAAAACTCACCTTCCTTGGACACCTGCCAAAGCTCAAAGGCAACTTTGAAGGCCTGGGCCACTGTGAGGGTTACTGCCTGTGCCTGCAAGAGAGGAAAAGGAAGAGGCTGAGCGCTCAGCCGGAAGAGGCCCCACAACAGAGACTAGAGTAACGTGTTAGATTACGTTGGCTGAAAAATGGCATGGGGCAGGAGGTCCAGGGCTGCAGTTCAGAACTTAAGAACCAAGGAAATGCCCTGTGGGCAGGCAACCTACCAGGAGGCTGGCAAAGGAAACATCAATTCCTTCCCCGGGCTGAGGGAGTCATCCCCCACCCCCAATCCCTACAAGAGATAAGCCCTAAACCATTGCCAAGAAGAATGGATGACGAGGGCCTGTCAGGAGATCCCAGTGGCCAAATGCGGGGGACATCACATCATAGGACCTCAAAGGTAGAGCACTGTCATAAAGTACCTGGAACCTGTACCTAGAACAGGAATTTCCTCTAGAATATTGCTGTCAAATGGGCTTCCGTGAAGAACTTCAGAACTAAGACAGAGGACTGATAGAGAGGGCTTACTGCCTGCCTCTCAGCAGAGGTGGTGGCCTACAGATGCCGAATGGGGCTGACGTTTTCAGACAGTGTGATTTATTTTGCTTACCTGAATGTTTCTGAAAATAAATCCTAAAAACAGTTATGCAGCCTTTCCTTGAAGGTCTCCGGCAGTAGAGAACTCACTGTCTCCCGAAGCCCACTCCCTTTGGGGTCAGCTCCCCATTACCATACCCATGCCTCAAACTAAACTGAAATCTGCCTTACTGGCATTTCACACCAATGTTCCACGGCCTTGCCCTTCTGCAGGACAACCCTTCAAATATGGGAAAGCCAGTCCTATCATCTCCTAAGAGACAGCAAGGTGGTGAAGGGGATACAATGCCGGGCCTGGAGTCAGGGAGACCCAGGTTCAAATCCACCCTCAAATGCAAACAAGCTATGTGACCCTGCGTAAATCACTTAATCTCCACCAGCCTTAACATCCTCATCTGTGAAATGAGGACAACAGCACCTACCCCCCAGGGTTGTTGTGAGGATCAGATGAGATGTCATTTGTAAAGTGTCTAGCACAGTCCCTAGCACACAGAAGGTGCTCAGTAAATGCTCGTTTCCTTCCTTCCCTCTTTCCATCCTTTACTCTCCCTTTCCAGAACTTTCCTCTCCAGTCTAAGGAAGCCTAGTTAACCTACCTTCACGTAGCACAGTCTTCCCTTCACTCCCAACTTGGATGTTCTCTGATCTCCCTCCCCAGATGAGCTCAATTCATCAACCTCCTTCCTGAACTGTGGCCCCCAGAAGAGAACACAAGGGGACAGCTGTGACAAAGACAGAGGAACAAGTGGCGCTATCGGCATCTTGGTCAGATCCTGGGCCCCTCCTGGACACACTGCTGACTCACAATGAGCTTGCAGTCCACTAAGATTCAGAGGTCTTCTTTTTTAGCCTCTAGCTGAGGCAGGAGCTGGGATCCCTTGGCTGGGATACTGGGAGATTAGGAGAAAAGAACAAGAGTGCTTTGCAAAATGACAGAAACAAGAAGAAAGGCTGCCACAAAGAAGCCCTCCCCTTCCCTGACCTGAATCACTGCTCTGTGAAGTTCTTTCTCTAGCCTTTGTTGACTCCTGGGATGACGAGACTCTGGTCTCATTCCCCCACCAAGGCTTTCTCCTTCTGGGGTTTGCCAAGTGGGGCAGTGCTGGGGGCGGGGGCGGAGGGAGAGAGCCATGGTGGAGCCAAACCAAGAGAGAAGGGGCCACAAACTGGATGGCTCAGCAGTAGCTGGAGACGGTGGGTGACCATGAAGGGCTGGGGCAATGCAGGGCTCAAGGGTTGCTTGCAGCTCCCAGCTAGGAAGAGGAATCTGAAGGCCACAGGGGAAGTCTGAGGGCATCCACTCGGCACCAGCAGGTTCCTCTTTTTCCAAGTTGACTCCTACGGAGCCAGTCCTCAGAAAGGATCTGGGATCCCTAATGAGGAATGAGACACACAGTTGATCCAGCCAGCTCAGCACAGAGTACAATAAGAAATGAAACCGAAGGACTTGGATCAAACCATTAAAAGGAGAAGGAGTCCAGTTGTGCTAATGTCCAGGAAGCAGTTGAACTCCAGCTATGCCGAATCTCTCTCTTTAATGCATATATACACACGACTGGCTTTTTCAGTGACGAGAGATTTCTGACAATACAGGTTAAATCAGAAAACTTGGAGACGTGGTTGGAAAATGAAACAATCCAGGAGTGTTACTACATCATTATTTTGTTGCCATGTTGTTGCAGATGGGCAGTCAGTGAACACTGCAATGGTGTGAATGAAAGATGAAGACATGGAAGACAGCCCACTGCCAGACCCAAGAGACATTGAACTGAAGTGGGGGTGCAAAGTGCCGGAAAGCCTGGTTGGTACAGTCGCTCCATGGGGAGGAGGCAGGTAGGGACAGAGACAAGGACAAGGACCAGGGCAGGGGGTGCAGCTTGTCTCCCTCTTCTTTCTCCTGTTCCTCGTCCTCCCCCGTCTCAGGCTCTCCTAGACCTACCAACTCCAGAGCCCTGGAGAGACTGGAAACCAAGCTACATCTTCTCCAGCAGGAGACGGTTAAGCTCAGAGCCACTGATGTCCGGCTAATGCGGCAGCTGCTTATCATCAATGAGAGCATCGAATCTATCAAATGGATGATGGAAGAGAAGGGTACAATCACCAGTCGGGGCAGCAGCCTCAGTGGGAGCCTTTGCCGTTTACTGGAAAGCCCAAACACCCCCTTACAAGGAAGCTGTAATAGCTGAGAGGACGGCAGTGATGGGTTGCATGGGCTATCAGTGGGCAGTTATCTGGACACTTTGGCAGATGATGTCCCAGGTCAGCAGACCCCCTCCAATCCGGACCAGTTCAGTGACACCTCCCTAATAGAAGACTCACAGTCTTTTCACAAGTGTCCCAAACTCGATTCCAAGTACTACCATTTTGGCTAATACCAAGAGCTTTCTAATGGGACTGGGGTGCAATTAACTTCTATTTATCTTCTTTCTCTGCTGCTATTTTATTTTTGTGGTAAAAATGCAAACTTTTCCAAGGAAAGCTTATTTTGAAACCGCTTTACAACTCTTCACTTGCTCCTAACATTTCTTACAGGGATTGATTTTTTCCTCTTGCCCTTCTTAATCTCCATTCTTCATTTATTGCAGAGACTTTTTCCCTCATAGCACAATGCCACAATTAAAGTGGGAAAACAGAACAAGCAATAAACTTATTTTTTTTTCTGTTTTTAAAACACATATTCAGGGATTACCAGTGAAACATTTTGCTAAAAAAGAAATGAAACCAAAGTTTCTGGTTCCGGAAGTAGCAAAGGGCCAGAATCATCCATGCTGGTGACATTATTTTCTACTGCTCATCAAAGAGAACTGCTGTCTCAGGGGACCCATCCCCTGCTCAGTTCTTGGCCTTGGCTTATTCAGTGCCCCCTTCTTTAGGAGGCTCCATGGCAGAGCAAGAATACTGCACTGGGATCAGCAAAGACACCTGAGGTCTACTTCAAGTTCAACCAAGGTACAACACTGACACAAAGGCCCTCCCAGCTCTGAGATCCTGGGTTCTAAGGGCCCTCCCAGCTCTGACATCCTGGGTTCTAAGGGCCCTCCTGGCTCTGATGTTCTGTGTTCTAAGACTCTTCCTGGTTCTGATGTTCTGTTCTAAGATTCCTCCCAGTTCAGTATTCTGTGTTCTAAGAGCCCTCCCAGCTCTGACATTCTCTGACATGAGAGTCCTCTCAGCTCTTCACACACTCGTCATGGGCTCATAAGTTTCCTTCAGACTGTCCCAATGCCCACCCCATCAGTCCAGCAGACCAGGTACCCATACTTTCCCCAAAGATTCCTTTTTCTTTTTCCCTGCGTCTTCCATAGGCCCAACCCGAGGGAGCTGCATACAGTTGTTCTAAGGCCATTTCTAGCTCTGCTATTCTATGTTCTAAAGGCCCTTTAGGTTCTAAGAACCCTTCCAGAGGTGACATCTCTATGACTTAATGTCCCTTGTAACTGCCGCATTTACTGCACCTATGGATGTGGGTGTCATGAGGGATCGGAACCTCCGAGCAGGAAGGTGGAAATATTTGTAAGTGAACCTGCAGATGACACAAAGGGACCAGGACTGAAAGTCCTCACTCCCCCTTGATTTCCTGGGAGGGACTGGGGTAGGGAATCTAGTATCGGGCACCCAAGTCTTGCCAAGATGCAGGGCTGTCTGACTCGGGTATATAATTAGTCCATATTTTTAGTTCATGGCCAATTCTCAATGGTAACTGGATCTATTAAACTTGATTCCAACATGACAGCTTAAATTGTAAACAGCTGTGAAGAGTTTCATACTTAATTACCATATTTGAGTTTTGCCATAAAGTGCTCGCATTTTCATCAAAAATGTAAATGCCAGAGACATTCAAATGAGATTTTATACTTCATGAAGTCTAATTGGCACAAATCACTCAGCATGTTGGGGGATTTTCAATGTTAAAAACAAAACAAAAAAAAACCCACTTTTATTTCTTTTTTCAAAAAAGGCAATAGGTGACAATTCGTATCTCAATTAAATCATGTTGTTTTGGGGAATGGACCTTGGGGAATGGAGGGAAAGCTCAGGAAGGGGCAGGGAGAGGAGTGAAGATGGACGTCTGAGCTGACTCTGTTCGGACACTCCGAAAGAAGGGTACAGGAGATGGGGATGTAGGCTAAGACTTTCTGCCCAGGCCTAGGAGCTTCAATGGAGCCCAGAACCAAGGCCACACACTCCAAACAACCCTTGACAGACTGACCCCAAGCCAGTTAGTCACCAAGACCCACAGATGGCGAGGGCAGGCACAGACAAGCCACCCAGCAGGAAGGGGCCTTCCAGGCCATCTCACCCAATCTCTTCATTTTATAAAGAAGCAATTGGAAGCCCAGAGGGGGGTGAACTGACACCCCAAGGCCACACACTAAAAGACAGAAGCCAGGTTTGTACCTGGGGCCTCTGACTCCTGCTACAATCACCATTAAAAGTGGGAGGAGACCCTGAAACTGGGCTTCCCTACGGGGGACAAAGTTTCAGTTGACTGTAGTCTGAGAGGGAGAGAAACTTGAAAGCATTCCACAATCAAAGAGCCAAAAGGGATTTTAAAGCAATGAACATCAGAGCCAGAAGGGGCTGCCCCCAAAAGAGGAAATGCTAGAAGGGGAGGGACCTTGGAGATTCACAAGCATTTATTAAGCACCCACTGTCTTCCGAGCTGCCTTTGATGCCCCCTCATTTTACAAACGGAGAAGGGGAGGCCCAAGAGGTCAGAGAATCTGCCTAAAGTCCCACAGTGACCTGGGGGCTGAGCCTGGTTTAAAGCCCCTGCTTCTAGACTTCTAGGCCAGGGCTAGGCACACTAATGTGGGAAATAAAACAGAATGAGCAGTTCTAGACTCTGGAGGGGAGAAGCAGGGTGTAGGGCACCGGCTGAGAACCACAGCTGGACATGGAGGCACCTGAGGACAGCTGACCACGCTGGCAGGTCATGGATCCCTGAGCCATTTGGCACAGAAATCGAGCCTTCCCCCCCTTGGCCTCCTGCCCATGCTGTGCCTCCCCTGGCCACAGCCCTGCCCTTGTCCAACTCTGCCTTGGTCTGTTGTGACTTCAGCTCACATCTCGTCTCCACTACTACAAGGCCCACCCTGTCAGTGCTCACATCTATAGAGAGAGCAGTGTGGCCCAGTGGAGAGACAGCTGGCATGAAGGCCACAAGACGTGGGTTCAAGTCCTGTCTCTGACACATCCTAACTGTGTGCACCTGTGTGTCTTACTGAGCCTCCCAATGCCCCAAAGCAACAGAGGATTCAGAGAAGGCACCAACCTAAGGAAGTAGGATAAGGAGTTTCCCCTTCTGGGAATTCCTTATTATTCATGAAATGACAGGCCCTGACTGACCCTCTTCTCATCCCATCACAGCAACCCTGAGAGTTAGAATGTCAAGCAATGACCACAGTGACAATGGGGGGAACTCACTTCACACTGAGAAGTTTACAAAGCCCTTTGCCCACAATATCTCATTTCTTTCTCACAATAACCCTGTGAGGGACATAGTAGATAATCACCCCATTTTACAGCTGTACAAACGAGGCCTGGAGGTTATGAGGCTTAACCCTAAGGTTACCTAGCTATTGTCAGGGAACGAATCTGAGCTCAAACCTTCTGATACCCAGTTCCACGTTCCTTCTATCCAGCCACGCGGCCCATGGAGTGGAGAGTGGGCCAGACCCAGCATCAGAAGACCTCAGTCCAGTCCCAGCCCCATTGCTGGCCAGCTGTATGACTTTAGTAATTTACCTGATTTCTATGAACTGAAGCTGCTTGAACTGCAAAATGAGAAGAATTACTTCTCATCTCTCTCCAAGCAGTGCTGAGAGTGCCCAATGATATAACAGACAGAGGAAGCCCAGTGTTCAACCTGACCACCAGAAACTCATCAGCGCCTCTTTGTAACATGCCTGCTGCTAGCCTGGAATGTGCTGGGCCCCATCCTGTCCTCAGGGAGCTTGCCATTGAACTCATCCTCTAACCTTGGTGGGCCTCTGGTCCTGACCTATAAAACCAGAGGTATGGGGGTGGGCTAAATTACCTCTGGACTCCCTTCCAATTCTCAATCTGTGACCTTAAATAACTATTGCTGCCAGAGTAACAAGCAGTTGGGGGGCACAGTGGACAGAGGGGTGGCCCTGGAGTCAGGAGGACCTGAGTTCAAATCCAGCCTTAGATACTTCCTAGCTGTGTGACCCTGGGCAAGTCACTTAACCCTGTTTGCCTCAGTTTCCTTATTTGTAAAATGAGCTGGAAAAGAAAATGACAAACCGCTCCAGTATCTTGTTATGAGGATCAATCTATGTAAAGGTGCTTTGCAAACTGAACAGGCTACACAATGGGGGACATTTATTCTGGGGCCAACAGTATCTCCTTCATCACCTAGTGACTCACTGAACCTAGATAAAGGCTTGGCCCCCCCAGGTGCTCGGTTACATGTCTGCTGAAGGCAGAGGGAGGGGACTGCTTCAGGAAACCCACACTCACACCCACCAACACACCCTCATGCTTCCCTCTCCTCTCCTTTAGCTGAGAAGTGACAGGTTTGTGCAGATGGCAGGATCTTTCCTGGTCACCAGGCCAAGTTCAATGTTAATTTGCAGAGAATCTTATCTTGGCAGAGCACAGCCAGGGGCTGCTCTGTGCCAAAGGACACCCTGTGAGCATCGTCTCCAAAGAAGACGAGCAGCTCAATACATCTGTCTGCAGTGGCCAAGCTCTCTTGGGAGGCGGCTTTTTCTCTGTCCCAAGGGGAGGCCTCATTCAAAACACTATGAGCCCAGTGACAGGAGGATGCTCCCACAGCCCTGAGACAGGATGTCTGCCTGCTGCCTCCCCCTACAGAGTGTGAGCTCCCGGAGGGCAGGGGGAGTTTCAGACGGCCTGGCATACAGGAGGAGATTAATAATTGTAGGGGTGGATGTATTGTTTTGCTTTTTTAAAATTATAATGACGATATTGGTAGAGTAAAAAGAAGGCTGGACAAAGAACTAGGAACCTGGGAATATATTCTCAGCTTTGTCTTTAATTCTTAGTGTTACCTCCGGCAAGTCATTTCATCTGCATAGGCCCCAGTTGGCCTTTCTGTAAAATGAAGGGGGTGAGAGGGGCAAACCACATGGTCCCCAAGATCCCTCCCAGCTCTGACATCCTGTGCTCTAAGGGCCCTCCCAGCTCTGACATCCTGTGCTCTAAGGGCCCTCCTAGCTCTGACATCCTGGGTTCTAAGGGCCCTCCCAGCTCTGACATCCTGTGTTCTAAGGCCACCCCAGCTCTGACATCCTGGGTTCTAAGGGCCCTCCCAGCTCTGACATCCTGTGTTCTAAGGCCACCCCAGCTCTGACATCCTGGGTTCTAAGGGCCCTCTCAGCTCTGACATCCTGTTCTCTATGGGCTCTTCTGGCTCTGACAAGTCTATGTTTCACTTGTCTGCTCATCCAGTGAGAGTGAGAGCTGAAGTCCTTCTTAGAAGGAAAAAAAAACAAAACCCCCAGCTTTTTAAGGTGTCTATAACAAGAAAGAGCTGGGCTTGGCTGGTGAAAGGCTTCATTGCTTGCTACTCCCCTCCCATGCTGCCCTGAGAGAGGGGGAGGGAGGAGGTTTCATAGATCTGGATCAATCCTGGAAAGTCCTCCAGGTGCAAAAGCAATGAAATTTAAAAGGCTAAGGCAGGAAGAGAAAAGCCAAGAAAGGGGATCTCGATAATGCACAAACTGAATCAAATTTTGGAATAAGTCAGAGTAGATTGTGCCGATAAAAAAAGAAAGGAACCGTGCAGGCCCCCAAATTCTCAGGCAGACTGCTTAGCTAATGCTGTTTCCATCAATGCTTTCCTACTTGCTCTGACTCCTTTCTGCCCTCATCTCCTCTGAGGCCTGGCCCATGAGGCTAGAACCTAGCCCCCCATCAAATTCTGAGCTCTTTGAAGGCAAGAACTATTTTTTTGCCTTTCTTTGTAGCCCCAGCCCAATGTCAGGCACAGAATAGGTACTTAATACACACATACAGGACTGTGCCAGTCACTCCTTGGGCTACCTTTCCCTTACTCTTAGTCAAGTTATAAACTCTGCCATCCTGAGAAGGAGTCCAGTTTCTGAGAAACCTGCCCCTGCTCCCTTCAGCCCCAATCCTGCCTCCCACCTGCAACCCATCCCCAGGCCCCAAGCCTGGCCAGCTGCACATGACAGGCCGGGAGGATGAGGGTAGTAACAAAGGGGATTAATGAGCTGGTATTTTTAAATCTGAGCCAGCAGAATCTCAGAAGCTAAGCAACTGGCCACTGGTGACTCAGCTCGGGGACAGAAATGGGAAAGAAACATGCCAAGGCCCCATCCCAGAAGTGCCAGGCATCACAAGGCACAGAGAGACAGAGACAGAGATGGCCCCAAATGGTGGGGAAAGTGATGAGGGAGCAGCAGGAGTCTGTCTGGGACTGCTGCACCACCTTGGACACCGCCCCACCCCCACCCCTGCCTCAGTTTCCTCACATGGAGCTCTCAGTGAGAGATCCCCTGAAGAACTACAACAGGATTTACACAGTATCTCATCTGAATTTCAAAATACTAACAGCTGAGACCTATATAATGCTTTAAAGTAGGAGCCCTAGCCAGGGATCCAGGGGATTGTTTCATGGGTCTATGAGCTTAGATGGGAAAAAAACCCAACATCTTTATTTTTACTAACCTCTAACAGAAAGTTACAGCATTTCAGTCAATTCAATTATGAATTCTTTTTAAAAAACATTATCTCAAGAAGGGGTCCCCAGATCCCATAAAATTCCCCAAAAGGTCCCTGGCACGTGAAAGTTTGAGATCTCCAGCTTTAAAGGTCTTGCAGAGATGTGACCCTAATGACAAGCCTGGGAGGTAGGTGCTATCATCAGGTCCATTTTACAGCTGGGGAAACTAAGGTGGAGGGAGGTCTTATTGGTAAGTACATGAATCAAACTCAGATCTTTCTGACTCCCAAGTCTTGTGCTCTCCTCACCGTGTGATACCAACTGACAAGAACACATTTATTAAGGACCTTTTAGGTGCCAGATACTGGAGATAGAGCAAAAATGAGATAGCTCATAACATCAAGGATCTTGAGTTCGAAAAGTGAGGATTTGGACCAAATAAATACTTTCCCAAAATAATCTAATGATGATAAAAGCTGACATGTCTATAAGGCTAGGTTTGCAAAGCACTTTTCAAATATTTGTTCATCTGAGCCTTGAAATCGTGAGATGGGTGCAATTATTATCCCCACTTTACAGCTGAGGAAACTGAGGCTGAAATAATTTAGGGGCCTTGCCCAGGGACCTCCAGCTAATATCTGAGGTGACATTTGAACTCAGATCTTCTGACTCCAAGCCCAGTGCTCTATCCACTGAGCCACTTAACTTGGCACAGTCCTTTTGAGACTGAACTACACTCATGAAACTCCAATTCTGGCCCTGAAAAGGGGTAAAGGGTGCTAGGAGCCCTTCGAAGGAAAGCAGGGTGGAGCAGGGAAATCTCAAGAGCAGGGAAAAAAAAGCAAGTTTACTTTTCTTTCCAAAAATGACATGTAGTAGTTCTGAAACCCATATTGTATCTGACAGAGCAAGCTCCCCCGAGACTCCGGATGTCGTCTTCACAGAGCCCCTCCTCAAGGTTTCCAAGGATGCACCTTGGTGAAGGTCTCAGGGCAGCAGAGAGGCAAAGGCAGGAGGCCTGGGTGTGACTCTGACCCAAGGCTAGGCCTCGGACTGACCAGTCACTTTCCTGGGTCTCAATTTCTCCTGCCATAGGATAAAGATCACTAGGATGAGTGGGGCTTCTCAGCCATTGTGCGGGAGGCCATGAGCAGAGCAGGCCACTGAGCCTGGGGAAAGCAACAGAAGGCAAGAATGTGACCAGGTTAGCACCCACACCTTGGAGATGGCCCTGTCCATCTGGTGACCTGCTGCTCTACACTCAGTCCTTAGAAAGTGTTCATCCTCCCTGACTCACAGGGTTCTAGGTTCATCATCACCCCACCTGACAGGGGAGGAGAGGGTAGAATACCCTGGCCTCTCCTGACCCCCCCTACTAGGGCCATATAGTGTTCCTTAGATACTGAGTAGTGGGCAAATGTGAGCAGGAGAAGGAACCCAGGATCTTGGCTGTGGTCCTAGCTTAACAGCTAACTCAATGTGTAAATCTGGGTCTTGTTTTCTTACTCTGTATAATAAAGAAGACAGACTATATGGTCTAAGGCCCCTCCTAGCTCTGACATCCTGTGTTCTAAGGGCCTTCCTGGTTCAGACATCCTGTGTTCTAAGGGCCCTCCCAGCTCTAACATCCTGTGTTCTAAGGGCCCTCCCAGCTCTGATATCCTATGTTCTAAGGGCCTTCCTGGTTCAGACATCCTGTGTTCTAAGGGCCCTCCCAGCTCTGACATCCTGTGTTCTAAGGGCTCTCCCAGCTCTGACACCTTGGGTTCTAAAACCCTGCCAGCTCTGACATCCTGGGTTCTAAAACCCTGCCAGCTCTGACATCCTGGGTTCTAAGGGCCCTCCCAGTTCTAATATTCCCTAACTCTAGGATTCTACAGGACTCCGCACAGACTTGGCAAGAGAGGAAAGAGAGGGTGAGGAGAGCTGGCTGTCCCACAGGCAGGACACAGGAGACTGACTGCACGTAGCTAGAGGGCTGGGAGATGATAGACCCCACCTGTCTGACTTCACTCTGACCCAGTTTTGTTTTGTGATTCCCTGGATCTGTGCCATCATTCACACAGGGAACTCTCCATGAAGAAACTCCTTCTGCCCCAGCAGTCTGGTGTCTGCTCTGCAACTTGCAGTTTTGGAGAGTTTCTATGTAGGGCCCAGGGTCAGCTGGCCAGTATGTCAGGGGCAGACCTTGAGGCCCTTCACCACACTGCCTCCTGTCCCCAGGATACAGGACCTCCTACCCAGTTGTTTTCTGAGGGTTAAGACACTTTCACATCCATGTTTTTTCTCCCCTCCCATGAGGAGGGGGCTATGCCTCCGAACTCAAACCAAGGGACTGACCCCTGAGGGTGGGGTCTTCTGTGTCTTCTGCTCCTCAAGCAAAGAACAGGAACCATCTTTCCCCTCCCCACCTCCAGCCTGAGGTCTTCCCGAGGACAAAGACTGACTCGTCATATATCGCTCTGGATCTCCCTACATCTCAGAAGATGAATGAAATGATGCCCTGTGCCCAAGGTCCTGGGGGCAGAAATAAGGAATGGAGGAGAGTGGAAGGAGGTATGCAGGCCCCAAACAAGTGACTCTCAACTCCCACTCTTCCCCCTCTCCCTCCCCAAGACCTCAAATGGCTCACACCTCCAGGGCCCCAGGTCTTCCACTAACCATTTTCCGCTTGGAACAGAGAAAAGCGTGGCACTCCAGACTCTCGCTCTGCTGGTTCTGGGCAATGTACGCAAAAACTTTGTCATGCATCTTGTCTGCAGTGCAGTAGGAGATCCTGGAGGTAGGGAGAGGGGAGAATGAGACCAAAAGCCCAGGGTTAGGAGCCAGCTCCTTTGTCCAACCCCAGACCCTCCCTCAGGCAGACCCACAGCCCCCTGGGCTAGGGAGTGGGTGGCAGAGGCAGGCTGGCTAGATTTTACCTAGTCAGCTCTCTGGGGAGGCCAAGGCTGGAAGAGTGAGGCCATCTGATCCATCCCCCTGCCACCACGCAGGGTCACATACAACATTCAGCTAATACAGAAAGTGAGCATGGAAAGAACAACGGTCTGGCAGAACACCTGGCCTCCTACCCTGGTTCTGCCACATGTGACCTGTATGACCTTGGGTGAGTCCGTCAATTTTCTAATGTTCAAAAGGGCAAAGTAATCTTTTCACTACCTGCCTCACAGCAGGGTTATGAAGGAGGCACTTTTGTACTACAAAGCATTCTAGAGATATGAGCTATTACTGTTGACTTAGGGGGTATCGGAATTAGAAGGGGCTTTAGAAGGCAGAATGATAGCAGACACTCTCACTTTCAGGGGTTCTGGTATAAGTCAGTGAACAGACAGCTGGATTGGAAATCAGAACCCGGGCCCTCACCAGCCTCCCCACTCTTCCTCCCCCTCTTCTGGAGCCCAGAGGGGAAGGCACAGTGCTAGAAAGGGAGGGTGATGCAATTAGCAAGCCCAAGAATCTGGCTTTTACTTCCCAGGCAATGGGAAGCCACTGAATGTCTTTGAGCAGAGGAGTGACGTCATTAGATCTGTGCCTAAGGAAGTTAAGGCTGGCAACAGAGTTGGAGGACAAACATGTGATATGGGAAGAGCAGGGAGGAAGTGAAGGTGGGAAGAGCTATCATAGCCTAGGCAAATGGAAGAGACCACTCACCTTACCCTCAGGATAAATGCTAATTAAGAGAAGCTCAGACTAGCCTAGAATAGGGGCTGGGCCCCTGTGTGGTCTATGGCTAAGACAGTCTGGACTCCATGCTTCTCCACCCTGGCCCCATCCCAGCCCTGCCCCCCCCATCCCTCCAGCAGTGAGCAGGACCCCCTTGCCACTCACATTCAATTCCTGCCTGGCTTTGCAATCCTTTATTTCTCCTACTTAAGAATAAGGTTCACAAGGGTTAACAGACAAGTTTTTGCGAACTGTAAATGCTCTCTAAATGCTAAGTGTTGCCATTCTTTAGTAGTGATTCCCAGAGAAGCTAAACCTGGGTCCACATGATTTGGCACTCCCCAGAGCTGCCCCCTGAGTAGAAGGCTGTGGTTAGGCTGCAAGGGCAGGGGGAGACCAGGGTTGGAGCCGTGCCTCTGTCACGGGCCAGCTGCTGGGCCCCAGAACTCCTCTGTCTGCCTGGTCCTTCATCTGAACAGTGGGGATAATCACTTGCCCTTCCTGCCTGGCAGGGCTGCTGCAAGAAAGCCTCTTTGTAAGCCTTAACGTGCTAGAAGAGAAATGGGAGCAGGGGCATTGGGAGCTACTTCAGGCTTGAAATGGCCTCAAAGGATGACTAGCACTGTGGCCCCATAGCAGATCCCTGGTAAACATCTACTGAAGCTAAGTTACAGAGAACAGAGGCTGTCAGAGGTGGGAGGGGACTTAGAACCCAGAATGTCAGAGCTGGGAGGGCCCTTAGAACCCAGAATGTCAGAGCTGGGAGGACCCTTAGGACCCAGAATGTCAGAGCTGGGAAGGCCCTTAGAACCCAGAATGTCAGAGCTTGGAGAAACACCAAGTTTTCATTTTCAGATGAATGAATTGAAGACCACAGGACAGAAGTGGCTTGTTGAAGGTTGGGCTCCCCCTGCTTAGTTCAGCTCCCTGCCACATCCTGCCCTATTGTCACATCACACAAGCTTAGACAAGAATTGTCCTCCAGGCCTCAAGGACTCCAAAGGCTCTGATCTCATCTGATCAGAAGAGAAGCCAACAGGCTTCAAAAAAGAAGCCAGAAGCTGGGGCCCTCTTCCCCATGCCCTCAGCCTCAGACCACCATTCATGGACTGATAGGAGCTGGCCAGGCTTCAAGGGTTAAGTAGAGTTCAAATCCAGCCTCAGACACTCACTAGCTATGTGACCTTGGAAGTCACTTTACCCTGTTTGCCTCAGTTTCCTCATCTGTAAAATGAACTGGAGAAGGAAACAGCAAACCACTCTAGTATCTTAGCCAAGAAAATCCCAAATGGGGTCATGAAGGACCAAACATCAACAATGACAGGCCAGGCTTCTAGACTAGCAGCAGCTTCAGTGAGACCAAGTTACCACAACCTTCTAGTGACCCTTGGAGGCAAACAGTGTAAAGACTGTCAGCCCCCACTTTAGAGATGAGGAGACCCAGAGGCATAAGGACACACACAGAAGCCTGCCGAAAGTCACCTGGTACTGAGAGACCACTCAATCAGAGAATCTCAGTTCTGGTGGTTTCAAACCCACGTCCTCTGCCCCCAAACCCACCCCTTTCCACTGTGTTGGGGCCCTGCCCAATCCCCAAGGCTGAGTTACCTCCCACGGTTCTAGACCCTGGCCCAGAAGTACACCAGGCCTGACCTTTCTTGGGGGAGAAACTGTGTCCCTTTTACCACCACCCCCATACAGTCTCCGAAGAGTGGTAACCACCACCACAACATGAACAGCAACAGGGTGAGGACTCACAGTTCTCCTTCAGCAGAGGGTTGCTGGACAGCTCAAATGGATGATCAGAGAGGGGCAGAATGGATGGTATGGTCACACAGGAAAGTCACCTCCCCTTCCTCTGGCCTCAGTTTCCTCAAATAAAGGGGACAGTTCAACCCCTTTTACCTTACAGCTGAGGAAACTGAGGCCAACCAAGGGAGGGGGAATGACTGACCTTATCTGTGCTCAGGTCCCAATCAGCCCCAGTCAGACGGCTCCCCAGGGCCTCCTCTTTGGGCCCTCTGGGACATTTCCATGGAAAGAGAAGGGTGACAAGGTGGCACTCTGCTCAGAGCTGGCGACAGGGCCTCCTCTGTCACCCAATGCCACTGGGACTCTAGGCCCAGCCCAAGAAAGCAATGGGCAGCAACCAAAGGGCAGCCCAAGGACCACACTTATTGACCAAAGCCCATTTCCAAGTTGGCTACATCAAAACACCAAAGTGTTTGCTGGGTGGCTGGTCCCCAAAGAATACACATCTGCACCCAATGCCTAAAGAGCCTGTAGGCACCGAGGCTGCCAACCAGCCCCAGCTGGGCCTGAGCAACACGCACGCACGTACGCGCGCACACACACACACACACACACACACACACTCAACAATGGAGGCAGAACAAGGGCCCTGGTTCAAACAGCAATGCTTGTTCTTAATAATGAAACCTGCTGGTCAGACAGACTTGGTAAAGAGATGTTGGCCAGAGAGCCCCGTCTCTGCCGCTAATCCATGTGACACTCACTCATCGGGTCATTTCTCTCCTCTAAGCCTCATTTTCCTCATCTGTAAAACAGATAACATAAAACTCCCAGGCTCTAGCTCCCCGGGCTGTTTCAAGGGAAGAGAAACCTGGAAAGAGCTTGAAATGCAGAAGGTCTAACCACAGAGGTCCTGTGATGTAGGGACAACTCAACATGGCAGGCAGATTTTCAAAGACCCCACTGGTGGAGCTCAGGCTGCCCTGGGTCCTACCCCAGCCAGGCAAGGCTTGGCTATCATCTGAGGGCCAGCTTAGGTCCATCCAGAGAGGCTCATCATCAACAGGCTGGAGGACCACCAGTCAGATGACCACTAAACTCTGTTACCAAGGCCCCCACCGGTGTGTCTGTTTGTGTCATCCTTGCTTTGGCTCTCTGGGAAAAACCACAGGCATCTTCTCAGAAGAACATATTTAAATGCATAAAAACAAAATCCATACAATTGCAGAGGAGACCAGTTATAGTGAAATGCAATTATCAAAATATTTGGAAAAGCAAGTTCATGGTGCCCAAGCATATTAAGAACCTCGCCTGCCTTGGCAGCAGGGACCTGCCCCAGCGAGATACAATGAGAGATGCCAGGGAGAAGATACGAGACTGTGTGTGTGTGTGTGTGTGTGTGTGTGTGTGTGTGTGGTGTGTGTGAGTGTGTGTGCGTGCATGTGTGTGTGCATGTGTGCGAGTGTGTGTGTGTGTGCGCGCGTGTGTGTGTGGTGTGTGTATGTGTGGTGTATGTGTGTGTGGTGTGTGTGCGTGTGTGTGTGTGGTGTGAGTGTGTGTGTTGAGTGTGGGGTGTGTGTGGTGTGAGTGTGTGTGTGTGTATGTGTGAGGTGTGTGTGTGTGTGTGTGTGTGTGTGTGTGTGTGTGTGTGGTATGGGTGTGGGTGTGTGTAGGGGTGTGTGTGAGTGTGTGTGTGGGGTGTGTGTGTGTGTGTGTGTGTGTGTGTGTGTGTGTGTGTGTGTGGCCTTGAGCTCATCCCTTTAATTCTCTGCAGGAGGAGGCTAATGATGCTCTCAGTACCCAACCCACAGGGTGGTTGGGAAGAAAGCATTTTAGTCAATGGGATTCCACCAATGCGCATTAAGCACCAAGTGTGTCCGGCACTTGTGCTGGTCAGATGGGGACAGGCCCTGCCCTGGAGAAGCCTCCATTAGGATCCCAGATTTAGAACAGGAAGCCATCTCAGAGATCATCTGTTCTTAATCTGGGGTCCACAAACTTGTTTGGATTTGTTCTTTTCAGTTTTGGTAGCTGCATTTCAATAGAACGGTTTTCCTAGGGAACCTTATGTACTTGATTTCATGCATTTAAAGGCATTCTTCTCAGAAGAGGTCCAAGGCTTGCCCAAGAGGCCCAGGAGCCCTGGTCTGGCCTGACCCCTTCGTTCCACAAGGGAGGAACCTGAGACCCAGAGTTCATGGAGGCTCCTGAGGTGACGGGAGGAAGCAGTAAAATGGCGGAGGCAGGATTTGATCTCAGGTCATCTGCCTCCAAACCTTTCTGCATCACACACCGTGCCCTCTCCTACTTAAAGTAGGATGAAAGAGTTTGAGCAGCGAGGGAGCAACAACAAGGGGGCCCTCCAGGGAAGTCTCCGGGGGCCAGTTTGCAGGATGCATTTCTTGGTTACTGCAGCATTGGAAGACCAGCCAGTCAGTCAGTCACTCAATTAATAAGCATTTATTTAGCGCCTACTATGTGCTACTGATCTATAGCTGAAAGGGACCTTCTTGATCACATTCAATCACTTCATTTTACAGATGAGGAAACTGAGGCCAAGAGCGGCTAAGAGATTTGCTAATAAATAATAAAATGGGTGATCACTCATGTATTGAAGCAATATGATTTGAACCAGGCATTTAACAGATTAAAAACAGCACAGTGTGGAAAAGAGCATGGGCTTTGGGGTCGGAGGATCTGGGTTCAGATTCTGACGCTGGAGCACACTTACTACTTATGTGGCCTTGGGCAAGTCCCTCAAGCTCTCAGGGCCTCAGTTTCCTTGTGTGTAAAATGAGGCAGCTGGAGGGGATGGCCTCGGCAAGTATCTTCCAGCCCCAGGTCAATGATCCCATGATTGGGTGGGAGGAGGAATGACTGCCCACTCACCCCACTGACACCCCTCACCCACACTTCAAGATGGCAGTGCCTGGGGCAGGGCCTACCTGTAGATGGAGACGTTCTCAATCAGCTCATTGGTCCCACTGTCATTTAAAATGATGCCCCTCGGGGAGACCTGGAGGGTCACTTTCCGGAGCTTCTTCCCACTAGCTTTGGCCTTAGGGAGAGAAGAGGACAAGGCTGGCTGAGAGTCTGGCCACTTCACCATCCTTGAAAGCCGCCACACACCCTCCCAGGGCTGTGACAGCTCCTTCTCTGGCAGGGAAGCCACTCTCTATGGCTGATCCCTAGCTTCATCTACCGACAGACACCCACACCAACACCGCAGGAGCCTGAGCACCAAGCAGACAGAAGCAGATGCCTCAATGGCCTCTTATCACTAGACAGGGCCAGCATGTCTAGAATCTCAAAAAGCCTTCTCTGGAGGTCCTGGTATCATGATGGAGCAGGAGTAGTCAGGAGACCTGCATTCTAGTTCAATAAAAACTGACCTTGGGCATACTGCTTTCCCAGTCAGGGCCTTAGGTTAATTCTCTACTGGGGTGGGGAGGAGAGGCACTGGACTACAAGGGCACTAAGTACCCCTCCCAGCTCTGACATTGTATGTTAAGGCCCCTCCCAGCTCTGACATTCTGTGTTCTAAGGACCCTCCCAGCTCTGACATCCTGTGTTCTAAGATCCCTCCCTCTGACACTCTGGGTTCTAAGGGCTCTCCCAGCTAGGATATTTGATAATTCTGGGCTGGGGGAGATAAATGGAGAAGGGAAGACCTTGGGTTTAGGAAAGAAAAAAATGAACCACTCCTCTTTCTGGAGCAGCACGTCTCCACCTTCCCTTCCTCTCCCTCCTCCTTCCTGCTCTGCAGTCTAGAGATGCCGATCGGTGTTTTTGTGACCTAGCCAAAGGAAAACAGCAGACTGCACCCGAGGGACCAGGCCTTTGGGGATGCCTCGTGGAATGCCAAGCCCAGCCCTTCAGAGCTGGGATTCCCTGCCCTTCTTTGCCCTAAGGCACCTATGAGAGCTGGCACAAGAACTGGGAAATATCAAGCAGAGGCTTTGAAAGAAGTTTTTAAAAAAGTAGAAATCACCAGGGAGTCCTAGGAAGGATATCCTGCCCTTCTGGTCATCATGTAGGAGCTACAGTTCTGTCCTCTGTGAGGGGGCCCCCCAGAAACACCTCCATTACCCTGTGGGCCCCCTGGGGGGCTTCATAGTCCCCTCCTGCCTGTCATCTGGAGCCCTCCACCAAGACCCTGGGCCCAAGGCCTGTTCTCTTCACCTCTGGCACGCTTGGGGAGGCAGGAGAACAGATCCAGAATCCACAGGAGGCTACACACAAAGGTCTGGCCTCTCCCTCCATCCCTACCCTCTCAGTGCCCCCCCCCCCCCCCGGACAACAGCGGGAGCTGCCACTGCCTGTCTCCCAGAGGATTTCAGAACAATGCTTTCTTACAGACACAGGCTCACAGACTCAGACTGTTAGAGCTGAAAGAAGCATTTGGTTCAACTCTCATTTTGTAGAGGAGGGAACCAGGGCCCCAGAGAAGTGACCTGCCCCATATCACATTTCAGGCCTTAGCAGTGTGAGGCTGTGAACCTGGGGCTGCCAACTCCAAGGTCAGGCCCCTTCCCACCTACAGATGGGGGTGGCCAAAGGCCAGGGACCTGCGCCTAGGGCAGGCCAAGATTCTTCTGTTTCATTCCCCGATCCATCATTCAAGGTAAAGACCATACTTGTCACTTGCCCTGAACAGCCCACCACAGGCTAAAGGCCCAACCCTCACTTATCCATTAAGTCAGAGCAGCAGAAACCAGCCCAGTCCGGGGCACTTACCATGGCCACAATGCGCTTCACAGCAGCCGCTGACAGCTCCTCCCCTTTCGGCTGCTCCACCACGGTCATGCCCAGGTATTTGAGGTTGAACAGCATCCCCTCCAGGAGGGTCTCCCTTGTGTCTGTCCAGTTCTCAGGTAATTCTGGTTGAGGAGAAGGGAGGGGGGAACAAAGCAACCATGACTATGTGAGCTACTCAGCGACATCCTGTGCTAGAACTATATCGTAGGACATCCCCATGATGGGAAGGACAGGGAGTGTGCATGTGTAAAAGAGAAAGAGAGAGAGAGAGAGAGAGAGAGAGAGAGAGAGAGAGAGAGAGAGAAAGAGTGTGTGTGAGAGTGAGTGTGAGTGTGTGTGTGAGAGAGTGTGTGAGAGTAAGTGTGAATGTGAGTGTGTGTGAGAGTGAACATGTGTGTGAGTGTGTGTGTATGAGTGTGTGTGTATGTGAGTGGGTCTGAGTGTGTGAGAGAGTGTGTGTGTGAATGTGAGTGCATGTATATGTGAATGTGTGTGAGAGAGTATGTGTGTATGTGAGTCAGAGTGTGTGTGTTGGGGTAGGGGACAAAGCCACCACGGGCCCCAGAGTCCCTCAGTGACATCAAAGGGATACTCCAATCCAGCCAGGCACCATCCTCATCTGCTCTTGGACTTCCCAGAAGGTGGGAGACAAAGCAACAGACAGGGAGGTCAGAGGGGAAGGAATGTGCTTGTGATGGCAGCAGGGTAGAGCATTATTTCATCAGACTAGACAGAGCTTGGCAATGGCAGAAGCACGTCTCCGCAGGGCCCCCAGCTGATCCAGGTAGAGCTGGGGGCTGAATTAGCTTATTACCTGGATGGCAGATGGGGGCAAGCAGGTGTGGGATCACCAAGGATGAGGAGGGGTCAAGAGAGCATCCCGGGGAAGGCTGGAGGCGGAGGAGGGAGGGGAGGGGGGGGTCAAAGAGGAAGGATGAGAATAATAATAAACAACAGCTGAACTTGATGTCACATAACTTTCTATCAGCTTTCAGGTTTTCAAAATACTTTACATCTTCAGGGGGGTTCGAAAATAAGTGAACACTTTGCAGAGTGTGTCACTCAGTGACCAGGTTATATGTGAGCACATTGTAAGCACCAAACTGCAGAGTGACCCCGACGTTTCTCAGGTCCCTGACTACATGTTCACATATCACTTGGTTACTGAATAATACACTTTGCAAAGTGTTCAATTCCTCTTAAGTCACCATTTAATCCTCACCACAACCCGGGGAGGTGGGGGCTATTATTATACCCATTTTATGGATAAGCGAACTGAGGCAGACAGAGGAGCATAAAGCTCCTACGCATCTGAGGCCAGAATCGAACTCAGGTCTTCCTGATTTCTGAGTCCAGAGTGAGTGCTACCCACTTGCAGAGACCGACACACACACACACACACACACACACACACACACACACACACACACACACACACACACACACTCTCTCTCTCTCTCTCTCTCACACACACACTCTCACACACACACCCCCACTCACTCTCCCAGACCACCAGCTCTGCCTCCAAAGTATCTGAGCCCTGAAGTAAGAACCCAAGCAAATAAAACGTATTTATCAGGAGGATTTGAACCCAGCATAAGCGCACAAGTCCCTGCCTTGGGAAGCATTTGAGCGTAAGTACCAATATCCACCATCTGACAAATGCAGAAACCAAGGCTTCTCAGGAAGGGCAAAGGACCCACCCAAGATCACACAGCTGTCCCAGAGCACTCACACAGTGGAGGCTCAAACCTGAGCCTTCTGACCCCAAGCCCAACATGCTTCCCACTGAACCCCACTGCCTCTCCTCGTAAGGAACAGCTTCCTGACAAGCAGAACTATCCGGAAAAGAGCTGGGCTGCCTGCTTAGGCAGGGAGCTCTCCACTGGTGAAAGTATGTGAGCGGAGGTTTGATGACCGCCAACCAGCTCTAAAATCCCATGATTCAATGAAAAGAAAAGTCAGGAGGAGGAATGCTCTGGACGGAGCACGGCAGGGTTCAGCTGGCGTCTTCATTCACACCCTCCCTCCCTCCTCCATGCTGGGAAGCCACATTCTCCCCGGGGAAAGCAGATCAGGATGGCTTGGGGAGAGGCCAAGAGGTGACATCTAGGAGCTTTCTGGGGAGATGAGCAAAGCTGAGGGAAGAAGAGGCCAGGCAGGGTCCTGAGGGTGCCAAAGGTGGAGGGCAGCCTGGAGGGCCACCATAGCAGGAGAAGATTACCTAGGGAGAGGGGACAAGCAGGAGGGACCCCCTCCCTCCCCAGAGTCCCACTGTCATGCTCCTGCCTAGCCTCACTCAGAGTCTACAACAAAGGAGCTGAGAGCCCTACTGTCCACAGCTCTAGTCAGACACACTGGGAACACTGCTTTAGGAAGCATTTATTAAGCACCTACTGTTTTCCGGGCACTGTGCTAAGGGCTAGGGATTAAAAACGAAACAAAACCCACAACCACAAAAAAAACCCAACCACCTGTTTCATCCTGAGCACCAAGTTTTAGAGAAGACAATTAACAAACTGGCCCGGGTCCAGAGGAAAAGAGCAGGAGATGGGGAGACCACAGTATAAGGCAATTGGTTGCAGGAAGTGTGGCCACCTCACCTGGAGAATCATTCATTCGATAAACCTTTATTAGGCACCGGGCTAGGCTGTGATAAAAAACAAAAAAATCGTGATCCAAACAAGGGAGACCCTGCAGTCCATACAGAAGTCCCTGCGGCGTAAAGGGAATTAAAACAAATAAATACAAGCCGTTAGCCACAAGGCAGTCAGGGAGGGGAGGCAGGCACCGGCAGCTGCAGGAATCAGCAAAAGGATTCTTGCAGAAGATGGTGCTTGGGCTGCATCTTAAAGACAGAGATGGGCTCTCTGAGGCGGAGGGAAGGAGGAAGGGTGCTCTGGGCACCAGTGATGGCCCAGGCAAAGTCATGGAGATGGGAAATGAGCATCCTGTGTAAGGAACAGAGAGAAGGCCGGTCTGGCTAGATCACAGAGCAGCGGCCAGGATTGTGCAGGGCTTCTTTAAAAGCTCAATAAAGAACACTGAGGGAGAACAGAATCACTTCGAGCCTCTGAAGGCCTCTCCCAAGGAGGAAGGACTAGATTTGGTCCATCTGGTCCCAAGGAGCAGAGCTAGGAACAATGGAGGGAAATTACTGAGAGGAAGATTTAACATCGGTCAGTTAAGGAAAAACATCCTGACAATCAGAACTATCCAAAAGTAGGATGGGCGGCCTCCGGAAGTGGGGGTTCCCCCTTGATGGATATCTCCTAGCAGATCTGAGGAGGAATTTCTGCTCAGAAATAGATTAGACTGAACAAACTGGGTGGTTTGGGATTCTAGGCTAAAGGTGGCCTCGGTCTGAGGTCACAAGGGAAGCCCCTCGTAAGGAAGGGAGGAGCCGCAACTCAATGTAGCCCAACAGGAGCTCCCAGCTTAAATTTCTGGCGTCACTTTTTGGATACAGTGAAACATGTGCCCTGGTCACACGGTGAGGAACACCGGATAGGGACCTGGGAATCCTGGGTTTGGGTCCAGCCTCATCCACTTCCTAGCTCCATAAAGAGGGGGTGCCAATGCCCTGCTGACCTCATGGGGGAGGCAGAAGGCAGAAGAGGCTTTCAGAAAGCTCACTGTTGGGCTTGAGGCCTAAGTGAGATATAAAGGCCCCCACAAGCAACAAAATATTCCAGAAAAGCAAAGGTCTGGAAACAATGCTGAATGCAGAGAAGTGCAGGAAGATTTATATGAACAGATGCAAAGTAAAGTAAGCAACAGGCGATGACTCTAGCAGTGTAAAAGTAAAGAACAAAAACAAATAATTAAAATCACAGATACGTAATTACAAACAAACCTCCCTCTCTTCTCTTACAGAGGTGGAACGCTGTGAGAAACACTGCCCATCCTGTGAGACTCAGGTGATACTTTCAATTTTGCTGATCTGCCTTTTTTCCTCTATTCCAATGGTTCTCAACCTGCGGTTATGTTCAATTTGCAACCATGAAAACACACCCTGCACATCAGATGTTTACATTACGATTCATAACAGGAGCAAAATTACAGTTACGAAGTAGCAATGAAAATAATTTTGTGGTTGGGGGTCTCCACAACGTGAGGAGCTGTATTAAAGGGTCGTGGCATTAGCAAGGTTGAGAACCACGGCTCTGTTTTATTCTTTGTCCCAACAGCTCTCTGGGTAGTCAGGTAGGTTCCATGGGCTCACAGTTTTAAAGCCAAGATCAGAGGATCAGACCTGGAGCTAGAACAGACCATTGAGACCACTTAGCCCATTCTCTTTCATTTTACAGACGAGCAAACTGGAAGGAAGGCCAAACCAGCAGCTGGGACAGGGCGGCTCCGGGGATGTGGGCTTTGCTAAACCACAAGCCACAATGGGCTGTGGTACCTTCATCTAATTAACCCTCTGGTGTCTGTGCCAGAAGACACTGTGGTTTCAGGCTGTCTCCACCCTCCACTCCTTGGAAATGATATGGGGAGAAGTAGAGAAGTGGATTAAACATTACAGGGAAGAAATTTCTGCCCTCTGTCCTCTTTGCTTCTTTTCTCCCTGTACTTGAAGGAAAAGGTTTTAAAGGATGCCTAGTCAACCCCCTCATTTTACAGGTGAAGAAGCTGAGCTCTGGGGACAGTGGTCTGCCTAAAAGCTAGTTTGGATTGACCTACAGCCAGAGTTGGTCCTCAAACCTTATTGGTCCACCAACGCAGACCAGAAAATGGCCCTCAGTATGACCCAGAACCCCACGTCTCTTAACAGAGCTGAAGATTGAGGCTCCCGGCACCGGACATGGCCAACACCAGGATTCATTTGGCGTGACTAGGCCTACATGCTGCAAAAGTCTTGCTTTCCTTTCCTTTCCTTTTTCCAATGAGTGGAAGGGAGGTGGGAGGAAGAACGTAAATTGTTAATTGAAAAAAATTTTAAACAGATAAGGAAATCCACAAGTTAGCTATACAACCCAGAAGACCTCAGTTGTCTATACTTACCTGTGTAATTGTGGGCCACCTCCTTGGGCCTCAGTTTCCTCATCTCTGAGATAGCCTCAGAGGACCGTTCCAGCTCTCTAGCTACAACTGCCTTCCTCTCTCTGACAACAATCTCTCCAACTACAAGGGGGATCTCCTATTTCCTTCCAAAGGCCCAATTCCCGGGAGGGCAGGGGAGGTTCTGTTATATTCCCCAACACTCCCTTTCCGTCCACTGCTAATACTCAGAGGGTAGGACTTCAAGCCTGAGCTCTCTCATGCTAGGCCCCCCACAGTCTTGCTGTCTCCTCTCCTTCCTCTAGAATATACACTGTGCTTCCAGCACTCTTCTGGACCCTCTCCAATGTAGTTTCCGCTCCCTCCAATCCATGGCAACAGCCACTTGCCAAGGTCGCCTGTTGACCCCCTCAGTCTCAAAACATTTGCCACTCCCCTCTGACTTCTGGATGCTTGGCACTCAGCAAAGCAAAAATTCCTCCCCAACTGACCAAACTTCCTCCTTCCCAAATGAAAAATCTGAAATCCCTCCTTGGAAAAGAAACCTTGCAGGAATAAGGGGAACTGCGTCATTGGTGCTAGAACCTATTGTACTCCCTGCCATTCCTTCTCCCACCTGCCCCTAGGTAAACTAGCGGCCACTCTCCTTCTCTGCAGTAAGAGAGGGGTCACAGAATCAGATTGGGAAGAGACCCCAGGGGCCACCTGGTCCAAATTCTATCAGCCCCCAAACCAATAACACCAAACAATTCAACACGGCCAGGGGAGTGCACCCTAACCTTAGCTCAGAGAATTCTAGAGAGAAGATCCTACCACTTCTGAAGACAGTCTAACCCACTTTCAGTCAGCTAAAACTGTTGAAATTCTTCTTTACAGTGAGTCCAAATATGGTTCCTTGAACTTTCACTCACTGCTTAGTTCTACCATAAAATAAGTCTAGTCTTTCCAAGCCTTTTGATTGTGGGAGGCCCCCAGGGCTCAGATCCAGGGTCCCCATCTCTTCTCACTCTCTATTATCTCCCTTGGTGATCTTATCAGCTCCCACGGATTCAATTATGCTCTCAGACGTATAAAGCCAGCCCCAGTCTCTCTCCTGGGCTACAATCATGCATCTCCAACTATCTCCTACACATCTGAACTGGCTGTCCAGTAGGTATCTCCAACTCAATATGTACGAATAGGCCTCATTATTTAATCCCCCCAATCCCTGCCTCCAAACTTTCCTGTTCTGGGAAGGGTACCATCACTTTCCCAGGCACCTGGCCTGACAACCTCAACTCCTTACCCCCAAATCCAATCTATCACCAAACTGACCTTTCCACCTTGTTGACATCTCTACTCATGCAGCCACAATGCTAGCTGAGCTCAACTCTCCCTGGATCTTCTTACTGGCCTCCTTGCTCCAAGCCTCTCAACACCCTAAAGCTTAGATATAACCAAGGAACCCCTTCCCCTCAATGAGTACCAGCAGCTCCCTGACTCTCCTAGGATCACATGGTGCCAGGGAAGACACCGGGGGCACCAGAAAGTTTGGGCTGACAAGGTTCCCATTCATGGAACTCAAGGTTGACTGGTTCTCTAAGTTCAAAGGCTTTGGGTTCAGGCTCAGCCCAGGAAGGGACTCTCCTATCATCTGTCATTCAAGGCTTAGACTTACTGCCTCCTGAGGGGCTCACTCATCACCAGTTTTTCTATGGGGTTACCAATTTCTGGGGATGTAGCAACACCAAGTAGGCAAAATGGGGATTATAATCTATGTCAGTGGAGAGGTCACTCTACTACCCCTTCTGGTGGGAAGTAAGAATTTAGAAGCATAAAGGGCCAAGGAGAACTTCAATGGAATGAGAGGCAGGAATGCTCAGTTATAGCCCCTGAAATCAGGAGACCAAAATGACAGGATCTCTAAGGTCCTTCCCAGCTCTGATTTTCTACAACCTAAGGCCCTTCCAGGCTAAGATCTTATGTTCTAAAGAAGCTCCCAGCTCTGACATCCTGTGCTCTAAGGGCCCCCCCAGCTCTGATATTTCCGATTCTAAAGCCCCTCCCAGGTCTGACATTCCATGTCCCTCCCAGCTATGACATTCTAGGTTCTAAAGGACCTCCCAGCTCTGACATTCTGGGTTCTAAGGGCTCTCCCAGCTACCAACTCTGATAATCTATGTTCCAAGATATCCTTGCTCTGATACTCTAGGTTCTAAGGTCCCTTTCAGCTCTGACAATTTATGTTCTAAGGTTCTTAGAACATTATACGACCCAGAATTCTAATTCTCCAATGGACACCAGTCACATAGGATCAACACTGGATCAAAGATTTCAAACCAGAAGGCACCTCAGAGGACATCTAGTCTAAACCTGGTTTTTAGAGAAGAGGTCCAGAGAATCCTCTGGACCACCCAGGTGGTGATTTGAGGCAGAGTGAGGGGTCTGCCCCTGAGGGGATTATGAATCAGGAGACTAGCAGCAACCTACACTGATCATGAATGTTCAGTCACTCCTTTCCCAAAGCTTCACAGAGACTCCCTTCCACTGGTAGCCTCCACCTGCAGCCCAGCCCCACCTGCCCCACCTCATGCCCTCTTTCCTCTTCTTCCTCCCCCACACAGTAACCTCCCACCAGCCTTTCACCAACTGCACCCATATCCCTCTTTCAAGGCTCACCTCAAGATCTCAAGTGAGAGTAACATTACAGAACTGAAAGGGACATTCGAGACCACCTTATCCAACCCTTTCATTTTACCGAAATGGAAACTGCCACTAGCTCCATGACCTTGGGCAAGTCACTAAACCCCAACTGCCTTGCCTTTCCCCCTCCAAAAAAAAAAAGAAATGTAAACTGAGGCTCTGTCCTACAGGGTCCTCCAAAACAAAGGCAGTCTCGCCCTATCATCAAAGACTCAAAGGCTTCACCCAAGGGAGAGCATATGGGAGGAGCTCAGTGGAGAAATGCCTAATCAAAGATAATTCAGAGCCCCTCACCTCCTTCATTCTCTCTAACTTGAGGATTCCTAATGGCCACTCCAACCAGCAACGTCGTGATTCACCCAAGAGGGGCTCTTAGGGGCCTTCAAACTCTCTAGAGCAAGAGGAGGGTGAGCCTGGAACTAGCCAGAACACACCAGGTCCAATCCCCAGCCCTCAGCTTTCCACGGCCTGTACTCCAGATGGGCCTATTTGTAGGGACACGGTCAGGAGGGATGGCGCTATTTTAACTCTGCCACTTTACAGATGACCTGCTGCTGAAGCTAAATGAGGACGGACCATATGCTCCAGCTGAATTATTGCCTCAAGTTGGTCCATAGGCAGATGTTAATGAGATCTGTCCATTCTAATTATCATCTGATCCCACAAAGGATGGGAGAGCCAGGCCTCAATTTGGGGCCCTTCAGGAGTGAGTGTCATGCATGGAAGGGAGAGGCCCTCATTCCAGGAGGATTCCTGGAAAGGCAACTGACAGGGACAGTGGGCCACACATGGGCCGTTGGCCTCTTCCCATCTAAGAAGCTAGCATGTTCATAGAATGTCAGAGCTGAGAGGGGCCTTAGAACATGGGATGTCAGAGCCAGGAAGGCCCTTGGAACACAAGAGTGTCAGAGATGGGACGATCCTTAGGACAAGGATGTCAGAGATGGGAGGAGCCTTAGAACACAGGATGTTAGAGCTGAGAAGGCCCTTAGAAATCTATTCTAACTCCCCTGACCCAAATTCCTAGCGATGCAATGGGCAAGGAGGGTAACATACTACAGAAGAAAAAAACCACAGGGGTGGGAGTCCAGAGCCCAAAGTTACACATACTGCCACCTCGGCCTCTAACCTTAAGCAAATAACCTTGCCTCGGTTTCATCTGTCACATGGGAATAATGCCACCTGTCCTAGGGCCACTGGGAGAAGAAAATGAGAAAATTACAAAGTGTTACATAATGATCACTCCTGTTGTTAAAGGGGCATATCAAAAGGGGGTTTCTCATCCTCCCAGCTGTCAGTATGGCCCAGGCAAAGAAGAGAAGGGGAGCTGGCAGGAGTTGGGCCACAGAGAGGCCTCTCCTGCTGCCTCAATCAGTACGTGTGGGAGCGTGGGCAGGTCCCTTTTGGGGCCTCTCAGTTCACTCATCTGTAAAATGAAGGGGTTGGCTTGGATGGCCTCTGAAGCCCCTCCAGGCTCTGGAGCTAGGATCCCCTGTGACTGGCCTCCATTGGAGAGTTTAATTCAGGGCTCCTCTCTCTCACTCTGGACCTTTTGGCTCACCCTCCAGGAGGTTAATGCCCCCATACTGCAGATGGTCTGTACTGTACCTGAGCTCCAGCGAAGGGAATACCTGGCTCCTCACGTGAGGGAGTCTGGGCCAATGCTCAGGGAGTGGCTGTCTCTAAGGACTCTCCTAGCTCCAACATTCTCTATTCTAAGGGACTCCCAGCTCTGATGTTTTGTGTTCTAAGGGTCTTCCCAGCTCTGACATCCTGTGTTCATTTTGTGTTCTAAGGCTCCCAGTTCTGACATCCTGTGTTCTAAGGGCCCTCCCAGCTCTTACATCTTGTGTTCTAAGGGCCCTCCCAGCTCTGACACTCTGTGTTCTAAGGGTCCTCCCAGCTCTGACATTCTGTGTTCTAAGGGCCCTCTCAGCTCTGATATTCTGCATTCTAAGGTTCCCCCTCCTCCCAGCTCTAATTATCTTCTCCCTCTCAACTCTAACATTCTGTATTCTAAGATCTTTCCAAGCTCTGAAAGTCTATGTTCTAAATTCTTTTCTAGCTGACATTCTACATTCTAATCCCCAACCTCAGCTCTGGCATTCTGTGTTCTAAGGTCCCTTCCTAAATCTGACAACTGTGTTCTAAATTCCCCCTCCTCCCAGCTCTAATATTCTATTTACTGATGTCCCTCCCATCTCCCATATTCAATAACTTAAGAACTCAGTCACAGGGGATCCTAGCTCCAGAGCCTGGAGGGGCTTCAGAGGCCATCCAAGCCAACCCCTTCATTTTACAGATGAGTGAACTGAGAGGCCCCAGAAGAGACCTGCCCACGCTCCCACACGTACTGATTGAGGCAGCAGGAGAGAGGCCTCTCTGTGGCCCAACTCCTGCCAGCTCCCCTCCTCCCCTTTGCCTGAGCCATACTGATAGCTGGGAGGATGAGAACGTTATTCTACGTCCTAAGACCTTTCCCAGCAACGACATTCTCTGTTCTAAGATCCTTTCTCTGACAATGTGTTCAAAATCCCTCCCAGCGTGGACAATTCGAGTCCTCAGATTTCTCCCAGCTCTGACATTCTGCGTGGAAAGGGCCTTTCCTTCTTCCCCCTGAGAGCATCTATGAGGATAACTGTGACCAGTTACAATTGTGACCCAAGGTCAGATCTAATGTTAACTGTCTCTCTGGACAAAATGCTAGTGTCTACCCAAAAAGCTGACATTTTCCATGTGTCCCTGGGGCTGGGGGCAGGAGCCACGTCAGCCACCAGCCCATCCAAGGAGGCCACAAACTCAATGCCAAACCCATGGTGCTCCTCTCTTGCAAACCCCAAAGGGTACAAACCACAACCAGCATCTCAGCGGCTTCCTCAACAATTTAATTCCACGTAAGCATTTCTTTAAATGCCTACTATGTCAGGCTAAGGGAAAGCTTAAATTCCGCTAAGTCCAGGCTCTCATAGAAATCAAGGAATGAAAATCACATCAGTGACAGGCACAAGCAAATGTTGTCTTCCATCTGAGGGGGAAGAATGTTACTGACTTTGAGGGGAGCAAGGAATGACAGAAGGCTGCCTGGAGTTGGTGAAGTATCTGTTCAACTGATGGAGGGAGGAATTCGGGAGAGGAACGCCTGAATCTTCTGCACCTAAGACATGAGCAAAGAGCTAAGAAAACACAGGACAGCCTCTGAGGACAGTCCAGTTTGGCAGGAATGGAGAGGATGGAGAGGGCAGTTACAGCAACTAGGAAGGGACAGTGGTCCCAGATGGCAGGCAAGGGGGAGCTACATGTGGTTTTTGAGCATCAGAACAACACGACACTATCCATTGTGGAGGCAGAACACTTACTAAAGTGGAAAGAGCACTCAAAGGCCCTGGGTTCAAATCCCACTTCTGAGACTCAGTGCCTACGGACTTTGGACAAGCTCTTTCCTCTCTTTCCCCCTGTTCCTCATATATAAAATGAGGGGGTAGGACTAGATGATCTCTGAGGCCCATTCCAGTGCCAGGCCTCTGATCCCAGGACCCAGGGAGGGAGGTAATACAGGTATTACTATCTCCCCATTTCAGATGAGAAAACTGAGGCTCAGAGAGGTAAAAGTGACTGGCCTAAGGTCGCACAGTGGTATCAGAACTGGAACATGAGCTCAGGTCTAACCCAGCTCTTCCCCTGCCATCACGTGCTTCTGGAGTGGATGGGATGCAGGAGAGACCTACTAGGAGCATATCTCCTCAGTCTAAGCAGGTGGGAATCCTCAGGGACCCCTCTACCAGGAGAGAAATGCTGGAGGAAGACAGTGCAGCACAGTACAGTATAGATCCCACCTCTGACACCTATCACCATGGGGCCAGGCAAGTCACTAAATGTCTTTAGTCAGCCAACAAGCACCCACCACGTGCCAAACACTGGGCTAACTGCTAGGGACACAAGGGGGTGAGCAGGCCCCTGCCCTCTAAGGGCTCATAATCCAGTGGTGGAGATAACATTGTGTAGGACCAAGCTGTAACAGAAATGACTCTGTAAACCACATCGCAGGTATACCTGCTATTAACTGTGGAGGGAAGACTGATTTTCATATTAATCAATACACTATGTGTATACCTACCATACAGTTTACAGAGTTGTTCCCTCATAATGAAGCTAATTAATTAAAGCACTGCTTGATTACTGGCACTTTGTCTCTGGCCTACTGTTTCATCGTTCCCAGGTTGAAGACTGGCTTGGTAAAATCCTGTTAACATAACATAGTGGGTAACTTGGAGGTATTCAGTGAAGGGAAGGCACAAATGTTAAGGGGGATCAGGAAAGCCTTTGAATAAAAGCTGGGATTTTAGCCGGGGCTCAAAGGAGCCAGGGAGGTCCGCAGTCAGAGCTGAGGAGGGAGAGAGTTCCAGATGTGGGGGGCAGCCAGAGAGAATGTCTGGAGCAGAGAGGGGAAGGGGCAAGGGGGGGCAGGATTTTGTATTTGGAAACCCCTGAAGTTTCATGCGTAGAGGGGGAAGTCGGACGGTCTGCCAGGGCTTTCATAAAATCCCTAGTGTCTGAAAAGAGGATGGACTGGAGTGGGGAGAGACCAGTGGCAGGCAGCCTCACCAGAAGCTACTGTGGTAGTCCAGGTTTGAGGTGATGAGGGTCTCCAGCAGGGGGTGTCAGGGTCAGAGGAGGGAAGGGGGCATGCTGTGCTCAGCACCTCTGCCCTCATCTGAAAAATGAGGGTCTGGGGGCGGGACCAGATTGTCTTCTAACCCCAGTCTAATGAAATAAACCAAGGCCTTCGGGGCTTTCTGTTGGCAGTGGGAAGGGTCTATGGCTCACTCCCAGACTCCACACTAATCACACCTAGCTAATTTCCTTCACCAGCGCACCCTGCCACCCTGAACTCTCCCTATGCCATCCTTAGTCAGCCAACAAGTATTTATTAAGCTTTTACTGCATGTAAGGCATGCTGAAGATGCAAAGCAAGGCAAGGCCCCAAGGAGCTCACAGTCTAACAATGGAAACAACATGAAAATAACCACGTACAGCCAAGTCCTTCAAACCAGTGCTTTTTTTGAAGTTCCAAGCCCCAAGGATAGGAAGAGACCTAAGCAGGACAAGACTTAGCAGGCACCTCCCCTCCCTCCAACCCCAACCTCCCAGGGGCCTTATACAAACACACAGCAGATACTTATTGAACTCTGAGATGGGAGGCAGGGACCCAAACCCTGCTACTTATGCTGTGTGAACTTGGGCAAGTTGCTCTCTCTCTGACCCTCTGTTTCCTCTTCTGTCAAACAAGATGGTTAGGCAAGATGATCCCTAAGGTACCTGGTTTGGTTCTGAATCTATGGCCTTATAGGTCAGCCGACCTGGACTAGATGGTCTAGGATACTTACTGGCTCCAGGTCCAGGCCCCTTCTTCCCCTCTCTCACCCTCAGGGTCTTCATCTGTAGAATGGGACCAACCAGACTCATATTCCCCACCTCACAGGTCCCAGGGGAGAAAGTACTTTACATTAAGTTCTGCAAAAAGTCTCCTGAATGAATGAACCAAGAAGGCAGTCTCAATTCTATAGTCTGAGATGACCTATTGTTTCCTTTTTTTCATTAGATTGCGAGTTTCCAGAAGGTAAAACCTGCCTTTTGCCTCTTTTTTTTTTTAAATTCCCAGGGCTTAGCATGGTGCCTAGCACATAGTAGGCAACAGTGTTTACTGACTGGCCAGTCTTTGAACTCAATCATTTCCTGCCCTCCTCAGGTATAGACACTTCCCCCCCTGCCCATGAGAAGAGCAAAAGCAATTCACCAGATCCAAGGCCCAGGCCAGGAAGCAAGTGATTAAAAAAACAATGAGTATAGGCAGGATAGTGTTTCCAGAAGCATTTATTGGGTACCTACCATTTTTAGGCTCTGTGCCAGGAAAAAAAGTCACAACCAAAAGTCTTTCTCCTTAAGGACCTTCCCTTCTACAGTCCTAGGTACATGCAGAGCCCACGTTCTGACCATGTCACACCACCACAACCACCTTCAAAAACCATCAATGGCTCTCTATTGCCTCTAGGATAAACCACCAACTACACAGCCTGGCATTTAAAATCCTACATAATCTGGCTCCCCCTTCTACCTTTGCAGACTTAGTTCATATTACTCCTTTTGGCATTCTCTAAAGCTGACTTGCTCTTCCCCCCACATGACATCTTCCCTCTCCAATCTCCATGCTTTGCCTGGAATGCATTCTCCTGGGCTTAGAATATTTAGTTTCCTTCAAGGCTCAGCTCAAGCAAAGGAAACCCAGGGGCAAGTAGCGGCAGAAAAGATGCTGCAGACAGGTCTGATCAAGAAAGGGCATGGGAAGCCTGACTTGAGAGGCGTGAGGAGAAAATGGGCCTCTCTCTTCTTCCTAACAAGAGGACCATCCCAGCATGGAAGAGGCTGCCTCAGGAGGCCTGTAAGCGCTGGGCTTCTAGGGGGTGCAGAAACTGGATTAAACATAGACTGATAGCCCTTCCAATTCTCAATTTCAGGCATTTTGTGCCTGCTTTAGTAGAAAGTCTTCGAGCCACAGCCATAGTCAATGGAGCACTTTGTTTGCTTAACTGTACTTTGTCACAAGGGTGACAGTGTTTTAAAAAGCTTCAATTCAAAAAAAGACATGGGCTCAAGAACAACAGAAAATGGATGGACAGCAGCATAGGTCTGGGAGAGAATGCTGCCTCTACAGTCAACAGACCCAAGTTCTGAGCCTGGCTCCATCTAAGATGACTTTAGGAAACTCATTTTTCTTCCCTGGGCCTTGGTTTCCCTGGCCAGGATCTTGTAAAGGTCTCTTCAGCTCTAAGTCTGTGATAATATGACAACCAGAGTGAAGCGAGAGAGAGTGAGAGAGGCGGAGAGAGGAGAAAGAGAGAGAGAGGTCAGAAAGACAGAGAGAGGGGATACAGGTATACACAGAAACAGGTGATGGATAGATAGAGACAGGAAGACAAATAATAGACAGACTGATAGTGAGTGAGCAAACACTAATTCAGGGCTTACTTGGTGGGGCACTGTTGTACCTGGAATACACAAAATATCAAAAGAAAGCGAATTTACAGAGAAAAGTGAACAGGAATGGCAAAAGTCTGGGATAAAGAATCCCTAGAGGCTGAACCACCGGAAGCAGCCTCCATCGCGGACCATGGGAGGAGGGTCATCCTCAGAGACCGCATTACTCCCCCCTGCCACCCTCCAGCCACACTCAGAGGATCCCCCCCCCCCTCAGGAAGAAGGAGCTCACTGCTCTCTGGCTCCAAAACTGACCACACACATACACATACACACAACACCATAATTTACTGGATCATATGGTTTCAAGTTAGAAAGAGTCTTGGACCATCCAGTCTAGCATTTCACACACAAGGAAAATGACTTATCCAAAGGCACATGAGAGACAGGGTTGAGACTTGAACCCAAGTTTCTCTGACTCCAAATCCAGACCTCTCTGATAGTTTGCTGCTGTGGTCCCCTTCATTAAGGTATCAACAGCTGGTCCCCCTCTCCCATCTAGAAAACTGTCTTCCCCACACACTTACAAGTGTGTAAGTACACAGTTGTACACAGACGACACACACCAAGAGAAAGTGATACCCTCTCCCTGTGCCCCAGCCTCCACCCCTCTCCTGTCTAGTCCCCTCCCCACAAGGCAGCATGGGACCATGCACTGCCCATTGGCAGACCAACCCCAGCCTATACACACATAGCGGCTTTCTGCCAGAGTTGTCAGAAGTTTGTTTGTGAATCTCACTCCCAAAGGGCCCTGGCCTGGGAGCGAAACAGCCGCTGCAGTTCCTGGGGTGTAATGCCAAAGGGTGGATAGTCCAAGAGTCCCAACCTCGTCAGCCAGCCTGCCCCAGGCAGATTTAGGATCCCGGCCTCCTAATCTCTCTGCTAGGCTCCCAGGCTTGTCTGGGAGAGGCTCAGATTACCGAGGCCACCCCGGCCGGCTAGTCAGGCTTCTCCCCGTCTGCCCCGGGGGCTGCCCCCTCCCAACTTCTGCAGCAAAGGCAGAACCTCATTGGTCAGGGACTGGGGGCTTCCTGGACCCCGGAGGGCGGCCAAGCCTGACATGCAGGACACCACGGAAGGTGGTGTCCCCCATCCTAGCCCACAGATCTGGCCAAACGAACCAGGTGGAGCCGGGGAACAGGTCGGTGCCCGGCCCTTGCATCTCGGAAGGCCGGTCCCCCAGGGGGGCACGCCAGTGCCGGCTGCTGCCAGCTCCGACAAAGGTGTGACGCCAATGGGACTCCTGGGGACAGAAGCCCTGGGGGAAAGTTAAGGAACAACAGGCTTTAAAAATAGCCCAGAAGCCTCCCGACGCCCCCGCAGAAAGCGGCGGTGGAAGGGGAGAGAGGCCAAGCAGGATTAAACCACATGTCCACTTACAGCCCCGGCCTCTCGGACCTCGCCGGGCAGGGTAGCCAAGTGTCACTGCCCCCATCGCACAGGGAAAGAAACCGAGGCCCAGAGTGGGCATACGGCCCCGCAGCTAGAAAGTGTCCGGGGACAATTCGGGGGCGCTTGTCCTGTCCCCAGAGGCTGCCCCCGTGGCCCGGGGAACGGCTAGTCTGGGTCAGCGGAGGTTGGGGTTATGCCCCAAGGCCCCCCAAACAGCAGGATAGAGAAGGACGCGGGCCCAGCGGGGGGTGGGGGTGGGAAGGGGGGGAGTGGAGTCAAATGCTCTCCCAAAAGTTAAGTGCTCCACGCGTGCACACGCACACACGCGCGCGCACACTCATGCACACTAGCACATGCACCCTCGGGCAGGTGCTGCACCCGCCCGCCACGGCAGACCCCGACCTCCCGGGGCCGCGGGCAAACTTTGCCAAACTCCAGGCTGGAGGCCTCTCGGCGGGGGGTGGGGCGGGGCGGGATGGGGGAGGGGAGGGGAGAGGAGGGGGTTCCGAGGGGCTCGCACACTCACTCCGGTGCCGCCCGCTGCCTCCCCACGTCTGTTTGGCAATGCTGGGACTGCGGATGAGCGCCCGGCCCGCCGACTTGAGCGCGTCCATGGCCCAGCTCCGGCCGCGCCGCCGCCGCCGCCGCCAAAACTCTCCGCCTGGAAAAACTTTTCCGCTGGGGCCAGCGAGGCGCGCCGCCCCCCCCCCTGGCTCCACCCCGCCCCGCCTCTCCCCGCCCCCTTCTGGCTCCGCCCCTCCCCCTACTCCCCTCGGGCTCCCCCCCCACGCGCTCCAAGAGAGGGGCAGGAGGATGCAAATAAAACCCCGCCTACCCCTCCCCAGAGCCTGCAAGTGTCCCGGGAAAGGGCGGGGCTGAGAGCAAAAAGTAGGGGCTAATGCAAATGACCTAACATCACCGACCCGACCCCCCGCCGAGACAAAGAGTGTTTAAACTAAGCTGGGAAAGGTTGGCTGGACTCTGGGCTCTGACCCAGACCCTGGAAGGCGCCGCCTAGCACCGCTGGGTTTTCTTTGCTTTCCGGGCACCCAGAGCCGGGCGGAGCAGCAACGCTCACCACCCACTCCTAGTACCCTCTATTGTGCCTCGAGGTTCCCGCCCGCCCACAACCTGCCCGGAGCTCCAGCCACGTGGGAGCTGAGCCACTCATGAATGGAGGTTGGGGCAGGGTAGCCCTCCAGACCCACCTGCCTTCTCTCTGCAGTGACAAGGGCCTGCTGTGGGCTTGCAGAACTCCAGAGCCTGGGCCCAGGCTGGGACTGGGCTCCCAGGCTGAAGATAGATCTGGAAGGGACCTGCGATGCCATCCAAGGCCGGGGACTCTTGATCTGGAGCGCTGGGTCACTTTCAGGGAATCCAGAAACTTGGATGGCCGGGAAAAATGCGTCTTTATTTTCGCCAACCTCTGAATGAAATGTAACATTTCCTACAATGATTTGAAACCGTTATTCCGAGGTGTCCATAGTTTCCACCACGCTGCCAAAGGGGTCCTTCATCAAATCCAACAACCCTCATTTTTATAGACAGGGAAACTGAGGCCAAGGGAGAAGTCGACACAAGCCTTCTTGATTCAAAGGCCAGCCCTCTTTGGTGAGGGCTCAGTCTGGGGCCAGGGGCTGGAATTAGAACCAAATGGAAATGTCCGCTCTAGGGTAAGACCACCTGCAATGAAGAGGCCTGGGCTTGTCCTTAACCTAAGACCGGCCACCACAGCAGGCTCAGGAAGTGACAGCTGGTGTTCTTTTCTGTGAACAGGCTTTCTGAAGGAGTCAAGCATGGAGCCCAGCTGATGAAGGAGAGGAACCTTGGCACAGGACTGGATAGAGAAGTTGAGTGAGGTGTGAGTGAGAAATGGGCCAGCCCCAGGAGCCTTGGACATGGGAGTTAGAATCTGGACATGCATGATAGCCCAGACCTCTCTGCAGAGCCCACTTCCCAAAAAACAACGAATAGCTCAATTTTCTCCTTTATCCTTTCCTCGGAGCCTAACCCTGCCCCTCCCTGCAGATTACAGATAGGTTTCCTGGCTTCTCCCAGAGGAAGTCAGGGAGGTAACTAGGTTTCCAGGTGACCCAGGTGAATCACCCACAGACTCAGACTCAGCCTTAACCTTTCACCTCATACCCTGGGGCCTCTCCTTCTATTGGCTCCACAACACACTCCTCCTTTCCCCAGCTGTTTCTTTCATTCTTCCTGAGCCTGAATAACTGCTCTGCTCTCTCCCCAGCTGACTGCTGTCCTGAAAAGGTCCTGTTCTTCCTCTGCTACCCAGCTCTACCTTCTTCTGGCCTCCTTTCCACCCAGGATCTTCTTCCCCAGGCTGAGGAGGCTGGCTTGCTACTTCTGGGAGGTTTTTTAAGGGATTTCTCACATACCCTGCAACACACTTTAGCCAGAGGGGCCTTAGAACAGATTGGGTCAGAACTGAGAGGGACCCTTATACTGCATCAAACTGACTCTGTCATTTTCTAGTTGGGAAAACGGAGACCCAGAGAGGGGAAAACACTTGCTGAAGCAAGCACAGCTAAATCAGAGCTGGTTCCAGAAGGCTTTTTGAAAAAGTTATTCTTGGAAATATGTTTTGTGTGACTGGATGGGTATAATCTATAGCAAAGTGCTTACCTTCTCAAAGGAGGAGGAAAGAGAGGAGGGAGAGAATTTGGAATTCAAAAATGACAAAAAACAAATGTTAGAAATTGTTTTTACCTGTAATTGAGGGAAAAAAACATTCTCTAAAAAAGAAAAAGTTATTCTCAGTAAGGAGTTTCCAAGCTAAACCAGCTTAGGTGAATGGATTTAGGCTGTAGATTCAATGTTCCAAAGGACTTCCAAAGTCTCTGATACATTTTGTAAATACGTCTTAATGAATTAGTAGAATTCAACAATATTAGGGTTTCTGTATTGCTCTGGTGGAAAGAATGTGGTCTGATGGTTACAGAAATTTACTAAGAGACAGGAGATTAGAGTTCTGCTGCCTGCCCCTGTTCTGTTTAAATACTGTACGAGTCTGGGCAAGGATGGATATCCCTCTCAACTTCACTTTTTTCATCTATAAAATGAAGCTTTTGAATTAGATAATCCCCCTCCCAGCTCTGACATCCTGTGCTCTAAGGGCCCTCCCAGCTCTGACATTCTCTATTCTAAGGTCCCTTCTAGCTCTAGTGTTCTGCATCGTTGGATTCCTTTCAACTACTAATTGTAAGACCCTGGGGAAGTTACTTAATCTCCCTTACCTCAGTTTTCCCCATCTGTACAAGGGGGGATCATAATAGCATCTACCTCACAGAGTTGTCATGAAGATGACATGGTGTAACCTATTTAAACACTAGCTGAATGGTAGTTATTATTACATGTTCTGTGTTCTTTGCTTCCAACTCTGATTCACTCTTGATCATACCTGCTTAGGCCCATTCCAGCTCTTTGTCTCTATGAGAGCTGAGGCAGGTACTTAACGGCTAATGCCCAACAGCTGTTTATCTGAGCTGGGTGGTGCCAGCCAGGACCAAAGGACATCTCTCTAGGAGACAGAAAGAGCAATTTTCTTGGGGGTAGTGAGTCTATTTCTCTCCCTCGCTCTACACAGGAGTCTTCAATCCCCGTGGCCTCCCTAGTGCTGGGCCAGGCCCTGCAGCCCCAAACACAAGGAAGGACTCCCTTGATTCAGCAGGCTGAGTCAGTGTGAGAAGGGCTGGCCTCCACCCAAGGAATTTTTCATTTTCTCTCATTTGCAGCCTGTAGCCTCCACCTCCCTGGAACTTTAAACACAAAACTGCCTTCTCATGGTTCCCCATAACTCCCTGTTTCAAGGGGCTTAGAATGTGGCTCCCCCCTCTCCCTCTGGATGGAGGCTTTAAAGACCCCAAGATGATGTAGTGCAGTGGTTCTCAACCTGTGAGTTGTGACCCCTTTGGGGGTCAAACAACCCTGTCACAGGGGTCGCCTAAGACCATTGGAAAACACATATTTCCGATGGTCTTAGGAACCAAGACATCACTCCTCTATCTGTCTCCAGGTGGGTCCGCCCACATGTAGATACACCCATAGACGAGTGTTAAAGGGTCATGACATTAGGAAGGTTGAGAACCACTGATGTAGTGGACAGAGAACTGGGTCTGGAGTCAGAAAAACCTGAGTTTGAATCCTCAGATACTTATTAGTTGAATAACCCTGGGCAAGTCACACACACACACACACACACACACACACACACACACACCCCTCTGCCTCAGTTTCCTCATCTGTAAAAGAAAACTATTGACTCTGATGGCTTCCTTCAGCCTCAGAGGTAGTTATGTGGCACAGGGGATAGAGTGTTTGGCCTGGAGTCAGGAAGACCTGAGTTCAGATGTGACATCAGATACTAGCTGTGTGACCCTGCGCAAGTCACATCGTTTCTGCCTCAGTTTACTCAGCTGTTAAATGGGGATGCATGATAACCCCCACTTTCCAGGACCAAATAAGATAAGACATGTAAAGCACATACCATAGTGCTTTACACAGAGTAGGGGCTAATGAATGTTTGTTCCCTTCCCTAAATCTATAGTAAGACCACACATAGGACACACTCTGCACAGCAGTGGTGTCAAAATCAATTAAAAACAGGGGCCACCAGGGTGGCTAGGTGGCGCAGTGAATAGAGCACCAGCCCTGGAGTCAGGAGGACCTGAGTACAGATACTTGATATACTTAATAGCTGTGTGACCTGGACAAGTCATTTAACCCCAGTTGCCTTGCCTTCCCCCCGCCCCAAAAAAACAAACCAGGAGCCACTAAACCATACAGAAGCATGCCCACTGTCTGCATAGTGACTTAGAAAACTACATATTAACATTATCTATGTTCAATTGTACTTTCATTTATTTTGTTAAATATTTCCTGGTTGTGTTTTAATCTCGCTTGGGCCACCCTCAGGAGTGCTGGGGACCATGTGTTTCATCCCTCTGCTGTTCAGGCCCCATATCCTATATGTTACAGTACTAATAACTACTATGAAGAGTGTTTAAGTTTTGTCAAGTACTGGAACCTATTAATCAAATATTCCTAAAGCACCTACTATGTGCCAGTTGCTTGGGAGACAGATAAAAAAGAAGCTATATCTGTCCTCAAGCTGCTGACACTCTCTTGGAGAAACTGGTGGTGGTTGTTGTCCTTTGTTCTGGAAGAGGACCAAAATGACACCACCATGCTAAAGTCAAGTTTCAATGTGTCCAATTGTGGCTCGGAATGCTCTACCACAGGTCAGGCACAAATAGTCCATGTGAATATTTAGGGTGGTTTCTCCAAATCTGCTTATTCTGCGTTTCCTTGGAGCTGTTTCAATTCTGCTTTGATCATAGAGCACAGTACCTTCTCTGATGTGGGCACACTATGCTGGGCGGTCCTGTGCCAGTGTCTCCCATGTCACACAATCAGTTCCAAAGTTCTTAAGAGAGACCTTTAAAATGTCCTTGTATTGCTTCTTTTGACCACCATGTGAGCACTTGCCCTGTGTGGGTTCTCTATAAAATAGTCTTTTTGGCAAGTATATGTTTTGCATTTGAACATGGCCAGCCCATCAGAGTTGCACTCTCTGAAGTAGAGTTTGAGTGTTTGGCAGTTTAGATCAAGTAGGGACTTCAGTGTCTGATACTCCGTCCTGCCAGACGATCTTCAGAATCTTCCTAAGACACTTCAAATGAAAGTGATTTGGTTTCCTGGAATGGTGCTGCTAGACTGCCCGGGTTTCACAGGCATAGAACAATACAGTACAATGGTTCTGTAGAACTTCAGTTTGGTAGTCTTCTCTCTATATACTCTTCTCTATATACTATATACTCTTCTCTCCTATACTTTCCTTCGGAGCCTCCCAAACTCTGAGCTAGCTCTGGCAATGCATGGGGTCAGCCTCATTATCAACATGTACATCCCTGGAAAGTACACTACCAAGGTAAGTGAACTGATCCACAGCATTCAGAACTTCTCCATTTGCTGTACCAGATGGTTCCACGTATGGATGGTATGGTGGTGGCTCATGGAGCACCTGTGTTTTCTTGGTGTTGTCAGGCCAAAATTAAAACAAGCAGCAGAGAATTGATCCGTACTTTGTTGCATCTCAGCTTCAGAAGCTGCATTGAGTGCACAATCATCTGCAAACAGAAAATCATGCACCAACCCTCCCTCCACTTTGGTCTTGGCTTGTATCCTTTTCACATTGAAGAATTTACCATTAGTGCAGTAGCTGACCTTGATGCCATGTTCATTCTCATTGGAAGCATTTGACAACATGGCTGAAAACATCATGCTAAAAAGCATGGGAGCAAGCACACAGCCTTGTTTCACTCCACTGGTAACTGGGAAGGCATAAGAGCATTGTCCATTACCTAGAACCTGGGCAAGCTGATGTATGAAAGCCTCGGTCAGATCTACAAACATTACGTACAGACCTCTGTTCTGCTCCTGGCATTTCTTCTGGAGTTGTCGGGCAACAAACGCCATATCTACTGTTCTTGGAAAAACTACATATGCAGAGAAGACTATTTAAAACGTGTACGAGGTAATTTTGGGAGAGAGAAGGCACTAGCACCTGGAGTAATCAGGAAAGGCTTCTCGTAGGAGGTGACACTTGGGTTGAGTTTCCCCCATTACCCCATTTGCTCCTCAGCATGTGAGGGAAGTACCACTAAAATTATTCCCATTTTGCAGATGAGAAAACATGAGGCTCAGAAAGGTTAAGTGATTTATCCAGATTCATATAGCCAGAGTCAAAAACAAGATCAGAGGCCAGGTCTATGGGGAGCCAAGGCCAGCACACGTCTCCATTGGGCCATGCCTGCCCTATGTAATCAGCCCAGGCTCCTTGTGTGATACAAAGCAGTTTTAGTACTTTGTATTCCCCAGGGTGGCAGATAAGGGACACCCAGGAGGAAGGTGCTGAGATTACTCCAGTCCTGCCTCTGACTTCTGTCTGTGTTGGCATAAGGGCCCCATTGTTACAGAGAAGGCCTATTGATACCATCCATCTTCTCCTTAGCAGGGAAGGACACAATGGTCAGGATGGGGCCAGAAGAATCACAGAGCTGTCCTAGACTCTACAGGTCAGTTAGGTCAGGGGCTCAAAGACTGGGCAAAGGAGGTTAAGGCTTTAAACTCAGTTCCCGTGTTGTTCAGTCATGTCTGACTCTTCATGACCCCATAGCCAAATCATGCCAACACTGTTAATGGGGCCTCATGCAGCCCCTCCAATCTTTTCACCACCCCCTGTGCATTTGCAGACTCATTCTTGCCCCCCCCCCCCTTTGGTCTGTCTCTAAGACCTATCTCAAATGGTGCTCTCTATGGTCCATCGAACTAGCATTTATTAGTCACTATGTGTGAGTCTTATACTGTGCTCTGTGCCAGGGATACAAAGAAAAAAGGAAACCGTCTTTGTCCTCCAGAATTACATAACTCTGTGCTCTGCATTTGGGAAGGAATGACCTCATGAAGAGGTGGAGTATGCAGCTGCTTGTATGATGACTTCAAAGATGTTAAAAAGTCATTGCTGGAAGGGACTTGGTATATAAACTGTCAGAGTTGGGAGGGCCATTAAAACACGAAATATCAGAGCTAAAGGGGCCTTAGAATATTTTATTTTTTCCTCGATTATAATTTTATCACTTTTTTTTAAATTTTGAGTTTCAAATTCTCTCCTTCCTTCTCCTCCCCTCCCCCTGAGACAGTAAGCAATTTGGTTTGTTACACATGTTCAAACATGCAAAACATATTTCCATATTAGTCATGTTGTGAAAAAAAATACAGATAAAAAAAAACAAAAAATAAAGAAAAAAATAGTATGCTTTGATCTGCATTCAGACTCCATCAGTTCTTTCTGTGGAGGTGGATAGCAAGTTTCATCATCAAGTCCTTCAGAATTGTCTTGTATTATTGTATTGACAACAATACTTATAACTAAGTCATTCATAGTTGGTCATGGTACACTACTGATCTTACTGAGTACATTGTTCTCCTGATTTCTGTTCACTTTGCATCAATTCATGTAAGTCTTCCCAAGTTTTTTTGAAATCATCTGGCTTGTCATTTCTTATAACACGATAGTATTTCATTACAATTATATACCACAACTGCTCAGCCATTCCCCCAATTGCTGGGCATCTTCTCGATTTCCAGTTCTTAGCCACCACAAAAAGAGCTGCTATAAATATTTTTATATAAAAAGGTCCTTCCCCCTCCCCTTTTAAAAATCTCTTTAGGATACAGACCTAGTAGTCATATTGCTGAGTCAAAGAGTATGCACAGATTTATTGCCCTTTGCGCATAGTTCTAAATTGCTCTCCAGAATTGTTGGATCAGTTCACAATTCCACCAACAGTGCATTAGTGTCCCAGTTTTCCCACGTCTCCTCCAGCATTTATCGTTTTCCTTTTCTGTCATATTAGTCAATCTGATAGATATGAGGTAGTACCTTGGAGTTCTTTGTTTTTCCCACACTATATTTTTTTCCAATTACATGAAAGACAATTTTCAACATTTTTTAAAAAAGATTTTTGAGTTCCAAATTTTTCTCTCTCCTTCCCCTTTCCCCAAGACAGCAAGCAATCTGATATCAGTTATACATGTGCAATCATGTAAAACACATTTCCACATTAGTCACGTTGTGAAAGAAGAAATAGAACAAAAGGAAAAAAATCATAAAAATAAATTTCAAAAAGTGAAAATAGTATGTTTTGATCTGTATTCAGACTCTAACAGTTCTTTCTCTGGATGTGGACAGCATTTCTCATCATGAGTCTTTTGGAATTGTCCTAGATCATTGCATTGCTGAGAAGAGCTAAGTCTACCAAAGTTAGTTACCTCACAATGTTGCTGTTACTGTATACAATGTTCTCCTAGTTCTGTTCATTTTATTCAACATCAATTCATGTCAGTCTTTCCTTGTTTTTCTGAAATCTGCCTGCTCCTCATTTCTTCACAATAACATTCCATTACAATCATATGCCATAGCTTGTTTAGACATTCCACAATTGATGGACATCCCTTTGATTTCCAATTCTTAGCCACCACAAAAAGCTGCTATAAATATTTTTGTACAAACATGTCCTTTTCCCTTTTTTTTGAATGTCTTTGGGATATAGACCTAGCTGTGGTATTTCTGGATCAAAGGGGATGCACAGTTTTGTAGCCCTTTGGGCATAGTTCCAAATTGCTCACTGGAATGATTGGATTTGTGCATAATTATTGAATAATAGCAGTGATAATGGACATCCTTGATTCACCCTTGATCTTACTGAGAAGGCTTCTAGTTTATCCCCATTACAGATAATGCTTTCTGATGCTTTTTGATAGATTTTGAGTTATCATTTTAACGAAAGCTCCATTTATTCCTATACTCCCTAATGTTTTAAATAGGAATGGATGCTGTATTTTGTCAAAAGCATTTTTTGCATCTATTGAGAAAATCATATGATTTCTGTTGGTTTTGTTATTGATATGGTCAATTATGCTGATAGGTTTCCTAATATTGAACCAGCTCTCCATTCCTGGTATAAATACCATCTGGTCATAGTATATGTCCATGTTATGTTGCTTTAATCTCCTTGCTAGTATTTTATTTAAAATTTTTACATCAACATTCATTAGGGAAATTGATCTATAGTTTTCTTTCTCTGTTTTCATTCTTCCTAGTTTGTGTATCAGCACCATATTTGTGTCATAAAAAGAATTTGGTAGGACTTCTTTGCCTGTTTTTTCAAATAGTTTATATAATATTAAATTTAATCATTTTTTAAATGTTTGGTAGAATTCACTTGTGAATCCATTGGCTCTGAAGATTTTTTCTTAAGGAGTTCATTGATGGCTTTTTTAATTCCTTTTTTTTCTGAGATGTGATTATTTGAGTTTTCTATTTCTTCTTCTGTTAATCTGGGCAATTTATGTTTTTGTAAATATTCATCCACTTTGCTTAGATTGTCAGATTTATTGACATTATAATTGGGCAAAATAGCTCCTAATGTTGCTTTAATTTCCTCTTCATTTGGGGGTGAATTCACCCTTTTCATTTTTGATACTGGTAATTTGGTTTTCTTTTCTTTTTTAAAATCAAATTAACCAATTGTTTAATATACTTTATTAGTTTTTTTCATAAAACCAGCTTCTACTTTTATTTATTACTTAAATGGTTTTCTGACTTTAAATTTTATTAATCTCTCCTTTGATTTTAAGGATTTCCAACTTGTTGTTTAATTAAGAATTTTTAATTTGTTTGTTCTTCTAGGTTTGTTTTTGTTTTTGTTTTTAGTTGCACGCCCAATTTATTGATCTGCTCTTTCTCTATTTTATTGACGTAAAGCATTTACATATATAAATTTTCCTCTAAGTACTTGCTTTGGCTGCATCTCATAAATTTTGGTATATTGTCCAATTGTTGTCATTCTCTTTAATGAAATTATTGATTGTTTCTATGGTTTGTTCTTTGACCAATTCATTCTTTAGGATTAGAATATTTAGTTCTGATACATTTTTCATCTTTTTTTCCATGGTCCTTTATTGAATGTAATTTTTATTGCATTATTCTGGAAAAGATGCATTTAATATTTCTACTTTTCTGCATTTGGTTGTGAGGTCAATTTTTGTATAGGTGTCACATTGATGTTCAGTCATTTTTCAGTTGTATCTGACTTTTCCAGATCCCATTTGGGGTTTTCATGGCAAAGATACCAAAGTGGTTGACGTTACTTTCTCCAGCTCATTTTATAGATGAGGAAACTCAGGACAAATAGCGTTAAATGACTTGTCCAGGGTCACTAAGTTTAACCTTATTGAATCCCTTATGTTTTCTCTTTCCTGTTTGCCTTTTTTATACTTCTCTTGAGTCTTGTATTTCAAAATCAAATCTTCTGTTCATCTCTGGTCTTTTTATCAGGAATGCTTAAAAGTTCTCTATTTTGTTGAATATTCATTCGTCCCCCTGGAGGATTATACTCAGTTTTGCTGGGTAGGCGATTCTTGGTTGTAATCCTTGCTCCTTTGCCTTCTGGAATATACTCCAAAACCTCCTATCCTTTTTCCCCACCCACCCCCACTTAATAGTATTTTATTCTTTCCAATTATATGTAGAGATTGTTTTCAACATTTAATTTTATAAGATTTTGAGTTCCAAATTTTTTTTCTCACTCCCTCCTTCTCCCCCTCCCAAGATGGCAAGCAATCTGATATAGATTATACATATACAATCATATTAAACATATTTCCACATTAGTCTTGTTGTGAAAGAAGAAACAGGACAAAAGGGAAAAGCCACAAGAAACCCCCCAAAAAAGTGAAAACAGTATGCCTCGATCGGTATTCAGACTCCATAGTTCTTTCTCTGAATGTGGATAGCATTTTCCATCATGAGTCTTTTGGAACTGTCTTGGATCATTGTATAGCTAAGAAGAGCTAAGTCTATCAAAATAATCATCACATGATGCTGCTGTTACTGTTTACAATGTTCTCCTGGTTCTGCTCACTTCACCCAGCATCACTTCATGTAAGTCTTTCCATGTTTTTCTAAAATCTGATTGCTCCTCATTTCTTATAGCACAATAATATTCCATTACATTCACATACCACAACTTGTTCAGCCATTCCCCAATTGATGGGCGTCCCCTCACTTTCCAGTTCTTTGCCACCACAAAGAGAGTTGCTATAAATATTTTTGTACATGTGGGTCCTTTTCACTTTTTTATGATCTCTTTGGGATACAGACCTAGTAGTGGTATTACTGGATCAAAGGGTATGCACAGTTTTACAGCATAGTTCCAAATTGCTCTCCAGAAGGGTTGGATCAGTTCACAACTCCACCAACAATGCATTAGTGTTCCAATTTTCCCACCCTCCCATCCTTTCATGTAGAAGCCACTAAATCCTATATAATATTGACTGTGGTTCCATGATATGTAAATTGTTTCTTTCTAGCTGCTTATAGTATTTTTCTCTTTGATGTGGGAGCTATGAAAGTTGGCTATAATATTCTGGGATTTCCATTTTAGGATCTCTTGCTAGAGGTGATTGGAGGATTCTTTCAATTTCCATTTTACCTTCTAGTTCTAGTATGTTAGGACAGTTTTCCTTGATAATTTCTTGAACTATGATGTCCAGCCTCTTTTTTAATCATGGCTTTCAGGTAGTCCAATAATTCTTAAATCATTTGTCTTTTACCTATTTTCCAGGTAAGTTTTTTCTAATGAGATATTTTATATTTTCTTATATTTTTTCATTCTTTTTGATTCTTTTATTATTTCTTGATGTCTTATGGACTCATTAGCTTCTATTTGCCCAATTCGAATTTTCAAGGAATTATTTTCTTCAGCAAACTTTTGTACCTCCTTTTCCATTTGGCCAATTCTACCTTTTAAGGAGTTGTTTTCTTCAGTGAATTTTTGTGTATCTTCTTCAATTTTGTGTGCTTCCGTTACCAAGCTATTGACACTTTTTTATGATTCTTTTACATCACTTTCATTTCTTCTACCTCGCTTGTTCAATTTTTAAAATCCTTTTTGAGGCACTGGAGAAACTCTTTGGGAGCGGAGGTCGGACATCCCAGCTCACACCTGCACCCCGCTCATGCCGCTGTGTGCTGCTCCTCTGCGGCTGCTGCCGCCACTGTCCCACCGCTGCTCCTCACTCGCCAGCCACCCTCCAGAGCAAGACTCTGGAGTGAGGGTTGTCATTGGTCTGATCCATTTCTAATGACCAGAACTCTTCCCAGCCTGACCAGGATGTCTGGACAGAAGCCACCCCAACCTCTGCCTCCAAGTGAGCCTGATCCTTCACCTCTGCAACCTGCAGATCCAGAAATCAATCCAAGTACAATTGAATTGGCCAAAAGAATTGTAGAAATTGGAGACAAACTATATTCTGAATACCTTGTTCGAAATATGCTGTCCACTTTCTGACACAGCCTGAAGTTAACTGACAAGATATGGCTTTAACAATGAAGATCTCAGTATGTTCACATTGTAAAAGGTTGCTTATAAGGATATCCATACCAGGAAAAAATCGCATTGGAGGCTTGTCAGAAGCCATTCTTTTCAACCATGGAAAATCAAGAGCAAGAGGATGATTGGAATCTGGAGGGTTTTGCTCAACATTTTTTAATGAGCTTCAGTGTGGAAAACATGACCTTGTTCACAATGCCTCAGTTCTGAAACAGGATTTCTAGTTACATCTGCTTTATATGACTGCTGAATGCATTTCCATCTGCATATATTGATCATGTCATTTCCAACTACATGTGTAAATGAAGGACTTGGTTCTTACAAAAGCAACATTTGGGGCCTTTCTGGATTCTCCCTGAAATCATGATCACTTATACAAAGTTCATTGTGAACTGGACTGGTTCCAAGTGACTTGCCCAAAGTCTCCTCTATTCACTGTGCAACCTAGCTGCCCGGTATACATGGATTTGAAAGAGAATCGTGGGTTTTGTTTTGCAAGGAAAGGTTAATTGTGGATTTGGCAGGATTTTTGTATTTGGACTTTTTGTTTTTCACAATTACCAAATTTTGGTTCTTTTGGTTCTAGGACTTATTTATTTAATTTATGGTTAAATTCTGTTAGTCCATTTTTTTTATTTAAAAGGTGATATACTTTGAGAATCTAATGTATGACATTTAGTGTTTGACAATGTTATTGCAATAAAGTTTACTTGGATTAATATAAAAATAAAATCCTTTTTGAGCTTTTCCAGGAGTTCTGATGGGGCCTTAAACTGAAGGGGTCTTAGAACATAGAATATCAGAGCTGGGAAGGCTCTTAGAAAGCAGGATGTTGGCGCTGCGAGGGCGCTTAGAATAGTACTTCCAAACTGCAAACCATTGAGAGTCCTTGGACTTATGAGGAACCCCCAAATCCATATGAACCCCCAGCACTGCCATCTTTATCTTTATTTACCTGCAAACAACATATTCATGGTGACTCAGGATAATAAGTAAGCAAACATCCTCAGTAGGCAAAACAAACTATATGTTTCATTTCTTGAGGGTTCCTTAAGGCTCTCTCGTGTCCCCATCTTCATGGGCTTTCTGGGCTTCAGTGTTCCCACAAGAAAATAAGACGGACCTGCTTCTGCCAGCCCCTTCACCCCGACCAGGAATGCCAGGCTGCCTGACAAATGGACTCCCAAGGGAACAACAGCCTTTGAGCCCTTTCTGGGCATTGCTTGATACCCACCCTACGTGCATGTTTGAGTCAGATTTTTCTTCGTTCCAGGATGCTTTCAATACACCATGATGGCCTTTGACATCATAATCGTCTCTCGTCCCAGCAATAATCTCCTCCTTATTCCACAGGTGCCTCCACACATGGGAAGCCACCAACCCTATTAACTGTCTCATTAGGGGTATCCGGCTGAGATAATGACAACCAGGAAGCAATCGACAACTCTGTGCTAACTCCCCAGTCGGGTGCTGTGCTGGGTCTGCATGGGGGAAGGTGCGGGGAGATGGAGAGGAGGAGAAAGCCCTCTCTGTCACTGCTGCGAAGAAACCCACTGTCTCACCAGGAGGATGAGACTGGCATAGGAGCCAGTCAGAGAATAATCAAGACAGTCTGGGATTCAGAGCAAGGCTTAGGTTTGACTGGCTTAGCAAGTCGCAGAATTTTAGAGCTGGAAGGGGTCTTCAAACAAAGAATGTCAGAGCTGAGAGAGACCTGAATGTCCACTAGTTTCATTCCCTCATTTTATAGATGAGGAAACTGAGGCTCAAGGGGGGGCACTAGGTGGCACAGTGAGTAGAGCACTAGCCCTGGAGTCAGGAGGACCTGAGTTCAAATCCAGCCTCTGACACTTAACACTTACTAGCAGTGTGACCTTGGGCAAGTCACTTAATCCCAACTGCCCTGCATCCCCTCCTCCAAAAAGCAAAAGAGAGAGAGAAAGAGGGAAAGGGAGAGGGAGAGTGAGAGGGAAGGAGGTGGTCTGCTTAAGGTCACCTAGGTAACAAATGACAGAACTGGGATTTCATCCTATGTCTTCTTCTTTTTTCTTTTTGGAGACAAACAGGGTTATGTAACTTGCACAGGGTCACTCAGCTAGTGTCTGAGACCAAATTTGAACTCAGGTCCTCCTGACTTCCAAGGCTGGTGCTGTATCCACTGCACCATCTAGCTGCCCCCATCCTGAATCTTCTATCTGCACATCTGGTTTCTTTAAAAACAAGCAAACCAAACAACCTGAGGCCTAGGTCTCAAGGGGGCAAGGGAGGGCTAGAGCCAGCTCTAACTTCTTGGGAAAGCCAATTGTTAAATTATCAGTGTGAGCATTTACACCTTGAAAGTTGGTGAATGCCACAAATCAGGGTTTGATTGATTGTTCTGTCCATTGTCTAGACCAGGAGTAGGGAACCTTCAGTCTCGAGGCCACATGTGGCCCTCTAGGTTCTCAAGGGCGGCCCTTTGGCCGACTCCAAACTTCACAGAACAAATCTGCTTAATAAAAGGATTTGTTCCCTAAAACGTGGACACAGCTGAAAGGCCACGCCCAAGGATCTAGAAAGCCACGTGTGGCCTTAAGGCCACTGGTTCCCCACCCCTGGTCTAGACTTAAGACAGTGATAGAAAAAATATTGATAATTCAGCTTTAACTTAGAAGTGTGTCAAAGTTGAAAAGGGATAGGGTCAAAGGAGAAAATAGAATGGGGGGGGCAGGATAGGATGGAGGGAAATACAGTTAGTCTTTCACAATATAACTACTATGGAAATGATTTGGGTAACTACACATGTACAATCTATATTGAATTGCTTATCTTCCCAGTGGGAGTGGGTGAGGAGGGGAGAAGGAAAAAAATCTGGAACTCAAAGTTTTAAAAACAAATGTTTAAAAAAAATTTTTGTTTTCTACATGCAACTGGGACATAAGATGTATAGGCACTGGGGTATAGAAAGCCATCTTGCTCTACTAGAAAGTTAGGGGGGATGGTGGGGGAAGATATAAGAGAGAACAGATTGGGGGAAGGGATATTCATTGGGCTAGCTATTTTGGGATGGGAGTAGGGGAAAGATGGGGAGAAAAATTGGAACTCAAAATTTGGTGGAAATGAATGTTGAAAACTAAAAATGAATAAATTAATTTTTTAAAAAAAGAAGTATGTCAAGGGGGAAAGCCTTCACCCCAGATTCAGTTGTTAAACATATACCAGCATACCCCTGTCTATCTCAGGCTAGCACAGAGAAGCCCATCAATGCGGAAAGGATTTAACCCCCAACAATGGGCAGACATAACATGTAAGCAGTTCATGAGCTTGACCATTGCCAACTTCTGCGGTTCCTTGGCCCCCAGACAGATCAATGGTGGCAGGGGGGGGTTGAGAAAGAAGGTTTCCCCAAACGGGTAGGGCCTGAAGAAGACAGAAAGGGGGCCATGAAAGGTCACAGAGGAGCCTTCAAGACAAGAGAGGAGGAAGGGGGAAAGCCAGTACTGTGGGCTTGTGGTGACAACCGTCTCAGGCGCACCATGCTTTGAGGAAAGGCAAAAACAGGAAGTGTTGAAACTAGCAAAGGTTGGGGGCTTCCCCCCCAAGCCATGCCTGGCCTGGGGTCCTCTGAAGCTGTTTGTCCTCTTTCAGTTGTCCTAGACCCCTCACTCTCCCTTACCCCCGTCTTCAATCAGCTGCCAGGTTATGTGGGTTCATCCCTGTATCTTCTGGAGGTCCCCACCCTGGCTCAGGCCCTCAGCACCTCTCACCTCTTACAATGCCCTCCTTCTCTGCTCCCCCATTCATCCTTCACAACCTGGCTGCCCAGGTGATGTTCCAAAGGTAAAGCTCTCAAGAAGATCCAGCGGCGGCTCCCTATTGTCTCTGGGATCAAATGGAAACTCCCCAGTTTGGTATTTAAAGCCCCTCACGTCCAGCCACCCTTTCTGGCCTTACTACTCCGCTTCACAGAATCGATGATCCAAGCCAACTGGTCTTTTTTCCATCCCTCTCCCATGACGTGCCTTTGCCCCGGCTGTCCCTCATGCCTGAAATGCTCCCCCCACCTTTACCTCTACCTCCTGGAACCCCCAGCCTCCTTCAAAGCTCAGCTCAGATGGTGCCTCTGATGTGACATCTGTCCTGACCTCTCCCACTGCTGTGCCCCGCCCCCTCACCTCATGTATGTGGTATGTATTTTGTACTTCTAGGTTATGCGTTATTTCCTTCAATAGAATGCAAGCTCCTTGAGGGAGGACGCTTATCCGTCTGAGTATTTTGGACATGGGACCTGGCACATAGAAGTAAGCAATTAATGAAAGTTTGCTGTTAGACTGAACAATTGCATTTATGAATACCAGAATGCCTTTGGCCTGGTTGGCCTTGCCCAGAGGAAGAGGAAGCAGACACCTGCGGGGGGAGAGATAAGGAGCTACCAGGTCCCTACTTTGGCCCCTAAATCCCTCCACCCTCTTGGTCTCCTGGTGTAATGCCTGAAACTGCATAATTAGCTCATCAGTATGTACCCTTTCTACCATCTTCTTCTAAACCTGTACCAGCCCTGGGAAGCAATGGACTGGAGTGCAGACAACACCGGGCCTTCGGTTTGAATTTCAAGGCCTAATGCTTGCTTGCTGTGTCACCTTGGACAAGTCACATAACCTTAGAAAACTTCTAGTCTATCCCTCTTATTTTATAGAGAAGGGAACTGAGACCTGGAGAAGAAAAGTGTCTTGACCAATGGAACACAGGAAATATAAATCATAAAGCCACAATTGGAACTCAAGTCTCCTGACTTGAGTCTAGTGTAGTGTTCTTTCCACCACAGCGTGCCACCTTTATTTCACCTCTCTGGGCCTCACTTTCTCCATCCATAGAATGGGAATAATAGCACCTGTACTGCTGCTCAAAGGTTTATTATAAAGAAAAAGCTTTGTAAAACTGAAAATACTAAGAAAAATGTTCATTCCTTTTACTATTATTAGTTAAAAATAATAATAACTCATCACCAATAGGTTGGCGATTTGGTGATGGATTCTTTGGCCACAGCAACCTGTGAAAATCAAGAAAAATATAAAATGGCCCTCTGTCCTATGGGGATCCATCCTTTTTTTCTTCAGTGATGCAGCAGAGTAGCAGAAAGGAGGGGAGAGAGTTGTATATATTCTGTATTTACATATGTGGGTATGTATTTACCTATTCATAAATATGTGTGTATAGATATAGATATATATGTAGGGATAGCTCAGTGGTTCTCAATCTTCCTAATGTGGCAACCCTTTAATACTTGTATGTGGGCGTATCTGCATGTGGGTGGACCTGCCTGGAGACGGATAGAGGAGCGGTGTCTTGGTTCCTAAGACCATTGGAAATATGTGTTTTCCGATGGTCTTAGGCGACCCCTGTGACCCCTGTGAAAGGGTCATTCAACCCCCACAGGGGTCGTGACCCACAGGTCGAGAACCACTGGGATAGATATAGAAATAGCAATACACATAGTAAATACTGCATAAATATGAGCTGTTGTGTAGGTATATAGATATAGAAATAGACCTAAAACAGAAACAAAGCATGTTATAAGTGCTGTGTAAGTGTTGGCTATTATATCTGTATTGTACACGGATGTAGAAATGCATATACAGAGATACAGATTCCAGAGCTCAGATTTAATGTTAGATACTTGTTTTGCTGTTCCAGTCGTGTCTGACTCTTCAGATCCTATCTGGGGTTTTCTTGGCAAAGATTCTGGACCAGTTTACCATTTCCTTCTCCAACTCACTTGACAGATGAGGAAACTGAGGCAAACAGGGTGAAGTGACTTGCTCAGGGTTACACAGCTAGATTTGAACTCAGGACTTCCTGACTCCAGGTCTGGTACTCTAGCTATCCCAAAGCTGCTCCCAGAAACTTACTAGCTATAAAAACCTAGTCAAGTCTGCTTAATCTCTTTCTGCCTCAATTTCCTCATCTGTCAAATGGGGATAATAATAGCACTCATCTCCTAGGTTTGTTGTGAGACAATATTTGTAAAACCTTTAAAGCAATACGTTCATCATCATCATCGTCGTCGTCGTCATCGTCGTCGTCATCGCCTAGTAATAATACACATTTTCCTGGCAGAATGTAGGTTCCTCGAGGACAGGGTTAGTTCAGTTTTGTCTTCGTGTCCCCATTATGTGTTTAATAATGCTGATTGATTGACATGAGAATGGAACAGAAAGGTGACGCATGGATGGGCTTCAATCTGCATGTTCAGAGGCAATATCCTAACGCTGAGATGGATTTGAGTATATGCATAACCTGTCATCAGTCACACCTCAGTCGATATTGGTGTAGCAGTCAACTTGACTCAACAAATTGTTATTAAGCTCTTTCTATTTGCAAGGTTAGGCAGTTGAGAGCCTAGGGCAAGGTTCCCCTGGAAGGGAAGAGATGAGCTGATGGGTTTTATAGGAGGCAGGCAATCTCCACCGCTGCTTCTCATTGCAGAAGACCCATATGGCAGGGGCAGGGGCAGGGGTAAAGGTAGGGGCAGGGGCAGGGGCAGGGGCAGCGGCAGGATACTACAGATAAAGTGACTCAAAGAACCAGGGAAGACAAGGCTTAGCAAAAGACCTTGGATTATATGTGATGCAGAAAGAGCATGCCAGAGGTGAAAGGGAAGTATTAATCTTCGGCATCTCAGAAAAAGTTTAAAAAGGATGAACTTAAGAGCCATGATGCCTAAGGTTGTGTGATCTTGGGTGACTGAAACAAGATGTGCCTCAGTTTCCTCATCTGTAAAATGAGAGGGTCAAATGATATGATTTCTAAAGTCTCTTCTAGCTCTAAGAGCTAAGACTTGATGAACTTGCAGGGAGAATATAGAGGGAGAATAGGTTAGTGGCAGCAATGTGCTAGCAAATGTTTAACAATCAGCTGTCCAAAAAAAGTGCTCATGACAAGCTTGTAAGTTAAATCTGAATTATTAATGTTTTCTTTATCACTCTCTTATTAAGTCTAGACAGTCAACAAAACAATAAAGCAAGTCCTGATATAGAGTGTTTGTTGATTTGGGGGGTGTAAATGTTCACGACAAAAATGTAACAGTCAGCTCCAACACACCCCTGGATGGATTCCTATTCTAAGTATCTACCAATGTGTATTTGAGTCTTTTGTGGTTTTAGTAGTTTTGTGTGTGGAGTGTGTGTAAAGAAAATAAATGACTGCCTTATACCTGATCTACCCCATACATTGAATACTTTTTAAAAATTTATTTTTATTTTCAGTTCAAAATTTTCTCCTTCCCTCTACCTCTCCTCCATCCATTGAGATGGCAAGAAATATAATACCCATTGCACATATGAAGTCATGCATTTCTGCATTAGCCAAATTCTTCTTTAAAAAATAAGAAAAATAAAAGAAAAAAATTCTTCACTCTATACTATAAATGCATCAGTTCTCTGGAAGCGGATAGGATTTTATATCATAAGTCTTTTGGAGTTGTGGTGGATCATTGCATTGATCAGAGTTACAAAATCTTTAACAGTTGATTACCTTTACAAAACTGCTGTTACTGTGTACGATATTCTTCTGCTTCTGCTCATTTCACTTTGTATCAATTCATATAAGTCTTCCCAGCTTTTCTGAAAACATCTTTCTTGTCATTTCTTACAGCATGATAGTATGCCATCACAATCATATGCAACAACTCATTCAGCCACTCTCCAGTTGATGGGCATCCCTCAATTTCCAATTCTTTCCATCACAAAAAGAGCTACTATAAATATTTTTTGTGCATGTGAGTCCTTTTCCTTCTTATTTGATAGTAGTGATATTGTCTGGTCACAGAGTATGCAGTTTTATAGCCCTTGAGGCATAGTTCCAAATTGTTCTTAAGACAATCATATAGCTTCCATTTCAATGGATCCTATTTTAACTTGTAACTGATTTTATTCTTTATTTTGCATAACTACCTAAGTCCCTTTCTTTGTCTTTGAGTTAAGAAGTTCATAGGTTCAGAAGTTCAGCCTTCTTCTCTGAGCTAAGTTGTCCCATAAATCACCTTAATTTAAAGTAATATATCATCTCTACATATCTTGCTGCTCATGCACAATTAAGGGAGACCTGTTATCTTGCTAAGGAGCCTTGCATACCCATGTACAGTTAAGAGAGAACTGTACTATTGCGAACAAGCCCTGAAGGATGCAGAGGGGCTCCATAAATCAATCAGCACTCTTTAATGACAAGGAGGGGTTGTCGCTAGCCCTGCATTCCAAACTTCCTGCCAATCATATTGTTTTCCCCATCTATGATACTGCCTTCTAGCTTTTGGATAAGAACATCCAAAAGCTTTTGTCTATAAAAATGATCAGTCTGCCCTCATTTGAGGTCTTTTGCCTTGCTGAGGAGCTAAAGGACCCTTTTATTGATCATTGTTAATCATACCAATGGGGGAAGCTAGGTGGTGCAGTGGATAGAGCCCTGGGGCTTCACACACTTCCTAGTGACCCTGGGCAAGTCACTTCACCCTATTTGTTTCAGTTTCCTCATCTACAAAATGAACTGGAGAAGAAAAAGGCAAACCAGTCCAGAATCTCTGCCAAGAAAACCCCAAATGGGGTCACAAAGAGTCGGATGTGACTTAAAAGAAACCTTACCAATAAAGTGAATGTGCTCTGAACTTTGTGCCTCAGTTTGCCTTAATTTCAATAATGACATTCTATGGAATGGTTGGACTAGTTCACAACAATGCATTAGTGGACCTGTTTTCCCACAGCCCCTCTACATCTACCATTTGCCATTTTTCTTTTCTGTTATATTAGTCAATCTAATGGATAGAAGGTGCTACCTCAGAGTTGTTTTAATTTCTACTTTTCTAATTTTTAGTGATTTAGAGTATTTTATATGACTGTTGATGGCTTTGATTACTTCCCCTGAAAGTACCCTATTCATATCCTTTGATCATTTATCAACTGGGGAATGGTTCCTATTTTTACAAATTTGGCTCAGTGCTCTATATATTTTAGAAATAAGACCTTTGTCAAAGAAATTTACTGTAAATCTTCCCCCCCCCCCCATACCCCCACCAGTTTCCTGCTTTTCTTCTAATTTGGTTTTGTATGTGCAAAACTTCTTAATTTCAGGTAATCAAAATTATCCATTTACCTTCTAGGAATCTCTCTACCTCTTATTTGGTCATGAACTTTTCCCCGTCCATAGAACTGACAGGTAATTTCTTTCATGCTTCCCTAATTTGCTTATGATATTATACTTTATGCCTAAATCATGTACCATTTTTGAGCCTACCTTGGTATATGACATGAGATGTTGATCTAAGTCCAGTTTCTACCAAACTATTTTCCAGTTTTTCCAGCAGCTGTTCCCCACCCCCCCAATAGTGAGTTTTTGCCCCAATAGCTAAGGATCTTTGGGTTTAGCAAACATTAAACTACTGTGTTATTTTGGTCCAGTATATTGTGAACCTAATTTTTTCCACTGATACACCACTCTTTCTTATCCAGTACCAAATTGTTTTGATGATTACTGCTTCATTATGTAGCTTGAGATTTGGTACTGCTAAGCTCCCTTCCTTTACAGTTTTTTTCACTGATTCCCTTGATAGTCTTGACTTTTGTTCCTCCAGATGAATTTTGTTATCTTTTCTAATTCCATAAAGTAATTCAAGTTTATTGGTATAGCACTGAATAAGTAAATTAATTTAGGCAGCATTGTCATTTTTATGACATTGGCATGGTCTGCCTATCAGCAATTTATTTAGATGTTTTTATTTAGAGTGTTTATTTTTTTTTCAATTCAAATAGTATTTTATTTTTCCCACTGACAGGTAAAGACAATTTTTTAACATTTATTTTTTATATAAAATTTTGAGTTCCAAATTTTCTCCCTTTTCTCCTCCCACCTCCCTAAGAAGCTGAGCAATTTTATATAGCAAATTTATATAGGTTATATACGTACACTCATGTAAAACATATTTTCATATTGTGAAGGAAGAAATAAAACAAAAGGAAAAATGAAAAACATAAAGAAAGTGAAAATCGTGTGTTTGATCTGCATTCAGACTCCATCAGGTCTTCCTTTGGATGTGGAAAACATTTTCTATCATGAGTTTAGACTCATCTTGGATCATCGTATTGCTGAGAAGAGCTAAGTCAATCATAGTTGATCATCACAAAATGTTGTTACTGTGTACAATGTTCTCCTGGTTCTGCTCATTTTATTTTGAATCAGTTTGTAGAAGTCTTTCCAGGTTTTTCTGAAACCATCCTACTCATCATTTCTTATAGTACGACAGGGTTCTATCACAATCATATACCACAACTTGTTCAACCATTTCCCAACTGATGGGCATCCTCTCAATTCTTTGCCACCACAAAAAGCTGCTAAAAATATTTTTGTACGTATAGGTTCTTTCCCCTTTTTTTATAACTTTTTTGGGATACGGACCTAGTAGTGAAATTGCTGGATTCCAAATAGCTCTTATGGAATGTTTTTGTAATCATGTTCATATAGTTCTTGTGTATCTTCACAAGAAAACTTCCAAATATTTTTATACTATCTGCAGTTATTTCTTCTTGTTGGGTATAGAGATGTTGATAATTTTCATGGGCTTATTTTTATATCCTGTAATTTAGCTAAAGTTGTTAATTGTTTCAATTAGTTTTTTGGTTGACTCTCTAGGGTACCCAAGTATACCATCATATCATGTATAAAAAGTGATAGTTTTATCTCCTTGCTGCCTATTCTTATTTCTTCAATTTATGTTTCATCTCATTGTGTAGCTTACATTTCTAATATAACATAAAATAATAATGGGGATAATGGACACCCCTGCTTAACTCCTGATCTTACTAGAAAGTCTTCTAGTTTATTACAATTACCAATGTTGCTTGCTCTTGGTTTTAACATTTATCATTTTAAGAAAAATTCCACTTATTTCTGTGTCTTCTAATATTTAATAAAAATGGATGTAGGGAAGGAGTCAAGATGGTGGAGTAAAAACAGGAACTCTACTCAGCTCTTGCTCCAACCATGTCCAATACCTGTAAAATATGACTCTAAACAAATTTTAGAGCTACAGAGCCCACAAAGTGGCAGAGAGAAACAAATATCCCCTGAAGGCAGCCTGATGGGCCAACAGGAAGGGTCTATCACACCAAGCTGGGAACCCAGTGCAGTCCCATGTGAACTGCCAATGACCAGACCCAGGCAGCCCCAACCAGCAGCACAGACCAGCCAGAGCAGACTTCAGGAGAGTGAATCACCAGCAGCTGTGGCGGTTTCCAGACTTCTCAACCCATAAATGCCAAAAAGAAAGTAAAAGGTCAGTGGGGAATTCTGTTGGAACTGGGTGACAGAAGGGCACGGTCTGGCTCATGCCCCCAGGACTAATGGTGGCAGAGGTGTGGCGGCTGCAGCTGCTGCCATGTGGCTGCCTCTGGAGCTCCTGGCCTGCAGATTTTAGGGGGACCAAGTGACCGTTCAGGGGTAATCACTCTTGCTTTGACCTGCTTAGATCTGGATTGTGGTCTTGGGTGGTGGTCCTGGGGTGTGTAGCAGTGTGCCAGAGCTTAGAGTGTCTGTAGAGAGGGCACCCTCCTTAGACCTCTGACAACATTTGCAAAAACCCCAGCGATTTGGGACATAGCTCTCTCCAATCTGGAAGCAGAGTTCTACTGTGGCAAAGAGCTCAAAAGTCAAGTAATTGGCTGGCAAGATGAGCAAGCAGAGAAAGTGCAATCAGACCATAGAATCCTTTTTTGGGGATAAAAAGGATCAAAACATGAAACCAGAATAAGTCAATGAAGTCAAAACTCCTGCATCAAAAGCTCCCAAGAAAAATATGAATTGGTTACAGGCCATGGAGGAGCTCAAGAAGGATTTTGAAAATCAAGTAAGAGAAGTGGAGGAAAAATTGGGAAGAGAAATAAGAATGATGCAATAAAATCATCAAAAGTGAGTCAACAGCCTGCTAGAGACCCAAAAAAATACTGAAGAAAATAATATCCTAAAAAATAGACTAATTCAAATGGCAAGAGAGGCCCAAAAAAAGTCAGAGGAGAAAAATGCCTTAAAAAATAGAATTGACCAGATGGAAAAGGAATTTCAAAAACTCACTGAAGAGAATAATTCCTTCAAAATTAGATTAGAGCAAATGGAAGCTAATGACTTTATGAGGAATCAAGATACTATAAAACAAATCCAAACAAATGAAAAGAATACAAGGCAATGTGAAATATCTCACTGGAAAAACTGCTGACCTGGAAAATAGATCCAGGAGAGATAATTTAAAAATTACTGAAAGCCATGATCAAAAAAAGAGCCTAGAAATCATGCTTCAATAAATTCTCAAGGAAAATTGCCCTGATATTCTAGAACTAGAAGGCAAAATAGAAATTGAAAGAATTCACCAATCACCTCTTGAAAAAGATCCCAAAAAGAAAACTGGGGATGTCATAGCCAAATTCCAGAGTTCCCAGGTCAAGGAGAAAATTTTACAAGCAGCCAGGAAGAAACAATTTGAGTATTGTGGAAACAGAATCAGGATGACACAAGATCTAGAAGCTTCTACATTAAGGGATCAAAGGTCTTGGAATATGATATTCTGGAGGTCCAAGGATCTAGGACTAAAACCAAGAATCACCTACCCAGAAAAACTGAGTATAATGCTTCAGTAGAAAATATTGTCATTCAATGAAATAGAGGACTTTCAAGTATTCTTGATGAAAAACCCAGAGCTGAACAGAAAATTTGACTTTCAAATACAAGAAGCAAGAGAAGCATGAGAAGATGGATAGCTCTTGCAGAAGAAGTTGGACAGATGATCTTTTGGGGGAAAAAATCTTTGCAACAATTATCTCTGAGAACCAAGATACACTGAGACCTTATACAAGAACAAAAGACTAAGAGGCACTCCCCAACAGACAGATGATCAAAGGGTAAGAACAAGGGTTCTCAAAGGGAGAATTTCAAACTATAAACAATCATATAAAAGACTGCTGCCCATACATTGCTGAAGGAACTGATTCTTTTAGATCTCTGCCAAGAGAAAACTTCTAGTGGACATGCTTTCAAATGGGAAGCGTGACTCTGAAACTTTATTGCTTCTAGGGATATGTCTATATCATATCATCTATAGGATATCGTTATCTCTATGATAGAGATAAAACAAAAGAATTTCAGCCTTACTAATTTGGGTTTTGGATGGTTCGCCAAGTAATCCTAAATGATAGTTTGTATTAATATCATTCAATTTTGTAATGTGCCTACTAAATCTTAAAAAAAAAGTCAGCAGTGACTAAGCTTAAACTTCTGTGGACACATTAAAAACTCTTTGTTGCTTCAAAAAAAGAATGGATGTCATATTTTGTTGAAAGCTTTTTCTGTATCTAAGCTTTGTACATAGCAGGTACTTAATAGTAAATGGAATTTGGCCCCATCTCATCAATTTCTCCCCAATGACTTTCAGTTATTCAGCCATTTTTTAGTCATGTCTGACTCTTCATGACCCCTTTTGGGGTTTTCTTGGCCAAGATGCTGGAGTAGGTTTGCCATTTCTTTCTCCAACTCATTTTACAGATGAGGAAACTGAGGCAAACAGGGTTAAGTGACTTACCCAGAGTCACCCAGCTAGTAAGTATCTGAGGCCAGATTTGAACGCAGGAAGATGAGTCTCCCTGACTCCATGCCCAGCACTCTATGCCCTATGGTGCCACCTAGCTGCCTAATTATCCTTTTTTGATTAAGTCTATTTTGTTTTTGCTTTATCTGAGATCACAATTGCTACCCTTGTTTGTTTGTTTTTTACTTCAGCTGAAGCATAATAGGTTCTGCTGCAGTCCCCTATTTTAATTCTGTGTGTTTCTCTGTTTCAAGTGTCTCTCTTGTAAGCAACGTATTGTTGAATTCTGCTATCCTCCTGTGTTTTATGAGTGTGTTCATCCCATTCACATTCAGAGCTATGATTGATAACTATGTATTTCCCTCCATCCTATTCTCTTCTATCTAGCTTTTCTTTTTATGCCCTGGCCCTTCCTCAAAAGTCTATTTTGTTTCTCTCCACTGCCTCCTTAATCTACCCTTCCTCTTATCACCCCCTCCCCTTTTTTCTTAGCCTTTCCCCTCCTACTTCCCTATTGGGTAAGATGAATTTCTAAACCCAACTGTGTGTGTATATATTCTTCCCTCTTTGAACCAATTCAGATGAGAGTGAGGTTCAAATGTTACCCACTTCCCCCATCTTTCATTTTCTTTTCTGAAGCAAAAACTCTTCCTAACAGACCTATAAGAACTGATGCAAAGTGAAGTCAGAGAGGGGAGATCACCATACTGAGTAATAGAGATGTTGTAAAGGTGGCCAACCATGAAAGACTTGGTAAATCTGATCAAAACAGTGATCCAAGACAATTCCAAAGGGCTCATGATGAAAAAAAATGCTACCCACCTCCAGAGAGAGAACTGATGAACTCTGAGGAGTGCAAATTGAATCATAATTTTTCCCTTTTTTCTTCCTTCTTTCCTTCTTTCCTTCCTTCCTTCCTTCTTCCTTCCTTCCTTCCTTCCTTCTTTCCTCCTCCCTCCCTCCCTCCCTTCCTTCCTTCCTTCCTCCCTCCCCTTCCTTCCTCCCTCCCTTCCATCCTTCCTTCCTTCCTTCCTTCCTTTCTTTATTCTTTCCTTCCTTCTTTTCTTTCTCCTTTCCTTCTTTCTTTCTTTCTTTTTTTTTTGCTTTTTTGTGATATGGCTAACATGTAAATGTATTGCATTATTTCACATGGATAATTGATACATATTGTTTACCTTCTCAGCAGGTGGGGGAGAAAGGGAGAGAATGTGGAACTCAAAATTTAAAAAGAAAATAATATACTGAAGTACACTATTTTTCACTTTCATTCATTTTTTTTCTTTTATCCTAGTATTCTTATACAAAGTAACTAATAAGGAAACGTTTTTACATAATTGCACATGTATAACCTGTATCTGATTGCTTACCATCACAGGGAGGGAGAAAAAGAGGGAAGGATAGAATTTGGAATTCAAAACTTTAAATAAAAAAATTGTTTAAAAAATTGGGAAAAAACCCCAATCTCTTCCTTGTACATCTCTTTTATGTGAGATAGTTTCCCTCATTCTTCCCGACCCCTTCCCTTTATTCCAATAAATCCCTTTTTTTCATCCTTCAATTTTCCTTTTGAGATAATTCCAATATAAGAGATTCTCACCCATTCCCTCTGTTTAAATAGACTCCTTCTAACTGCTCTAATGATGATCAAGGTCTTAGGGATTCCATGTATCATCTTCCCATATAGGAATGTAACCATTATAACCTGATTTAATTCCTTATGATTTCTCACTCATATTTACCTTTTTATGCTTCTCTTGACTCTTGTGTTTGAACGTCAAATTTTCATTCAGTTCTGGTCTTTTCATTAGGAATGCTTCAAAGTCCTCCGTTTCATTAAATATTGCTGTAGGATTTTCCTGTAGGATTATACTCAGTTTTTCTGGGTAGGTTATTCTTGGTTGTGATCTTAGCTCCCTTGCCTTCTGGAATATTATATTCTAAACCCTCTGTTCTTTATGGAGGTAGCTGCTAATCTTGTGTGAGCTTGACTATGTCTTCACAGTATTTGAATAATTTCTTTCTGGCTACTTATAATATTTTCTTCTTGACCTGGGAACTTTGGAATTTGGCTACAACATTCTGGGAGTTTTCATTTTGGGATCTCTTTCAGGAGGTTAACAATGGATTCTTTCTATTTCTACTTTGTCCTCTGGTTCTAAGATATCTGGGCACTCTTCCTACATAATTTCTTAAAAATGTGGTGTGTAGGGCGGCTAGGTGGCGCAGTGAATAGAGCACAGGCCCTGGAGTCAGGAGGAACTGAGTTCAAATTTGGCCTCAGACACTTAACACTTACTAGCTGTGTGACCTTGGGCAAGTCACTTAACCCCAATTGCCCTGCCCTCCCCCCTCCAAACAGCAAAAAAAAAAAAAAAATGGTGTCTAGGCTCCTTTTTTGACCATGGCTTTCATGTAGTCCAATAATTCCTAAATTTTCTCTCCTCGATCTATTTTCCAGGTCAGTTGTTTTCCTTATGAGGTATTTCACATTTTCTTCCACTTTTTTCAGTCTTTTGATTTTGTTCTATTGCTTCTTGATGTCTCATGGAGTCATTGGCTTCCACTTGATCAATTCTAGTGTTTAAGGAACTATTTTGTTCAGTGAGATTTTGTGCCTCTTTTATCATTTGGTCAAGTCTGATTTTTAAGAAGTTATTTTCTTCAGTATTTTTTGTTCTGTTAATACCAAGCTGTTAATTTTCTTTTCATAATTTCTTACATTGCTTTCATTTCTTTTCCCAATTTTTCCTCTACCACTCTGATTTTTAAAATATATTTTTTTTCTGTTTTAAAAACCTCTTTCTTTAGCTAACTCTTTTTCTAGGCATTCTTGTCTCTGATCTGCATTTTTCCCTGAGGCTTTGCTTGCAGATATTTCCAGGTCATTATTTTCTGAGTTTGTCTTGAGCTTCCTTGTCACTGTAGTAGTTTTTAACGGCCATTGTTGTTGTTTGCTCATTTTTCCAGCCTATATCTTGCCTTTGGACTTACATTATAGTTGGGCTCTGCTCATCTTTGAGGGGGATAACAAACCTGAACTTCAGTCTTTTATGTCCCTCTGCTGCTTCCTCTAGGGCCTGTAAGTTTTTGGTGTTTCCAAAGTAGTATGATCCAGGAAGAGGTCTGATCACTGCCTTCCTGATGTATGGGATGAGTGAAAACTTCTCAAATGCTGTCAATCACTTTCATTTCTTTGTCTGCTGTTTTCCCACCTCAGTGGGCCCCTCCTCCCGGCCAGTGGGAGTCAGGGACAGCCCAGGCTCATTCCTCCTCCCTTGCTTTGGGACCCTTCCTCGCCTTTTCTTGCTGTCCCATTTGGGGAAGAATTTGGTGAAGTCTGCCTCTCAACCAACCAGAGAGGAGACAGTCGGGAAAGGGACTTGACTACATTAGGGTATAAATTCTTGCACTGTCTTTTGTAACATGCCTCTTCTCCGTGATGAGTCATGGAGAAGTCTCGGGGAAGAGAATAAACTCCTGTTTTTATCCTAAGAGATCTCTGTGTTTATTTTTTTTTTTTTACTAAATTAAGGATGAGGGTTATTTTTCATCGCAAACACTGGTTTGAGAGCTCTGGTCCTTACACGGGTAGGGCCTCTGATTCTCATGACTACAACCATTCTTCTCTACTCTGCAACTGAGACCCTAAACTGGGTAATGGGCAGCAGAGCTGCTCAATGGTGCCCAATCCTGTGCCCAGTGCTAATACAGGGTTCCTACGTAATCTCTTTCGGACTAGGTGTTCAGTCCCTTACACACTGGGCTGCCAAAACCACCAGTACTACCTCCATGGCTCACAGATAGTACTATTTCCTCCATGCCACACTCACGGCCAGCCTCTGCCCCAATATCCACAGAAATCTCTTTTTGTCTTCCTAAGCTACCCTGGGCTGGAGAAATGATTCACTGTGACTTCTTGTTGGATATTCTACTCAGAATTCTATTTGAAAACTTTTAAGAAGTTTTTTAGAGGGAAATGTTGGGAGAGCTTGGCAAAAATGCTCACTTTACTCCACCATCTTGGCTCTGCCCCCATTTGAGTACTTTTCTAGAATGATCTTGTTAGCATCTTTTGAGGAGGTCCTAGACAGGAGCCAAATTCAAGCTTTTTCAAGGAAGAATAATGAGCCAGAGTGTGAGGGGGGAAAAGTAAAAAAAAAAAACAAAAACAGCCCTCCCCTCTCTCTTCAAGATCAGGCTTCTCCAGGACTGAACCCAAACCCTGTGGTCCCAAGCAGGACTCCTTTAGTCAAGTCAATAAGCATTTATTAAACTCCTAGATCTAGATAACATGTAAATAAGCACCTAGATAGATAACAAGCATTTATTAAGAACTATTAAGCACTTACTATGTTTGAGACATTGTGCTAAGCACTTTATAAATAAATATCGTTTTATCCTCACAACAACCCTGGGGAGGCAGGTGCGATTATTATTCTCATTCTACAGATGAGGAAATCGAGTCAAACAGATGTTAAATGACTTGCTCAGGTCCCACAGATCTGAACTCAGGTCTTCTTGGTTCTAACACTTTGCCTCTTAGCTGCCTTTAATGAGCCTACTGGGTGCCAGACACTGTACACTGTACTGTACTGGGGATACAAAGAAAAGGAGCTCCCAGTCTAATGGGTGAGACAACGTGCAGCTATGTGCAAACAAAATACAGGCAAGATGAACTGAGGCTAATCTCAAAGAGAAGGAATTAGTGTTAAAAGAGATTGGAAAAGGTTTCTTACAGAAGATGGAATTTTAGCTGAGACTTGGAAGAAAACAGTGGAGCCAGGAGGTGGAGATAAAGAGGCATGGGACTGTGCCAGTGAAAAACCAAGGAATTTGGAGATGGAATATCCTGTCTGGAAAAGCGCAAAGACGCCAGTGTCACTAGATCTCAGACGACAAGAGAGAGATTAAATCTAAGAAGACTGGAAAAGTGGGTGGAGGGTGGGTTATGGAGAACTTTGAAACGACAAAAGATTTTATATTTGATCCCGGAGATGATAAGTGGCTGCTGGGCATGGTTGGACGGGGGGAGGGACGTAGTCAGAGCACTTTGATGGGTGAATTCAGGGTGGACTGTTGTGGGGAAAGACTTGAGGCATCAAAACCCACCAGTAGTGAGAGAGTCTGCAGTGTTAGAGGAGAGAAGGGGGCTGGAGGTGTTCTGAAGGTAGAGTTAATAAGATTTGGTAACAGATTGTCCCATATGGGGGGTGAGGCAGGGTGAGGAGTTAAGTATAACACCTAGGTTGGAAGCCTGGGGGACAGAAAGAGAGTGGTAATACTCTTGAAAGTAAAAGAAAGGATCGACAGCACTTGACAATAAACTGGATATGGGGGGTGGGGCAGTGAGAGGGTAGGGGTTTTGTCTGATCCTTGGGTTCCGAGTGTTTGGGAGAGAGTGCCACCCATCCCTTTGGGCCATTGGTTTTGTGCCACAAAGAGAAGGCTGGAAACTCAGCTGCCCAGCCTTGATGGCCACCCCTCATGAAGTAGGCTCCCTATGTGTCTGTTCATTGGAATATGGAAGCCTGGAAAGGGCCCCAAGCCAAATCAGGCTCTAGCATCCCAGCTCTGATTTCCCCCGCCCCTTCCCCAATGGAGCAGGCCCCGTAAGTATTTGTTCACTGGAATCACAGAAGCCCCCCCAAAAGAGCTCAAGTCCAATTAGGCTACAGCAGCCCAGGGGGTGGGGGCAGGGTAACAAGGCTGCCCTTTGTCAGGGACAACACACGCCTAGGGCCTACACGTACAGACAGAGCCAGGGTGTATTTTTAAAAACAATTAATTACCAGCCAAATTGGAAGGAAAGCGAGATCGCACTGTGCTGATTGAGTTACCAAGGGACTGGCGCATACCGTTTGGGGAATGATTTTCATGACAATCAACACGAAAAAAGTCGGCATGTGGAATGGCTGTAATTTTGCATCTATAATTCTCTCCTGTTGTGTTTGTGGCTTTCCTCACCCCTCTCCCCACCCCCAACCCAAGGCTGGCTCCAGAGACCTCTCATAACTGCGTAGAGCAATTCATCCACAAACCTTTCAACAAGTATTTATGGATCCAGGGTTGTGTGGCCTGCACCTTCCCACTTGGCCAGGGCCCAAGTGACCTGGCACTTAAATCAGGTGTGGGGAAAAGGAAGTGAAAATTCACCTTCTGTCCATTCATAAAACCACAGACCATGAAAGTTGGGAGGGCCCCTAGAACCTAGAGTGTCAAGAGTTGGAAGAGTCCATAAGACATAGAATGTCAGAAATGGAAAGGCCTTTAAAACACAGAATGTAAGAGTTGGGAAGACCCTCAGAGCATAGAATATTAAAGATGAAAAGGGGCCTTAGAATAGGGAGTTTGGGAGGGTCCTTAGAACCTAGAATGTCAGAGCTGGGAGGGCCCTTAGAACGCAGGATGTCAGAGCTGGGAGGGCCCTTAGAAGACAGGATGTCAGAGCTGGGAGGGCCCTTAGAAGACAGAATGTCAGAACTGGGAGGACCCTTATAATACAGGATGTCAGAGCTGGGAAGTCCCTTACAACATAAAACATTAAAGATAAAAAGGGGCCTTAGAATAGGGGACTGTTAAAACATAGACTTTCAGAGTTTGGGAGGGACCTTAGAACCTAGAATGTCAGAGGCTAAAAGACCTTAAATCTCTATGTCAGATTTGGAAGGACCTCAGTACAAAAACCAACAACCAGCAAGCTGCCAGCTGAGAGGGCCCTGTGAACCCAGGATGTCAGGTTAGATGGAAACTTGGAAAGTCTAGGCCAGCTTACAAGTCTTTCCAGCTCAGTTCACCAAGTATCTACTGAACACCTGGGGTCTACCTGTCCTTCCCTGTGGGGAATAAGGGAATGGAAGCTCATGGTCCCTGCCTTGGGGGAGTTCACAGTCTAGGTGGACATATGAGGCTTGTGCAGAGTTGCTGAGTCAATGGGATTATGAGGAGTCCTGGCAGCTAATGCCTTAGCGGTTCTTGGGACTGGGCAGTGTGGGGGAGGGCCTCCTGAAGGAGGCAGATTGAAGTCTGCCCTTAAATTAGGAGGGTGTATGGATATTCCAGTTTAAATGGCGGGGAGTGGGGGCTGCTAGGTGGTGCAGTGAATAGGACACTGGCCCTGGAGTCAGGAGGACCAGAGTTCCAGCCTCATACACTTAACACTTAACTAGTCTGTGACCTTGGGCAAGTCACTTAACCCCAATTGCCCTGCCTTCCCCCCCCACCTAAATAAATAAATAAATAAATGGCAGGGTGTGTGTGTGTGTGTGAGAGGGGGCTGGGCAGGGAGGCCAGGTAACAGGAGCAAAGGTAAGCAATGTCCTGGGTGTGTTTGGGGACCTGGAGGAGGTTATCTGAGTCTGAGAGAAGGGTGGGTATTCAGGAGCAGAGGGAGGGGTCAGAAAGATCCAATTCCAGTCTATCTAGCCTAGGCACACATTTACAGGCTCTATGTTATGGTAGGGGCAGTTGACCTTGGTCCTGCTCCTAGGGGCCCTGATGGGGGAAGGGCGGCTCTCCCTGACCTGTCCCCTCCTCCTCCCCTCCTTTCCCTGTTTGTCCCTCCTCCCAATGCCCTACTTAACAGACTGCCCGCTGATGCTGTCATCACTGATCAGCGTCAGCCTAGAATCCTGTCCCTGGGGCCAATGTATTCCTTTCCCTTTCCCCTCCCTCCCCAGGCCACCAGCTGCCACAGAGACACTAGCATGAGCAGCCTCTAACCTGTTCAGACCTGGCAGTGTCCCCAGGTCACAATGTTCCAGGGGTGGAGCCCCAGACCAGGACAGGTCACATCCTTCTGATCTAGCCAGAGTGGTGCCCTCCTCATCCCCAGTCACTGACCAGGGGAGACGAGGGGTAGTAAGGAAAGAAGGGGACTGCCCGATTGACAGTGGAGTCCTCTGTGCTTACCCTGAAAGTAAGCTTGGGGAAGGTGAGGTACGGCAGGCAAGGAGAGGCCTGGGAGTCTGGGGACCCGCATTCCAAACCCGGGTCCTTCAAGAATTTACAGCCTGCTTCACTGTAACTCATTCCCCCTCTATTTTCTCATCTGTAAAATCACAAGATGATCCCTAAGTCCCCTCTGACATCCTGTGTTCTAAGGGCCCTCCCAGCTCTGACATCCTGTGTTCTAAGGGCCCTCCCAGCTCTGACATCCCGTGTTCTAAGGGCCCTCTCAGCTCTGACATCCTGTGTTCTAAGGGCCCTCTCAGCTCTGACATCCTGTGTTCTAAGGCCCTCCCAGCTCTGACATCCCTGTGTTCTCAGGCCCCTCCCAGCTCTGACACTGTGTTCTAAGGGCCGTCCCAGCCCTGACATCCTGTGTTCTAAGGGCCCACTCAGTTCTGACACTGCATGTCCTAACATTTTTTGTTTTAAAAGCCCTCTCATTTTTGGCACATTATTTTCTAAGGCCTTTGCCAGTTCTTTCTGTGGCTCAGGGTGGCAAAGGTCAGGTAGTAGACAGGAAACCCATAGCGGGGGCTGTACATTCCAACATTCCTACTAAAGAATGGGATTTGCCCAGTAAGCACCAAACCAAAGCTGGGACCAGAGAGTCTAGTCCAGAATCAAGAGACTTAAGTCAACCATGGCACATACACAAATTCACATTTATACAGCACCTTTTATGGGCTTTGCAAAGGTTATCTCATTTGAAACAGAGCTCCCTTCTTTCCTTTTCCTACACATTCAAGAGAAAAACCCTGTGTTACCATAATTCCAAACTGCAGAGTTCCAGGGTCACAACCAGTGGGTACCCAGGGTAGACTGAGTGGCTGAGATCAGCTCAGAGAGATAGGGACTTAGTGGAAGCATCTCCGAGGCTCTGTGTAAGTGGGGAAAAAAGGCAGGGCACCTTGCTGACAGTGCAAAGAGAATCCCAAGCCAAGTTATTACCAGGACCCTACTTCCTCTGCAACCCTCAACATGTGAGCAACTCTCATTGGTTTTTCAGGGCCTCAGTTTCCCCATCTGTAAAATGGGCTGACTCTAACCTGAGAATCTATCTGAAACCTGAAACTAGGGCAGTGGGGCTTAACTGAGAGTTACTACCTGCCCCTCTTCCCTGTTTCCTTCCTCCTGGCTGTCTGTCCACTGCCCTACCTAGCGCTCCTGCCTGCCAGGACAGAATGAGGTTAGCTGGGTCTGCTGATGGATGGGTTTAATAACCATGAAGCTTCTGCACTAGGCTTGCTTAACCCTTCAAGTGCCCTAGGGAGCCAGAGGGGTCCAGTGGAAGCAGTGATGGATTTGAAGACCTGGTATGGGTCATAGCTCTGTCACTTACTATCTATATGACCTTGGGCAGGTCATTTACCTCTTCTCATCTCAGTTTCCTCATCTGTAAAGTGAAAGGAGTTGGACTAGATTATCTCTATGTTTCTTTCCAGTTTTAAGTCCCATGGCCCTCTTTTCCTCTGTCCCAGGCCCAAATTTGGGCCTAACTAGTGTCAGAATAAGGACAAAGAGGGTCTTAACAGGCAGCATGGGAGAGGAGGGATCTGGCAACCTCGGGTGTCTGTGGGGTGTCTCAGCTCACATACAACCATCCTCCCTCAGCCCTGGGACTTTCCCCTGTTTTTATCTCTTCTCTGAATTCTATGGGATAAAGGCCAGGAACAAGGCGCAGGGCCCCCTGCCCCCACTGCTTTCCCTCGGTCACTCTAGGCTGGGCAGAGGGGAATCAAAGCATTTCTGGAGCACCCTTTTCCTTGCCCCTAACCTCGGGACTCAGCCAAGCCCTGGTACTGTGACTCCCTCTCCTTCCCCTTCCCCCCAATTCCGTTCACCAATCAGTTACTCCCCACCCAACAGAGCCTCCGCTGTGGGGTGAGGCCTTGGTTGTAAACAGAGCTCATGAGATCAGAGATTCTCAGCTAGAGTGCACTTTAAAAACTCTTTCTTTTACATAGAAGGACACCGAGGCCCAACAAGGTTAAGTGAGTTGTCTAAAGTCACCCATGTGACAAGTGGCAGGTAGGTGGGGTAGTGGATAATGGTGGACTTGAACTCAGAAAGATCCGAGTTTGAATTTTGCCTTAGACACTTAAAGCTGCATGATCCTGGGCTCAGCTGCCATACCAGCCCTCATCTATAAAGTGGAGATAATACAAGCACCTATCTCACAGGGTGGTTGAGAAGATTAAATGCAATAACATACGGAAAATGTCTTGTAAGCTTTAAAGCTCTATCTCAGTGGTTCTCAACCTTTCTAATGCTGCGACCCTTTAATATAGTTCCTCATGTTGTGGTGACCCCCAACCACAAAATTATTTTCTTTGCTACTTTATAACTGTAATTTTGCTACTGTTATGAATTGTAATGTAAATATCTGATATGCAGGATGTATTTTCATTGTTACAAATTGAACATAACCCATAGTTTGAGAACCGCTGCTCTATATAAATGCTACATAAATTATTGTTGTTGGTCAATTGTTTCAGTAGTGTCCAACTCTTTGTGACCCCATTTGGGGTTTTCTTGGCAGAGAAACTGGAGTGGTTTGCCATTTCCTTCTCCAGCTCATTTTACAGATGAGGAAACTGAGGCAACCAGGGTTAAGTGACTTGCCCAGGGTCACACAGCTAGTGTCTGAGACCAGATTTGAACTCAGGTCTTCCTGACTCTACCCACTGTAGAGTGCTGCCCTGTTATATAAATACCAGCTATTAAGCATCATAGGCAGGATTTGAACCTAGGACCTCAGAATCTGGTGCTTTCCACTTATATCAGACATTTCCTTGATGATGTTACAGCCTACTTGTTCCTCAAGGCTCCCTCCATTGCCCTTTGGGACATCCAAAATGTTTCTCTGAAGATCATAGTGTTTGCAAATTCACAATCACACAACACTGCCAGGGCAGGTAGAGAGTGGCGTAAAATTCAGGAAGGGTGGTAACCCAGAGTGACTGGAACATGAAGTCTGTGACAGGGAACAATGTGAAGTAAGGATGAAAAGTTCGGCTGGAGCCGGATTCCAGACAGCCTCAGAGCTCCGGGCTCAGGTGCTTCCATCTCCTCTTGAGACAATGGGGGGACACAAAGGCTTTGGAGGAGGGGAGGCCTGTGGCCAGACATGGGCCTTGAGAAGGGGGTTTTTGACAGTTATATGATGGGTGGAAGGAAAGGCAGGCATTGGAATAAGGAAGGCCAGTGGGGAAGACAGAAGGAGGGTTGGGGGCCAGAGGCAATGAGAACCCAGACTGGGATGATAGCAGTGGGAACAGAACATAAGGGATAAAAGTGACTGGCAAGTTACAATTGATAGGAAGTTAACCGATTGGGAAAAGATGTGGAGGCCAAGAGACCCCAAGAGAATTTTAGGTGTGGGGAGGATCGCCAGGCGTCCCATCTTCCATCCATCTTCCTCTTCAGACTTCTCTTGGCTTTGGGGGCTCTGCTATGGTCTTGGCAGAGTTCCAGACTGGGATTCAGAGGACCCAGGCTCTACTCTCAGCTCAGGCACTCTGTGTATGTGTGTCCTTGCCCAAGTCAAGGTTCTTCTCGTCTGGAAAAGGGGGATGAGGATGGAGCCTGGTGGGGGTGTGGGGAAGGAGGGGAATCATCTCTGGTCTTCCTTACCAGCCTGCTTCCCCTTCCCAAGTCTGCCTGGGTGAAGTACCCACTCATCTTAAAAAAAGGAAGCTATCCCCTCCCAATCCTCCCCTCCCCTTCCCAGTCCTAACGGAGATGCAAGGTCCCATTCTAATCATTCTTCGCTTCTACAGAGAGGTAATTTGCTGAGCACACTGGGAGTCCTTTAAAAATCTGGTCACATTGCAACTGTCTGGGTTACCATGGTGACCCCAGTTTGAATTTTCTCTCCCCAGGGGGAGTTGATAGTAATTAACATGCCACTTAGAGCCAGGCTGCCCATAGCTGATGTGAAGGGAGCCCCTGCTGCCCAGGATGAGAGGGGAAATCAGTGCGGCCCCATGGGCTGCCCCTCTTTCCTGAATGCCTGGGACACTTGGGTAAGGTGATCTCAGGCCAAATCCAAGGAGGCCAGGGCGAGGCAGGGCATCATCGGGTCCACTGTCTTCTGCCCTGCTCCGACCTCATGGGAAGCGCCATGTTTTAGGAAGGACATTGGGGTCAGAAGGAGGATGACCAGGATGTTGTGGGGGATGGGGAATCCCAGCATGTGAGCATCAGCTGTAGGAAGTGGAGAAGAATTAAGTGGGCAGGAGAGTCGTTTCATGTATTTGAAATATTACAGCACAGAAGAAACGGGACTGTTCTCTCCAGCCCTAGAGGGTAAAAATTATTAATATCTCCCCCTTAGTTTTAAAATTTGGGAAGTATTTTACATTTATTAACTCATTTGATCCTCACAGCAACTCTGTGGAGAGATGTTGTTAACGGCATTTCAGCAATGAGGAAACTAAGGCTGAGAAAGGTCAAGCCCTTCTCCCAGGGAATCTTGAAGCAGGATTTGAACTCACAACTTCCTCATTCCTGCACCAAGGTGGTGATATAGTGCATGGAGTGCTGGGTCTGGAGTCAGGAAGACTCCTCTCTGTGAATTCAAACCTGGCCTCAGACACTTTTACTAGCTGTGTCACCCTGGGCAAGTCACTTAACCCTGTCTGTCTCGGTTTCCTCACCTGTCAAATGAGCTGGAGAAGGAAATAACAAACCACATGAGTGTCTTTGCCAAGAAGACCCCAAATGAGGTCACAAAGAGTTGGACAGGATGGAGAAACTAGTAAGCAACAACCTCCTCACTTCAAGGAGTGATGGGTGGAAGCGGCAGGGAAAGAGGTTTAGGCCTGATGGAGGGAAAACCTTTGTAACAGTCAAAGCTGTGCCAAAGTGGAATGGGCTGCTTTAGCAGAGAAAGGGTTTCCCCCACTGGAGGCCTTCAAGCAGAGACTGAGTAACCACCTCTCAGATGTAGCACAGAGACATTCCTGATCAGGTGTAGCTTGGACAAGACGGCGGCCTCAACGCTCCCTTTGGACCCTGGGATCCTGTGACTCTCTATGGTCTTGCTTCCTTGCTCCTGGCCCAGGCGCTAAGAGAATGCTGGAGCTGGGAGGAACCTTGGAGCCTAGAATATCTATCTTTGTTTCCATCTCTCTCATCCTTTTCTACCCATCACCTCTCACCTGGACCAATGAAGCCCTCATTGCCTCCTAGTTCTCCTCTCTAGAACCTATCCAGTGCCTTTGGGAAAATCTGTGGCAAGCCCTGGATTCTGAAGCCCCTCCCTCCCTTGAAGAAGCTGCCCCAGCCGGAGCCCTGCCTTGGTGACTTGGCTGACTGCACCAAAGTGAACTGATAGACATTTAAGTTCCTAAGATGAAAGACAGTAGCCCATTGTGATGGACAAAATATGAGATAGGCTGTCAGAATACCTGGGTTCCAGTTCTGGCTTTGCCACTAACTGGCTATGTGACTTCAGATAAGTCCAGTCCCCTTTATGGACCTAAATCTCTCCACTTGTAAGATGAAGTGGTCGGACTAGATGATCTCTAAGCTCTGGTCTCCCTCTACATTCGCAGTTTCCCTGATGAGCCCTATGTCCCCAAGTCTGTGTCTTGCCCTTCAGAGCCTAACACAGGGCTGAGGAACAAGCTGGGTGCTGGGAAGGAAGCCAGATGGAGGGTCGAATAAGGGGAGGTCTCTGCTGGTGGCCTGGCACCTCTCCATGTTCCATTTCTCTGGGCAGAGGCTGGGCCACACCAAGAGCACACAGAAAGTACGTGCAGGGACTCAACTGTGTATCAGGGCCAGGTTAGAAAGAAATGAGGTTGATCTTGGAAGTATCCTGGGGATGGGGGAGAGGTGAGGGGTGGGAGAAGAGAAGAGGCCATGAACAGAGGGCTTCTCCTATAGGACCCCTGAGGCTTTGGTCCTTCCAGTCTAATTACCCAGGCAGCAGCCATGAGACCACCAACTCACTGGAGCCAGTTACCATGCTCAGCTCCCACCATCAGAGTTATTCCTTTGGTTCTAGAAATCCAGCTTGCCTTTATTTATACAGAAAGGTCTGTAATGGCCTTCCCCTCTTGGAATTCACACAGAACCATAGATTTAGAGCTGGAATGGGTGACTGTCTGACTCCTTCATTGTATAGATAAAGAAAGTTAAAGTTCAGGGAATGAACAGATTTCACATAGGCTAACAAAACCTAGAGTTGGAGAAGGACAGCGGGTCCAACCTTCCATTTCACAAAGCAGGGGCCTCAGGCAAATATGGGGGAAGTGATCTCTCTAGGCAGTAATCATCAGCAGAGGGAGGATTTGAACCCAGATCCCCTGACTCAGGAGGCTCCTTCCACTGAGCCACTGACTTGCCTGTGGCCACACAACTGGCACCTGACACAAGATCACTATCTTGTATCATGTAGTCTTGCTGGCTCTGAGGCTGGCCAGCCTTCTATCCCTGATGCTAGACAATCTCTAGGGCACTTTACTTTGCATTTCTCTGCAATGTCAATGACTACATATTGAAGCAAACACCCTAGCCATGTGTCTTCTCTCTGGCCCATTCTTCCCCAACCACCCTATTCTGGAGGGCAGGAACCACGTCTTATCCAAACTCCCCCCTCCTCCCGCCTTGTGCACACAGTGGGTACTAATGTTGGCTGAGTTTGTGGGACCCTCTGACATCCAATAAAGGCAGAGGAGCTGGGCTTAATTCCTGGCTCCAACACGTCTTACCTGTATAACCTTGTCATTTCACCCATCTCGTGGGCCTGGGGCTGTCACCTGTAAAGTGAGAGGGCTGATCAGTGATGTCTAAGGTCTCGTTCAGCTTAAAGTCTTGTCATCATGGAGCTCCTAGTCCAGTAGAAGCATAAATCACATACACAGGTGACCAGAGCATGTATCATCACACAGCAAATGCATTGAAGAGGCTGCAGATAAAGGGAGGTGAGCTGGGATGGGGTTGTGGGAGAGAGGGGTAAGGTGATTGATAGATCAGGCAATTCAGGGGAGGCTTTCTGGAGGAGACAGCATCTGAGTTGTGTTTTAGGGATGGATAAGATTTCAACAGGCAGAGAGGAACATAGGGGATACTCCTGACTTCCGGAAGAGCTCAAGCCAAGAAACAGGGGCAGGAAAGCAGGAGGGTGTTAGGGGGACAGGGAATACTGAAGCATAGAGTGAGGGGAGTGTGAGAACAGAAGGCTAGAAAGGCCCTATCAGGGCCTAGCAGGAGAGAGGAGTGAAGACCAACTTCACAATTTTGCTAATGGGTCAGTCTTGTCAGTCAGCTAGTCAAAGCACTGCAGGCCAACCATTATCCCCAACAGATTCTGAAGATGTCCCCTTCCCTACCTTCCCCCTTTGAATGGCTTAACTCCCTTTCCCCACTAGATGCCAGCAAGATGAGGGTTTGAGAAGTTGCCTGGAACAACAGATGGATATAGGATGTAGGAGACCTGGGCTCAAGTACCATCCCTGGCACTGAGTGACCCTGGGCAATTCACTTCCCCTCTGCAGGCTGTTGGTTTCTCCTTTGTAAAATAAAGAGATCTCTAAGGCCACTTGTAGCCCTAACACAGCCTTAATTCTGTAATTACTCCCCCAGCCTCAGCTCCCTCCTATCCACTCTAAGTTTCTTGGGGGAACAGAAGAAGGTTGGTAGCCCACATAACAGACTCTTAGGACTGGCTCTCAGCCTGAATGAAGAGTGAATTAGCCCACTGAACTGCTACCTACCTTCAACATATTCAAACACACCTGGCCTGGGGCTACATACAGTAACAGGGACAAGGAGGATGAGATGACAATGACCAGAGAGCTGCAAGCTGTTTTCCCTGGTCTTTCTTTCTACTGTCCTTGATAGCGCAAGCCAATGTCAGTGAAGGAGTCCTTGTTACCCAAAGAATCCCACTGTATTTGAGAACACTGCATACTAAGTATCAGGACCAGGGTTTCTATCCTCATACTATCAAGGAATTTAAAGCTGGATGACTTTTGGAATGTCAGAGTTGGAAGGGACCTTGAACACAGTGTTCCAACTGAAAAGGATCTTAGGACAAAATGTCAGAAGGCAGAACAATACAGGCCTTAGAGACTGTCTAGTGGGTCTAACCTCCTCATTAATTACATGAGAAAATGGAGGGTTGAAGAGAGGAACTGAAAGCATTCAAAGGCCAATTTGTTGTTTTAAGAGATTTACCTCACTCCTAACATGCTGTCAGTCCACTGCAAGGAAGGAATGCCAAACTGGACACTGGAAGAGGCAGCTTCCAAAGGTAGTGTGTTCTCTATCATTGGAAATGTCCAGGACAGACTAGAGAGATACTCGAAGGGGAAGACATGGGCAAAGTTGAACCTCAGACATCTCTTTCATCTCTGAGCTAAGATTCAGATAAAAAAGTAACCTCATGCTTATATATACACGGTTAGGATGAAAAGGCTGATGGGGACCTTTCCATTTCCTGAAGATCCTTAGAGAATGACAGTTTTTGAAAAATGAGTTCCAGAACTTATTGGCTTTGAGGTCAAATCATAAATAGTCAATGTCGAGTCATTAAATATTTATTAAGTGCCTATACACCAGGCACAATGCTAAAAGGATGAGGAATTCACTTTTTTAGTGAACCTACATCCCTCAAATAATGTTTTCAAGTGTCAAGTTCCAATCCAGCTTATAACTTCAGACAAGTAATTTCTTCTCTCTAGGCCTTAACTCCACCTCTTTGTGAAACAAGAGTTGGACCAGACAAGCCCAAAGATCCTTCCAGTAGCCATGTAAGGCCGTGAGTTGGACTGTAAGGAAAGCTGAGTGTCGCAGAATCGACGCTTTGGAATTGTGATGCTGGGGAAGACTTGGAGAGTCTCTTGGACAGCAAGGAGATCAAGTTGGGCAATATAGCTGAACAACTGAACAAGAAAATCCTTTCCATCTCCAACCCTGTGTGCTCTAACATTTTGTGTTCTAAGGTCTTTTCACTTCAAACAGTCTCAATTCCAAATTCCCTTCCATCCTGTGTTTGAAGGTCCCTCTCAGACCTCAAATTTTACGATTCTGATTCTTAGCAAAGAGGCAATTCTCCTGACAGGGTTGGAATCGGGGAGTCTGGGGCTTTCCAAAGCTGTATGTGCCCTCTTGTGGCAGCTGAAGGGGTGATGTGGAAATAGGATTGAATTTCACAACATTGGCTTTGCATTCAACTCTGGGAAACTTGGTCATCAAAAAAAATTAAAAAATAACATGAGCACCCCACAGGAAGGGTTGCTTGCTCCTTCCCTAGGCCTAGTTCCTAGAACAAGATTTTGACCAAAGCTCTGTTTCTGACAGGGTTTTTGCCAAGTATTCTATCCGGGGTGGGAGGAATGGTAAATGTTTAACAGCCAACTCTCTGAAAGAATGTTATCATGACACACTTTTCAGTTTAACATGTAACATTTCCCCCATAACTTTCTTAAGTTTAGATAATCAACAAAAGATCCTGATTCAAAGCATTTGTCTATGTCCCTGGCACAAACACTCACACTGAAAATTTGACAATCTGCTTGAGGGCCCATTCAAACTAGCTCTAGCAACACCCCTGGCTCCATCTAACCTCATGATGATTTATAATCTCAATTCAGTTGAAAAAAAAAATGAAATGGTGCCTCCCACAAGTGAGGTCCTATGCTTACTGGTAGGGATGCAAAAATGAAAAAAAAACACCCAAAACCCAAAACTATCTAATGGCAGTGGGGGAAGGGAGCAGGAAGGGATTGTCCTAAATAAAAAGTGATTTTTATTTTATTTTATTTTACACACACACACACATACACACGCATATATGTCTGACTTCATAACCCCTTTTTTGGGTCTTCTTGGCAAAGATACTGGAATAGTTTGCTATTTCCTTCTCCAGTAGATTCAGGCAGACAGAGGTTAAGTGACTCGCTCAGGGTCATACAGCTAAGTGTGTCTCAGGCTGGATTTGAACTCAGGTCTTCCTGACTCCAGGCTCAGTGCTCTATCCTCACCTCTCTCACCCAGTCTGAGAGGAGCCGTATGGCCTTCCCTGGGCTGCCAGGAGGATGAGACGGGCCAATATCAATAAAGCACCAAAGCCTGCCTGCCAACGGTGCTCCCTGTCAGAGGAGGACCAGCAGCTTCTCAGAGAAGGTGGGCCTTGAGTTGCATCTCCTCAGAGAAGGAGGTCACTAGGCAGAGACCTTGAGGGAGTTTGCTTCTGGTTGGGAGGACTGCCCTGCACAGAGGCAGGAGAGGACAGGATAAAGGGAGGGGTGGGAAATAAGTCCAGGAAGGTAGGTGGAGGCTAGCTTATGGCTGGTCTAGAATGCCAGGCTGAGGTGACAGGAAGCCATCAAACACTGGAGCCATGTCAGATCGATGCAGAGAGACAGAGAGACAGAGAGACAGAGAGAGACAAAGAGAGAGAAGAGAGAAGGAGGGGGGAGGGAGAGAGAGAGGGAGGGAGGAAAGGAAGGAGAGACAAAGGAGAGAGAGAGAAAGATGGAGGGAAAAGGGGAAGAGGCAGAGAAAGAAAGGTAGGACAGAGAGAGACAGAGACAGAGAGAGACAGAGAGAGTATGAATGTCAGGTCACCAGGGTCATGTGCTATTCTAACATACTAAGGTTGTTACAGGAGGAAAAGGGCAGGCTCTTGGAATAGAAACAGATTCCATTGAGAATTTGCCTGGAATCCTGGCCCATGACTTGGTTGGAAACGTTGCAAGACAGGCCCCAGTGCACAGCAGAGCCTGGGATCCTCCTGGGGAGCACATCAGCAGGGTTCCTGCTACCCCCAAACCCTAGAGCTTTCATTCAGCAGCTAAGGGTTCTAGGATCACAGGTTTGGGGAATTAGAAGGAATTTCAAGCAACCCTTTCATTTGACAGTGAAGGAAACTAGGCCTGCACGGGGGACTGGCTTGCCTTCCCAGGTCAACACAACAGAGCTGGGACTAGCTCTGAGACCTCATAATGGTTCAATGCATTATTTGGGGATTTTTATTTCCTTTACTTGGGGCTAAGGGAAGCTAGGGGGAGCCATGTGCCTAGAGCACTGGGCCTGGAGTCAGGAAGACTCCTCTTCCTGAGTTCAAATCCAGCCTCAGACAATGACTAGCTGTGTGACCCTTAGCAAGTCACTTCACCCTGTTTGCCTCAGTTTTCTCATCTGGAAAATGAGCTGGGGAAGGAAATGGCAAACCACTCCAGTATCTCTGCCAAGGAAACCCCAAATGGGGTCACACTGAATTGGACATGAGTGAAAAATGACACCGGCACAATGAAAAGGACAATTGTCACGGTACAGGCTCTGCTATGAGCTGACCAGGAGGCCGTGACGCCATGTTGAGTGGCTGCAATGAACCTCAAGCTCTGCCAGCCCCCAGTGCACCCTGACCAGAGACCTCTGTGTCCTGGGCACATCACTTCACCTCTGTGTCAGAAGTGACTCGGACAGCACCTCACTATCATGGGCAGAGGGTGCTTGCTCCTCCAGGAGCCCCCTGAAGACCCAGGCCTGCTCCCGATTCCTTTTGGCCTTGGAGATAGGCCGTAAGGGGCTTGTCTGGGGAAGCTGAGCCCTCTCTCATACCCCCAGGACCATCTGTCCCCCTTGAGACCTAACCTTCCTCTTTCCTTCCCTCACAGGGCCCCAGATTTTCTATAGCAGCACCAAGTATGTCTTGTTCAGTCACTTTTCAGTCATGTCTGACTCTCCATGACCACATGTGGGGTTTTCTTGGCAGAGATACTGGACTGGTTTGCCATTTCCTTCTCTAGCTCATTTTACATATGGGGAAACTGAGGCAACCAGAGTGAAGTGACTTGCCCAGGGTCACTAGCTAGTTAGTGTCTGAATCCAGGCCCAGCACTCTGTCCCTGCTTGGCATGCTTCTGGGTGCAGGGGGGATTCCTCCTAGACAGAGAAGCACATTTCTAGGGATGGAAAGTGCCCTAGACGTGGTGTCAAAGCCCAGCCTCGGATTCTGGATCTCCTGCTGTGCGATCTTCGGGAAGACACTTAAACATCCAAGTCCAAATTTCCAAGGCACTTGAATGCTTACAAAGCACTTCTCCACAATCCTTGGCAGCTGATGGCAAAAGGATCACCTCATTTTGCAGGTGAGGAAACTGAGGGGTTAGATAACTTAGTCCCAGAGCCAATATTCAAACTCAGGTCTCATGACTCCACGGTCAGTGCCTTCCCCACCTTCTCCACTGGTAACAATCTTGGCATCACTTACCTCACAGGCTCCCCACTGGGGCTTCTAAATGATCTAGAAATAGGAGGTTAAGATGATTAACAATTGCCTTGGCTCTTGGGGAAGTCTCTTGTGCTTGGTGAAATCCTGCAAGATTGTGGAAAGAATTCGCTGATGAGACAAACTATGAGCAGAAGGCAGACCCTGGGAGCACAGGCAGAACCTGCCCCGAGGGATCAGTGGGGAGGAGATGCCAGGCCAGGCCTTCTCCTCCTCTCCTAGAAACAATTCTGTCGCTCATCTCTACCATCATTCTGTTTCCATTACAGAAATGCCCTGATTCAATTAAGACATGACCTCTCCAATTTCAGGTCTAATCTCCATTCGCTATTAATTAGTTTTGGATTGAGTTCTTCACCTGCAGCTCTGACTGTGGCCCAGCCTCCCACCCTAATGCAACTGATAATTCATGTAAGATTTAGTGTCCCAGATTTTCTCAGTTGAGTTATTGCAAAGTTCAGAAGGTAAGGGGGCTCTTCTCTGCAGGAATTAAGCTCTTAATTCTAATCAAGCTCCAGGGGCTTAATTTTGTGAAATGGAAGCACTAATGGCCAGCTTATGAGTCTGCATTTCAGGGAAGCTGACCTGAAAGCCAAGAAGCCAAGGACAAGATGTCACAAGACGGAAATGGTACCTATGTTCCTGCCCTTACTTAGTCTTCACCGTGTCAGGGACTGGGGTGGGGGGAGATGTATCAGAAGTTAGTTCAGGTCTGATCCCTAGGGGCTCTTGGGTGGGATGCTGGACAGAGTAAAGTCCTTCCTTCCCTGCACCCCATGCCTTCAACTGAACTGTGTTTCTAGGCCCTGAAGCCAACTTGCCACATAAAATGGACCTCAAGAGCCCTCAGGTCTCTGTGACCTCTAATAAGCTGAATTTATAATGCATCCATAGGGCTAAATCTAATCCCAAAGCAATCTAGCAATCTATGCACTAACCACCTGATAATGGCCCACTATTTTGGCTTAAGTGGATTGACTTCTAAGGACGCACAATGAACTTCGTGAGCTCCCTCTAGTGTGAATTTTTGATGAGGCAGACAGATGGGAAACGTCAGATGCTTTTAGTTCACCACGAGCTGGGGTGTGTGCAGAATGGGGACCGTCTAACCATTTCCAGCTCTCCATGCTTGGCTGAAAGGCCTGAGGATGGCCCATTCTACAGGATTACAGGACCCAGGCGCCCCTGAGTCCAGTCTCCCCATTTCACAGAGCAGTAAAACTAAGGCCCAGAGAAAGTGACCTGTCTACAGTCACACAGTTGTGAATTGTAGAGCTGGTCCTTCAACCTCAAACCCAGTGCTCCCAGAGTTCATCTTAAAGACGTGAGAGGGAGGTGAGGGTGCTTGGGAATAAGCCCTTTAAAAAATATTAGCTCCTTTGATCCCCAAAACAACCCTGGGAGGTAGCTGTTATGACCTCGTCTTACAGCTGAGGAAACTGAAGTGAACGAAAGTAAAATGACTTACCCAGGGCCACACAGCTAGTAAGTGTCTGAGGCTGGATTTGAACTCAGGTCTTCCTGATTCTGTCCGCTAGATGCCTCAAGTAACAACTTGGGGAGATTACAGTGGGGTGTGAAGATGTCTAATGGGCAAATCTCTTATGTAAACGCGGACGGATGTCAACATGTCTCCCCAGACAGTCCAAATAAACCTAGCACTCTCATTTGGTAAATATTTAAACACCTTAGGACAGCAAACATTGTTTCACGGTGCAGGACAGAATTATAAGGTACAGTTACTTTATGGTGGATGTAAAACTACAAAGGAGACCCTCCTGAAGACGTCCCGAGGGAAACCGAACAAGCCAGTGGGAACGTTCTTCCAGAGAGGCGAAAGGCCCAGCCAGGAGCCGTTCCTGGCAAGCACGGTGGACGCATCAGTGCTGCTCACGGGCACTAGGGGATTGTACTCGTGCAGGAAGCTCGATGGGCAGGAATCCGGAAGGGGACGGGAGTGAGGATGGAGGCCGGAGCGCCAAGAGCAGAATTTTCCAAAATTGGAGCCAAGACCAGTTGGGAAAAGTGGCCAAGAGAGGAAGCCCGTGCCAAGAGAGGCATCTGGCTTCTCTGAAGAAGGCAACAGTTGAAGCTACTGAAAACAACAACAGGGGGCCAGGAGGAGGATAGGAGTGGTCACTTTGTAGGTCAGCCCAAGGGCTAGAATAAAATGGAAACCCAATGGCTTTTTTCCCTTCTCTTTTTTCACCATATTAAAAAGGCAGTTAAACCAGATTGGGGGTTGGGAAGGACAGAAAGAGAAGAAAAATGGGAAGCAGGTGCTGGTGGTACACAAAGGAAATGGGGCTTCTCCACTCAATCCTCCATCGGGTTGAAAACAACTGTCATCTTAGAAATCGGGAGACTTGGATTCTAGCTTTGGCTCTGCCGTAGAATTCATGTGGCACCACGGACAAGGCCCTTTATCACCCTCAGCCTCAGTTTCCTCATCTGTAAAATGAGAAGGCTGGCCCAAACGATCTCTAAGATTCTGATTCTGTGATACTGTATTATCCACTCTATTTTTTTAGGGAAGAGGAACAATGGAAAGGCAAAACATCAAGTCAGCAACAGCCTCAACTAGATAAGATGCCTAAGGGGGAAAAAGGGCTATGTTTTATATAAGGAACAAATAAAAATTATATAATATATATATACACATACACGCACACACACATGTATATATATAGCACCATATATCTTTGGACTCAGCCTCCCAGGGCACTGAGGCAGACTCCTCCCCTGGCTTGCTGTCCTCTGCTCACTCTTGAGCAGACTTGGGCTGTGTTAGTCACCTACCACCTGGAATGGTGCAGGGGGCAGAGGGGGAAATTAGTGCCACAGCCCCACCCTGCCAAGGAGATACTACATTGCTGTTTCATTTTAAAAGTTAAAACGGCAGAAAGGTAGTTGTATCTGCAAGAAAATGTTTATTCTTTTAAACCCCACAGAATAAAAGAATTGCAGCCAAGACCAAGTACTGAACGAAAATGATGTCCCAAAGGGGAACAAAATGGGGGAAACCCTCAACACAAATAATCAGTGACAATTTTTCATGTTTTGCACAAAGATGAAAAATCCGTGACATTTCTGAGTAACACTTTTATGGTGACAATTATACAAGATGATTCAAAGGTGCAAAATGACAGCGACATGCACATCTGGCTGGAGCTAAAAGTTGTTTGTTTTGGGTTTTTTATACCAAAAGAAGGCCTGTGATTAAAGTGATGAATCTTCGAACATTTCTATTTTTACTGACTTGCTTATTCTATGTAATTTGTTTTCAAGGAGACATTACATGCCAATTACACGAAACTTTTTAAAAGAGCTGTGCTCTTCTAGAATCCCCAGCAAGAAAACCAAACTGATCCACTGGGTTTCTGAATTTTCCTAGTGTCCAAATAGAATTTTGCCTTGCCTGCCCTCTCCCTTCCCTGCTCCATTCTGAAACACTTCCCAAAGCTGCCAGTGCAGTTTCCTACCAATGTATACTAAACACCTGAAACTGAAGTCTTGGTGCAATTTATGAGTTTCTTTAAAAGAAAGAACTTAAAAAAAAAAACTCCTTGGCACACTGGCTGAGAAAGTTGGTCATGCTCAGCTGTCAAACAAGGGATGGTACGGAGTGGAAATCACAGTTAAATAAATGAAAAAACCCCACACACCCAGAACTGCTGCTTTTGTTAGCCATCTCGACAGTTTCTGGCATACAGCACACTGCACAGCCCAGCTCTCCCTTCTCTAAGGTTCTTCTCCGTTTCACTACCTGGGCTCTGGGCTCTTTCAGGGGGGTGGTGACTGAGGCAAGTAACAGAACGCTCGAGACCCAGAGGAGGTGTGACACCTTGGTCGCCACCACCAACGGTCCAGCGGCACGTCCACTTTTTGCAGGATGATCTGTAATGAGCTAGATTGATGTTGAAACTAAATGATGGGGAAGGGGGCATGGTTTTAAAACAACCAAGTCTCCTCTTGAAATATCTCTTTCCCAAGGCACTGTGAGCAGGACTGCTAGCGAGGGGAACACTGAGGCTGAGCAACAGCTGCCGTGACATTACCGGCCATTCCTGCTGTTTTCTCCCATACGCTTCCCCAACACCCCTTCAGTTTGTCTGGCCCTCAGAGGGGGCGGGAATCCATTTTTTTTCCCTATGACATCAACATCCTCTTCTTAAATACCAGCTATAAAAATCAAAGCTTTGTTAGATTTTGAACCCTTTCCACCTAAAAACTAAAAGAATTTTCATCATTATCCCATCCAATATGCAGGTTTAGCTTGATTATTTCAAACAAAAGATAAAAAACAAAAACAGAAAAGAAAAAAACAAACCAAAGGGAAGGGTTGAGAATCAAGCAAAGCCCTGCATTTTTTTTTCAAGAGGAAACCATGCAAGAGGACATAAAAGGCAAAATTGGCTATGTGAAATCCAAGAGTTGTTTTAATGCATTGGCCGAGAAAAATAAATTGCAAAGTTCTGTGAGGTTTTCTAAAAATTTACAAGAAAAACTGATGGGCAGTTCTAATCAGACTTGGATGTTCTCCCCACCCCCCACCCCCTTTCTTTTTTTCAAATGACAACATATACAGTCCCACACAATACAATTTTTTTTTTATCTTGACTGCAAGAGATGCTCCTTTGCGATGCCTTCTATGTGACCAAAACGTTGGGCAAATACAAAGTTGGCATTCATTTCTTCAGGGGCTGATAGACAGAGGCATTGGGATCAAGTCCAGATGGGCTGGTCTCCACAAATTTGGAAGAATAATGCGGGGAAACAGGACTCAGGGGGCTGGTGGCTGCAGTGTACGTTATGCTGGGCATGACCGCCATGACTTCCGCAATCTTCTGTTTGAGGTCCTTGATTTCCTGATCTTTCTGAATGATTTGCCCTGGAAGAATAAAGACACGGCATTAGACAGCGTCAGCCGCCTCCCTAACAGCCTCTGAGGCATCCGGATTCAGGGGAACGGTGGTGAGAGGCAAACTGTGAGGAGGAAGCAGAGCCAGGGACTTGGGTAACATGTCTATTAAAAACCCCCTCTGCACAACTACTGCTTTTGTATGTCCAGAGGACAGGGCTTTAGAACCTTGACTGATTTATGTCTCAGGTGTTGTACACCTGTTCGTATATGGCTCCCAGGATGGTCACCACTGAATTTAGTGGTGATGCCACCACGTCCACACCAAGAGAGGTAGCCTGCTACAAAGGCACTCCAAGCAATGCACCAATGTCCAGAGGCTTGGCCTTGAGGCTCGGCTCTGGCAATAATTTGCTGTGTGACTTTCATTAGGTTGTTTGACTTGTTAAGAGTTTCAGTGTGCTCCGCTATAGACTGATGGGGCCGGGTCTTTAAGATGGTGTTCATGTGCTAAGACCCTTGCTAGCTGGGACAATCTGCGTTCTACTTCTTAGGCGTCCATCAGCCCTGATGCTACGTGGGCTCCAAGGCTCCTTCGGACTCTGAGATTCTATGACTCCAAGTCACATGTGTTGAGTAAGCTGAGGACTCGTTGCACACTTTGAAAGAACAGCAGAGGTACCAGGCAAGTGGGAATATCTTCACTTCAGACAGTTCTTGTGTCATTAACACAGAAATGGGGGCCACTGAGAGGCCTTCTCCTTCACAAAGTGTGGTTCCAAAATGGGAAGACTGATTCCTACACGTCACCCATCACTCGTGGAATAGTGAGCATGCTGGGCCATTCTCCCCATTGGCAAGGTCTGCCAGCCTGGGACACCCCGACTACACTCCCTTGCTCCTCTCATCTCCAACCACTGCCTGACCTCCCCACCTCATCTTCCCGGCTGCCCTCTTCCAATTCACACAGCACTGGTTCAGGCCCTCGTCACTTCTTACTTGGACCATTGGCCTAATCCAACCACCTCCTGACCACTCCCCTTCCAATCCAGAGAGATCTTTCTATGGCAAAGCCTTAGGCACATGGGCCTCCTCTGCATCCTATTCCTTCTACTCTTTGCCTTGCAAACATTCCCCATCCAGCTCTTCCTAAGCGTTCCTGTCCTTCCAGCCCTCTGTGCTCAGCCAAAGTCTCCCCCTTACTGACCCTCTGCTTAACCCTGCCTCTCCACACCTTTGCCTGGGCTGCCCCCATGCCACAGTGCATTCCTCCTTCACCTCTGTCTTCTGCAGAGGCTCAGAGGCCATTCTCCTACACGAGGCCCATCCAGATGAACCCTGCTGCTAGCATCCTAGCAGGGCCAATGGTTCTGAAGACCAACCAATGCTTTTAGTGTCACAAGAGAGATCAGAGACTGAAAGAAATAAGAACACATCTCTATGCAGGGAGAATTAGAAAAGGCCAAGCGCATCCAGAGGTGCCAAAGCGGTTCAATGCCTGAGGTTTCCAGTGGAAACCCTTCCCATTCCTCTGTGTGCCCCTAGTGGACAATGGCCCTAGAGGTGGCTGTGTGGCACAAGGGGCACCGCCCCTGGAATCTGCAGACCTCGAGAGGCCTTTCTCTGTCACTTGGCTAGCTGCATGACCACGGGCACCTCACGTCATGTTTCTGAACAGCAACAGGGTGAGATGGAGATGAGAACTACACAAATTCCCTCCCTTCCAGGGCTGGGCTTACCAACAAATGAGACAGCCAACTAACCTGCCAACATACCTCTGGGATACAAAGACAAATCAAACAGTGCCTGCCCCTGAGGAGTTTGCATTTATTGGGGAGAAACGACAAACAACTCTCACACACACACACACACACACACACACACACACACACACACACACACACACACACGGTAACTGGGTGGGGCTAGCCAATGTAGGCAATCAGGAAAGGCAGCCAGGTCTTCTATGGGGTAGATTTCAGGCATGCTGGATAGACAGCCAGCATGGGCAAAAGCTCAGAGAGAGGAAATGATGGGAAGCTCTTTATCAACTAAATGGTTGTTTCTTTTTAAACCCGGAAGGCCAAGGGGAATCAGTGAAACTTCTTAAGAAGGGCAGTGACAGTGTCACAAGCACTCAGGTGGCTTTTCAGCACCACTCATCTCCAGGCAGTCACTCAGGGGAGATGACAGGGGGATGTCAGAAGGGGTGACACAGGGGAATCCTCTTTGGGTAGATCTGCCAGGCCCTTCTTCTTGCTTTGGACGATCTGCTCTCCCATGTTGTTGGGAAGAGGTTTCCATGTTAAGATTCCTCCTCTTTCATGCCTATGACTCCTATGCTGGCCACCAGCTGACGCGTGGCCTGGATGAAAGTCCTGCAGAACTCCCACAGGCTCTGTCTATCCACCACAAAGAGAGTCTGCCCAAAGGACTCCCACCACTTCTGACTCATTCACATCTACCTGGGATTCCTGGGGTAACTCAGTGTGGCCCTGGTCGAGGTTGTGACCAGGTTGTCCAACCTATAGATCTCTGTGAAGGCCATAGCCTCTCATGTGGAGACTTTTGACAGATCTCCATCACGCAAGCCTGCACTAGACATGGCATCCAGCTTTGCTGGAGGACCTGCCCATGAATGGTTACTCCAGAGCCCCTGCCCGAGGGAGCTGGTAGCTCCCTTATGTTGGGACTAGATAGCCATCTCAAATGGAGCTGAGCTTCTTCAAGTTCAACAGCTTGGCCTCTGGTGGGAAGCCTGTCCCAGACTGCCTGGAGAATGGGAACTGGATGACCCTTGGAAGACACAGAGTGGTCACTGTTGGAACCCTTGGATTTCTACTTCACAGCACCGCTGTGATCTCAGACATGGCATGACATGGGGTGGCCTGCATGAAGCTGATCTCCAGTCAGCTGGCTGCATTCTTCAGGGCCTACAATTTCTGGTGGTGTGGGAGGGGTCAGGGGAGGCAGAAGAGGAACCTTCAGAGAAGAGTAGAGCAGCCCACAGTAGGGAACATTTAACATTTCAAAAAATAGCCTAATGGCCTTCCAGTTAGAACTTACTACCCTACACTCTAATCTTCACCTGTTAGTAGTTAATTCCTATATATAAAAAGGTGCTGGAACACTGGCCCAATTTACATACATTTGTTAACACACTGCTTGACTTTCAGTGTCTGGGAGTGCCCTTCACATCTCTGATCACTGTAAAATCTATACTGTCTGAAAGCAAAACTGGATTTTTGAGGATTGGATGAGACCTTCTATCTCCATGGATATTTACACCTTTTCTTGCCCACCTCTTGCCCGGACTATCCAGAAAGCTTTCTGTTTAGTCAGTCTCCCTGTCTCAAGCTTCTCCCCAGTCCAATCCAGCCCATCCCCTGTTCAGCTGCCAGGTCTGACCACATCCCTCCCGAATTAGCCCCAATCATAAGCTCATCCATGTGACACTCAGAGCTCTTCACAACCCAGCTCCTTCCTACACCATGCTTCCCTTCATACACTTAGGACTGAGCTGCACTGGCCTCCCTGCGGTCCCCAGCCCACGACCTTCCACCTGGCAGCCCTCAGCTCCAGAACGCTCTCCTCTCTCCCCTCCTACCCCCTGCACTTGCAGCTTCCCTGGGATCCTTCAATACTCAAATACCACCTTTGGCAGCAGCCTCCCCTGGTCCTTTCTCCCTCACTCTACACTCCCTGTCCTCCCTTCCCTCCCAGATGACTTTCTACTTACACTGTATATGTAGATCTTGAACGTACAGTTATTCACACGTTGTCTTTCCCATTAGAACGTAAGCTCCTTGAGATCAAGGACCATGGGTTGTTTTAAAATCATTTTGCCTCTCTCCAGTGTTTTCTGGCACACAGAAAGCGCTTAATAAATGCCTGCTGCCTGACTGACCCGTGACCCAGTCCAGCCGTACCTTGGGCAATCTCGAGCTGCCGTTTAGCATCTCCTAGAGCAGAGAAAAGATCCAGCTTGATTCTCGTCTCGGCACTCAGGCTATTTTCTAAGTGCTGGGTTTTATCTTGCATGGCTGACAGTGCTGACATTAACACCTCTGTATCCTTCTCATTCTCTTTGTATTTCCGGAGCTCCTAAGAAGGGCAAGGAAACTAGTCAATTCAACAAAGACACGTACGTGCTGAATACCGATTCTGGGATGTCTGACGCAAGCTTTGTGGGATGCATATAAATGAATAAGGCTAATAATCTAGTCTCATGAAATTTCTACTTTGGCAGCAGAGCTAAAACACCCATTTAAGTAGCTATAATACAAGGCAGAAATATAACCAACGCAAGGGAGATCTCCAAACAACATAGGGGTTAGATTTAATGAAGGTGAGATCAGTTCCAGTGAGGAGCATCAGGAAGGAGATATGGGAAAGGGAGAATGTGAAATAAAGGAAACATTTTTACAGGCAGAAACATGGGGGAAGGCAGAAGGAGGGAGACAGAAGGTCCATCCCAAACATAAGAGGCAGATCCAAGGGTCACAGAGTTAGAGGCAGAAGGAAGGACCTTCAGAAATCCTCTAGTGCAGAAGTGCCAGACTCCAAGTTGAACCAGATTAAAACTTGGGTGGGAAATATCTAACAAAATAAAAATACAACAGAAATAACGTCACTCTGTGGGATCCTAAGTCAGCGTGCTGCTCTAGAGACAGGTTTCCATTTTAGTTTGACGCCACGACTCTAGTCCAGGCCCCTCATCTTGCAGACGAGGAAGCGGATGCCCAGACACTTGCCAAAGCGCCTACAGGACAGAAGTGGCTGGGTGGGCCAGAACGTGAATTCAGACCCTGACGCTAAATACAGCATTCACTAGGAACTTGATGGGGAGCAAGGGAAGGTGTGCACAGGGTGAGAATGGGACCGTGGAGGCCATCTGATCTAGAGAGACTACAGAGCTTCCTGAAGGTGGGGAGGTTTCATTTGGGAGACCTCGGGACACCCTGAAGCAGTGGTTCTCAATCTTCTTAATGCCACGACCCTTTAATACCCGTATGTGGGCGTATCTGCACCAGCGGACCTACATGGAGACGATAGAGGAGCGGTGTCTTGGTTCCTAAGACCATCAGGAATATGTTTTCCCATGGTCTCAGGCAACCCCTGTGACAGGGTTGTTGGACCCCCAAAGGGGTCACAACCCACAGGTTGAGAACTGCTGCCCCGAAGAGTTCTGAGGAGAGGGCTAGCTTAGGGAAGTTTCCTGGGCTCTGCGAGGAGGAGGGCCTGGGGGAGGGAAACCAGCACTAATGCTACTGTCCCCGGTGTCCAAGTAGGAGGTGAGGAGGGCCTGGCGGGGGTGGGGGGGGTGGCAGCAGGAGGTGAACGAGGCACTTGAGCAATCTTGGGTTCTGTGCCAACAGCAATAATGCCTGGATGTGGGTTGGGGGGCTAAGGGTGGTACCCTCACTATAAGGGAAAAGGAAGGACCTGAAGAGTGAGGTTTTCCAGCTTAGGCGTCTGGGAAGATGGCAGGGCCATCAGCAGACAGAGAGCATTCAATTCAGCAGACACTGATTAAGTGTTTGCTGTATGCATGGTGCTGGTGGTATTCACCTTAGAGAGTTTTCTGGGGGGAAGGGAACAAGGCAAGAAATTAACCAGAAAACAGTAAGAAGTAGTTTGGGTTTCACTTTGAACTGAATAGTCTGAATTCTCAATTCAAACTCCCCCCCTGTGAGCTCAGGAACTGGAGCACAAGTAAGTGCCTTGGAGTTTGGGGGGCTGGAGCCCTCCTGTTAGGAGCATTGTTATATCAGGGTGCACAAAGCAGGCACTTGGTGAAAACGATCTGCATTTGCAATGGGCCTCTTACAAGGCAACAAAGCCCCCTGCCCTTCCCCAGAGAAGGCTTCCTTGTTGGCATTGTGGAAAGCAACAAAGGCTGAATTCCTTGCCTGCTGCTATTTTGGGGAACTGCAGCTGAACAGATGGTCTCAGACTGCCCAGGAAATGCCAGAAGAGCTCTCTTCTCTTTGGACCAGAGGCTGAAACGGAGGCCTATGGCTGGGAGTTACAAGGAGGCAGGCTTGGCCTCAATACCAGAAGAAATCTCCTAACAATTCCCAACAGGGAATGGGAGACCCCCCCCACCCTCTGCCACTGTTCTCCCAGTGACAGGAGTGTGCAAGGACCCAAAGAAGGGGGTCACACTATCTGGCCTCTAAGGCCCTCTCAAACCCCAACAGTCTATGTGGGATTCTGATTACTTAGGTAAATTATTTTATAGCAGGCAGCTCGCCTTTTAAAAACAACCACAAAAAGGTCGTGCAATTGGCACTCTGGAAAGGCACATAGAGTCCCTGGTGAAGGGAGGGCCCCTAGCTGAGGCTGCTGTGTCGCCAGGATCAACGTCAATGCCCCAATTCGTCTCTATTAGCTGGCACCGATCTGGAAGGAGGCAGGTCTGGGGTGGGGTTTTGGGGTGAAGGAAGCCACTGTGAAGGGTCTCATGCTCAGTAGCCAGGGCAGCAGGAAGACCAGCGACTGGGATTAGGCCTGGATCATGCCCACCCCACCGTCCTCCCCCTCTTCTTACCCACAGTACCAAGACAGCCAGAGGGAGGATGAGGAGGCCAAGCTGCTCACACTACTGCTGTGAGGAAGGCCACCTAAAAGCCTACTGTGCCAACACACTGATGCCCAACACTTCACCACTCCCAATTTCTAAAGTTCCATGTTTTCAAATAGTTTACAAATTGCATGAGGTGTCAACCGACTCACTTTGCCTTCACGGGTCTGAGTTTCCTCATCCATAAAAGGGGGATAAAAAGGACTTGCCCTCCTCCAGGGCCGCTGTGCAGTTCCAGTAAGATGGCAGATGTCATGTGTTTTCTAGTGTGTAAATGAGTTTCTAGTCTAGAGAACCTTTAAGGCCCTTTTGGGTGCCAAGAAAGTCAAAGATTCAGATTCCTCATAGTGGGCATAAAAATCATGGCATTAGATTCATTTTAAAGCTCTTCTTCAGACACAAGTACTGTTAAGATAGCGTCTGGCAGGCAGTAGACAAAATAAACTCCTGCTGATCAACTGAAGGACGTTTTCCTAAGAAGCAGACTTGGGGGACATGAGGCCTATCAGTCTCCCCGGACTGCTGCTTTTCACTCTTGAGGATCTCCATCAAGGGGGGAACTTCCTCCTCACCTGAACTTTAATTTCTAACTCTCTGATCTGGTCTTCCTTCAATTTCATGTCGATCGTCAACTTCTTGCACTCTGTCTCGAGCTCTCGGATGCGATTCCGTAAGGTTTCGGTGCATTCTCCTCTGGAAAAGAGAGGGGAGGAGGGAAAGGATTCACACAAAGATGAATCCCAGCACAGGAGCCCAAGCTCCCCCTCACCCGGGGCTTGGCACCCCTCTGCAGCCCAGTTTGCCCCTCCCCAACCGACCTCTACCTCCAGCTCCCCAGGCTGTGAAACATGGGAGCTCGTTCCTAGACAGTCAGATATGCAGCATCCTGGGAACTCAGGCCTTTCCAACAGGAGCATAAGAGGGCAAGAGAAAGCCTTGTGGGAGGGCCTGACTCTCCAAGCCTATCCTTCCAGGAAGGTGCTGTGTGATATGGACAATGATCTGTCTTTTTCTGAGCTTTTGTTTCAATTAAGAAACAGGGAGGGCAGTGTTCATCTATCTCACGCTGATGGTGACGGATGGCCCGTCACCAGGCTATTCTCTATGCCTTATGACAGTGGCAGAGGAGTGAAAAGAACACTTAAATCATGGTTCTTGACACTGACCAGCTAGGTGATCTTGGCAAGTCACCTGCTCTCCTCTCTGTAAAATGGGGGTGATATTTCTTGTACTACCGTACACTTAATAACCCTTAAAGCGTTAAATAAATGAGAGCTATTAAATTCAAATAAGTTACTAAGACGTAGGGCAGAAATAAAATGAATTCAGCCTTCCCCTCAGCCATCTCCCAAAGAGGCAGACTTCAGAACGGCATAACTTTTGCCCACGTCCTTTTACCTAGAAGATCCTGAACGTTACAAAAGATACTCCATACGTGTATGAGCAATTTTTCAACAAGAACAAGACCCCAGAAAAAAACCAGGCTTCAACTTTTATGGAGGAAAATTTGTGTTGCACATCTCAAAGGATGTTCCCATTTTTTGTCTAAGGGACATTGCAGAGTAATGCCCAGAGGGCAGTGGGGTCTCCTAACAGAGAATTCTTAGGAAGAGGACAGGTGGGATTTTGGAGGTGATCTGAGGACAGTCCTGCTTGGAGGCTGGCCAGAGATCCCCTATCATAATACCAGGAACATTTTCTCTAAGTGTTCTTTTTTTCTCCAAAGCCCAAGAACCTAGAGGGGCTGGCTGCAGAGATTGACAGCACTGTCAAGGCAGCTAGATGGCTCAGTGGCTAGCACTGGGCCTGGAGTCAGAAAGACCCAAGTTCAAATGTGACCTCAAACACTTATTAGCTGTGTGATTCTGGACAAGTCACTTAACCTCTGTTTGTTTCAACCCACTGGAGAAGGAAATGGCAAACTGCTACAGTATCTTTGCCAAGAAACCCCATGGACAGGATGGCCCACTGGGTCATGAAAAGTAGGACAGGAGTGAACACCTGAAGCACAACAAAGGATGGATGATGCTAAAAAAACAGAGTCAGACTGTGGATAGCAAGGAAGGGCCCAGGAATTCTAGAGTTTTCATCTCCATCTGAAGGAGAATGATTATTTACCAATTACTATGCATATGCAAAAACCTAAAAGAAGGCTATTAACATGCCAAAGGTTGACAAGTAAATTGCTTGTTTAATAAAACAAAGCAAAATTCATGGAGGAATTACAGTAGGATTATACCACACAGATGCAAATTAGGGTAGAAATTAAAAATAGAATAAACAATAATTTACACTCACCCTGCATCTGCAGATTTTCATGTATTTTGTCAACAAGTATAAATGGTCCCATCTTGCAGATGGGGTGAGACCCAGAAATCTCAGTGAGAAGTTTGTACAGTGAGCTGGAGATGAAGAAATGTGCCTTTTAATCTTCTCACCCCCTTGGAATGTAGAGCAGTAAGACTTCAGATGGGGGATCCTCAGACACAGAGGTCAGGTTTTTGTTGGATAGACAACTCTCTCTTTTCACTGAGTGGCTAATCTGACCTGACCCTAATAGACACTTGCATTTGCTTCTCCTGTCCCTCTCCAATCACGTCCAAGCAGATGAAGGCAGCTACAGAGGAGGAGTCATACTAGGCTGCGGGGTGCGTGGCTTGGGATTTTACCCTCGGGGTGCCTACCTTACTGTGGGGCCTCTGGGCATTTGCTGTGTCTACAAGCGCTGTCTACCTAGAATAATTTAAAAGGGCAATTGGGGAGATTCCAAAATGAAGCAAGCCTCTCTTCAAATCAAATTCTTGGGAAACAAGTTTTATACTTAGGCAGATAAGAGCTGGAGTAAAACTCTTAGAAAACCTTTCAGGAAGGTCATCCCTTTGACCATCTACTCTGAAGCAGAGGAGATGGCACAGTATAGAGGAACAGAGTTCTAGACATGGATCTGTGCCCTCAATGGGCTAGTGATTTCAGATATAGGAGGCTCAGTTTCCTCATCTGTGAAATGGAGATAATACTGCATCAACACCACTTACTTTACTGGGTTGTTCTGAGGAAAGCACTTTGCAAACCATAAGTTTGCTACAGACATGTACAGTGCAGCAGAGGAAGGATGCTAGATTTGGAGTCAGAGGCCCTGGGTTCAAACCCTAGCCCTCCTCCTTACTATCACCTGGAGGACTTTGGACAAGTTACCTGTGTACTGTGAAGCTGATAGCTTCATCTGTCAAATGAAGGGGTCGGGCCCCATGGTCTCTGAGTGCCCTTTCAGTGCTAAATCTAGGCTCCTGTTCCAAATGTTAGTGCCACCATTCCTGTATCAGAGGTAGCATGGCGCAATGGATAGAGCTGACGGGTACGACATGTGTCTGCCGCAGACACACATTGGCTTAGTGACCACGAGCAAGTAGTTCAACTTCTTGGGCCTCAGGTGGCAATTCTCTGTGGTCAAACAGTTACAGAGTTGTCAACAGCCTCCATTGGTGGATCACCCACCCGGGGGGCTTCCTACTTTGATGGAACTCCAAGTTAAAAAAAAATCCCACCTGAGAGCCTCATGAGGCCTGTGAGACACAGACTCGTGATCATAAAGGTATCTATGAGACCTAGCTGTGCCCCAAAGGGCTCCCAGCATGTCAAGTTACAAGTCCTATCTTCACTTTGGGAAAGCCAGTCTCAGATCCAAGGGGGCTGAGCTGGCATCCAGTACCTGGTAGCAGCAGCAAAGGCAACAGCTCGGGCAGCAGTTGCTTCTTCTAACTTCTTCCTTTTCTTCTCCTCCATTAATTGCTTCTCTACAAAGCTTCGGGCCTCCTGCTCCGCTTTCAGTTTTTTCTCCAACTGGCTGATGGTCTGCTTATCCTTCTGCTTCATTTGGACAGCATTATGTAATCTGTGGGGAAATAAGTTTTGTGAAAAGCTTTAGGACTAGAGGTCCCCACTGTGAAAGCTGCAGACAACAATCTCTATCAGATCCAGGCCAAGGCAAAAGGTAGCTCAGTACCTCAATCCGTGTTTCCTGGACTAACGTACCCATGAAACATTCTGGGGCATGAAATACCTTTACGGAATCCATAAATCAAACATTTCCGGTTAAAGCCACAGACCCCTACGGGGAGGGGCTGGGTGATGCATTAGTTAGGGCCGAGGTTACAAGAGTAATGTTTGTAACAACACAATGCTTTTCCTAGACTAAGCATTTAACAAGGCTTTTTCATTCATTCATTCAATACAGGGAAAGAACAGATAGGAATCTGTGAAGGTTAAGGAATAGCAGTCTTAGGACCTGCAGGATACTAGGATTCTCAGCTATTTACGGATCAACATCCACAGCTCCTATGGAATGTATTTTATTGTTTAATACTCACGGAATGAGCTGTATTAGAGGATACTGGAGTGAGCGTGGCTCCAGCTCTGAGACTGATGAGAGAAAGGGGAAATAACACTCCCTTGGGATAGGTAAGACACAAATTTGGGGAAAAGCAAGAAAGGTATCCAGGGGAAAGGAAGCTTCTGATCGGGTGCTAAGGGATGGCCGATGAAGAGAATCACAGAATCAACCCCAGTTTTTCAGAGCACCCTCAACATTGCACTGAACAGAATGTTCCCGCAAATAGAATCTGGGGCAAATCTGGATAAGAATTTACTGTGATGTATAAAGGCATCAACAAAACTTAACTTTTAAAAAAGGTCATACTGAGGAACAAGTACCTTCCTCCAGACATTCCTGTCACCCACCCTGCAGACTCTCTGCTCTCTAGCTGTGGATCCCTTTTGGCAAGCCCTTCATTCAGAGTTATCCTAATTGGGATGAAAAGCTCCAGCCCTGGAACATGCCCACTCCACCATCCTCCCTCTCATCTTACTCAGAGTACCAAGACATCCAGTGGGAAGCCAGGCTGCTCACACTGCTACTGTGAGGAAGGCCACCTAAAAGCCTACTGTGCTGTCACGCTGATGCCTAACACTTCACCACTACCAATTTCTAAAGTTCCATGTTTTCAAATGGTTTACAAATTGCATAAATTCTTTCTGTGGGAAAAGACCATGGAACCTCTTAAATATGAAAACTGCCCTCCAGCTAGAGATTTTTAAAAACCAAACTGACCAAAATGAAACTCAGAAAAGGTTCTGGGAAAAATTACTTGGGCCTTAAAAAGACTCAAACATGACTGCTCATCTCTGTAAGTGAAACCAATGAAAACTTTGTCATTTTTTTTTCAGTTCTAGAAATGGAAAATTAGTCAAGTGAATTCTACAAAAGAAAGATAAATGCCAAACAATCTATTTTCAAGGTTGACAGTAAGTAGGATGATTTCTTGACAATTTTAATTCAAAAGTTCCAAAGCCCAACCTCTTCTTTCTTCCTTCCTTTCTAAACTAGACAACTTGAAACACACATTGTTTAAAGGGAAAGAATGTGACATTGAACGATGGCTTTGTGGTCCTTTCTAGCCTCTTCTGTCGGCATGCACCGAGTCTGATCCTTGTTTGACAGGTTCACAGCAGTACACGCAGGCTGTTCTAATCCTGCTTGCTTTGTCTACCTTGAGTCACTTCAGACGCAGCTTTTAAAATTCATTTACATTTCTAGTGTTCGTTTTTAAAAGCCCCACAGTATTTTTGGCCATTGCTATACCATAATTTGTCTAGCTATTCTCCAAATGTTGGATAACCCCTAACTTTTTGCTATTACACAATAAAGAGGCTGCACATACATTTACAGACAGGGGTTCTTTTCTCCTTTTGCTAACATTTTTTAGTCATCTTGGGTGCAACTGGTAGGCCAAAGGGTATGATCACTTTCAGAACTATGAGCTCAACTTATTTTTCAACCAAGCTAAAAAGAACCCCCACAAATCAAATGTGAGTGACATCATGGGCAAAAGAATATGTCTTAAGAAAAGAATTTGTTTGGCTCTGGGGGAAAAAACTGGCAGATTCTACACATGTTATACATGTGACAATCTCCATCAGTATTAAAATGAATGAAACACCCAAAACCTTTTAAAGAAAACACTTTACTAATGACTCTATCTTTTCCTCCACTCAGTTCCTCGGACTGCAAACACCTTTGCTCTCAGCCTGGGATGACAAGTGCAATTGGCCAGGCCTGGTGTTAGAGCCTGGAGTGAGAACCTACTTGTTCTGGAGCAGCTCATTCTCTTGTCGGAGTTGGCCAATTTCTGAGCGAATCCCTCGCTCTGTGCTCGTCAGGGAGCTGATCTGACTTCGGAGCTCCTGTTCCACCTGCCTGCTGGCCTGTAGGTCAGCCTTTAACTTTTTAATGTCTTGTTCCAACCTGAAAGAAGAAAAAACAGGTGAGAGAGAGGGGCTTTTGCTGTGGTATATACTCTGGGTTCTTGAGAAACTCTACGGGCTCCTGCTGGAGCGAGTCAAGCATTAAACTCGGGCAGTGGTTAGGACCTCAGTCCACAATTACATCTTTAAAAGATGGGTCTCAGTCATCTTCTGTGAAAGGATTTTGGTCTTTAGAACCAGAAGGAAGCTTAGAGCTCATTTAATCTTCCAGTTCACTTTAGGGAAAAGAAAACTAAGGTCTAGCGGTATCCCAGGTTTAGAATCAGAACTGCTGGGTGCAAATGTCAGCTCCTTTATCTAAGAGCTTCCGGGTCTTAGACAAGTTACTTAATTAATTTTTCTGTGCTTCTCTAAGGCCTCTTCTAAACCCTATGATCCTAAATGAGATTAGGAGTCTTGTTCAGGACATATGGATTATAAAGTGCACAGCCAGGATTCAAACCTAGGCCCCGACTCCAAATCCGAACCTCTTTCCAATATACCACAAGGGTTGCTTCTGATTTCCCTCAAAGTCTTAAGATCATAGAAGGGGATGGGTTGAGGGATAAGATAAGAGTTACTGTGAGAGTATAAGTTGGGAAGGTACCTCTATAGTAGGACTCCCCATGGACCTTGAGGAGGGGGCTGTAGCAATGTCAACACTTTGTAGGACTACCAGGTAAGGCTTTGAGATCCATCAATATGTCATGACCTACTGGTTCATGTCAATAAAGAAAGCCACCTAAAAGATTATAAAAATTCCTTGAGACAATCTCCTAAAGTTGATAGAACCATGGGTAAATAACGTTTATGATGGTATTTATGACTGTAGCAGAAAACCTCATTAAGCACAGTTTAAAAAATTAGTAACAAAACCCCCATAAGTGCAAAATAAGATTACTTGCCTCTACTTATTTCCTAAATGGTAAGGATAAGGATCCTCAAGGGTAAGCTATGCCACCCATCTTTTCTTTTCCTTGCCAACATTCCAATTCTTTTGTATAACAACAGATTTCAATTCAACAAATGTTTACCATGTGTAATACTGTGTGGGACACAAAAATAATGTAGATTACTGCCCTCAAGGGGTTTACAAACTTGTCGGGATCCAATACAAACATGAATGCAATGCTTAAATAAGCACTCAAGGAAGTGCATGATTAAGAGATAAATGTAATGTTAAGGACAGAAAATACTGTAGAAATCCATTTGAAAGAATGAAAACACAATGTGTAATGAGGTCAAGAGCAGCAAGGAGAAGGTAGCCCTGAGCTCACATGTAAAAGATGGGTGGGATTTAGGAAGGTCGGGAGGGAAAGGGGAAAGGCAAGCTAGGAAAAGGGGAAAACACTGTCACAGGTTGAGGCAGGGCTAACCACAGTAATGAGGGGAACAGACTGGAGATCAGTCTAGTGAGAAGGGAGGAGTTTGCATGGGAGAAAAGAGGAAGGACCAGGGTTTAACTGACATAAAGGATGCTTTTTACAGCAGAATGGATAGCTATAAGAAAGGAAGAAGGGAAGAGAGAGAGAAAAAGAGAGAGAAAGAAAGAGAGAGAAAAAAGAAAGAGAGAGAAAGAAAAAGAGAGAGAAAGAAAGAGAGAGAAAGAGATAGAGGGAGGGAAGAAGGAATTTATTTGGTTATAAAATACATTCATTTAGTTTAATAAATACGTATTAAATGTCCAAAAACCATAGCCCTGTGCTAAATTCTGGATGTTATGTTGTTGATTTATCTCCCTACCTATCGCTGGTAGAATTTAACACCTTTACGTACTTTATGTCCTTGTCTGAAACAATGCCTTTCAAGATCAGGAGAGGGAAAGGGACCTGGAATGGGAAATCAAGAATCCTCTACACCCTGCTTCTAATAATTATTAGTTATATACTTTGGTCAAGTTGCTTCCCCCGTACCCCCAGCCTCCCTCCTCGCCCCTGTAGGCCTCAAACGTCCTCCTCTCATTAAGGAGCGTTGGACAAAGCGACTCCTACCCCCTTCCAGCGCTGGTGTTCTATGAGCTAAGGGACCTGCCAGTGGGCAGATGGCACAGCACAGTAAAAAGCTGGATGTGGAGAGAGAGAACCTGACTTCCACTCCAGGCCCTCTCATTACCTGTGTGACTTGAGGAGATGACTTAATCACTCCAGGTCTCAGCCTCAGTTTCCTTGTCAGTAACATGAGGAGGCTGGATTTGTTTCAGCTCTAAATCTATGCTCCTCTAACATTCCAGGATCCAAATAATCTGACTCAGGGAAGCAAAGACACTGAGATAGGTCTAGAACAGCCCATTAAGCTGCATCTTGGGTGTGCACATGCACCCAGGAATCAGGGCCTACGTTCGTCATGTTTTTGAAGGCAGGATTTAAGCAGCCACTGAGAATGAGAAAATTAAACTCGTGGACGTTTGATGTTATGAGCACACCTCCATTATCTTTACATAAGCTACATTTTAAACTTAATTTGTATTTCCTGTGAAAAGACAGCATATCAAGTTATTAATTCCAAATAAATTGTATTTAACCTTAAAAAAAAAGACTACCAAACCTCCAAGGACAGCAGCATGAAGTGTGGCAGGAAGTGGCTGTCCCCGGAGGGCAGAACCCCAAGAGATCCCAGTCAATCTAAAAGTCTCCAGTGGGAAGAGAGTTGGGTTTTATTATTCCTACGGCTGCTGCTTTGCTGTGCTCTGCAGCTTTCACTGTGCTAGCATGCAGAAAAATTTACGCACTGAGTTTTGGATGAATTATTTCAATTAGTAAAGGGCAGTGAATCCACCCACTCAGGCCCATCATGGACATTTGTTACCCAGGTAAAAGCCACTTGTCTTTCTAAGGTTGTGCTTAACCCTCTGGTGGAGGGTCAGGGTTTTTCTAGGTAAAATGTTAACAGATAATTTAGGTGTAGAGCAACGGGAACCATTCTGATTAAAGAATATCACAAAGGTTAATGAGAATCTTCAAATGCATTTCTAGAATTTCATAAAAATGTCTATAGTTGCAGCCCAGGTTGGATGCAAGTGCTGGGGATGAAAATGAATCAAATAAGGAAGTCTGAAAAGCCTTAAAACTAATTTCAGGACATTGAGCTGCCCATCCACCTAGGCTCACAAGCTTTGTCAGGGACAAAGCTTAGCTGAGAAAGCTATGATTCTTCCAGCAGTACAGTCTCTCCTTTCCCGGACACTTTGCAAAGGTTTCATCAGTCTCAGAATCAAACGAATTTCCTTCTTGCCCTGGTTCTTGTGGAACCAGTTTTCCTGACCAGCGGCTGTAATGGATGTCATCTCCACCTTAGAGTTCAGCAGTGTCTATCCTAAAACCAAGGGCTGGTTTGCCACGGGACAGTGGGCTGCCAAGGCGACTGGCCCCTTCACCAGGAAACATTTAAAAGACAGTACTGGTCTCCTGAGAAGGTGCAGTGAAGCCACCTCTTAAGTACAAAACAGTAGTGAAGCAAGGAGCAAGAAGCAGGCCGTCGTGTGGGCCAGTTATGGCCTGGCTCCCAGGCAAAACCTTCCTAACTCTGCTACCAGCTCCTTTCTTCGTCAGCCACTCCTACCCACTTATTAGGTCTCTATCCCACACTTCTCCCCAGCCATATAGTGTCAACACTTGCTCTAAATCGCCTGTCACTAATTCAGAAGAATCTGGCAAGAAGATTCACACGAAGGTATACACAGCTCATAATTATTAGAATTCTCACACAATTTTCATTCCTTAACCTAAAGATATGAAGCTCTAATGGCAAAATTTTAGCTATCAGTAACAGTTTGAATGGTAGGTAGAAGTATGTCATCACACTGCCCTACCCAAAAAGTACTAGGGTCTGACATCATATGGTTATAAAAATCTGAAGTAAGCACGTCCTTTACTGACTTAAGCTAGTGAAAATATTTTAGCTGATATGGGCATTGGTTTCATAGAAGTTTCTCCAAATATGTTAAAGCTGGAAGGGGCCTTAGAAGCCAGATGTTTATGCCCCATCTTAAAGAGGAACAAAGTGCAGCAAAGAGAGAGGAAAGGCCTTGCCAGGGACACCTAGCAAGTTAGTGGCATGGCCACACTGTCAGACCCCCAGATCATATGAGTATGCCATACATAGGTACTGGTTATAGATACACACATGGGTATTTATACAGTTCAACATGGTACTGAAAAGAGCACAGGGCTTGGAGTCAAAGCAGGGGGGCCTGAACCCCAGCCCTGTGGCTTCAAGCAGATGGCTTCTCTCTGGACCTCAGGATCTTCTCTATAAAACAAAGGGGCACAACTACATTATCTCTAAGTTTCTTTCCAGGTCTATACCCTATGCCTGCCTATGGACTTGTGATTTAATGAGTGGAGAGAATTATCAGGTTAGGAAACTCCTGCTCAATGCAAACTGGCACCTACTATGAACCTTAGAGTCAGTGTCTGAGAAGTGAAGGGAGTCACCAACAGTCACAGTGCTAGGTGTGTCAGAGTTAGGACTCAAACCCAGATCTTCTTGGCTTTGAGGCCGACCAGATATCTATCCACTACACCACACTGTCCTACCTCTCTCCCTCCCCCACATGTGTTTATCTGATCATATATGCAGGTGAGGATGCATACACATATATGTGTATGCACACATGTGTATAAATGCATACATACAGAGATGTGCTTTATGGTTTAGGGGCCTTTTTTAAAACAACCTGTAAGCTAAATAGCACATCTTACAGATGAAGAAACTGGGACCAGGACAGTTTAAATGAGTTTTACATGGTGACTTAACTAGACACAGGCTCTCCACTCAGGGCCAAGCCCAGAATCTCTCCCTACACCACACACTGTCTTTAACCAACAGCAGCTCAGTGAAGCAAAGATTGACCCATGTTGACTTTGCTAGAACTTTAGAAAACTGTTGATTTACGTACCTATAGGACTATCTCAGAGTGTGCACAGAGTGAGTCCTGAACATCTAGGAGTGGCTTCCCTGAGAAGCAACCCCTCCAGGAAACAGAGGCACACTAGAGAGTTACTTGGATTTCAATACTGGTTAGCTCTAAGAAGCTAGTGGGTACTTTTTAAAGTTTCAACACAAAATCAGTAACAACAAAATTCTATTCTATTTATATCTGGTCCCACCCACATTTCTTTTAGATGTCTTCCACCCATTTTTACATTGTAGGAGTCTTATGGGAACCCAAGTACATGGTCAGGAAGCTACAGACAATTCTGGCTTTTAGTTCTACTAGTTAAATAAGCCACACTAGCAAAGTTGCCAGAGATACCCTCAGCCCTAGAGAGGCAGCATTTAGAACAAAGTACCCCACCCTCCCTCTCACAAGGAGAGTTCTGAGAGCAGCAGCCATGAGTTTGCATTGTAAAACAGTTTGGTTCCTAAATCGGGTGAGGAAGCAGGGCTGACCAGTAACAGTGAGAAGGACAGGGGTGGGGAAGGCACAGCCTCAGGCCACAAGTGGCTCTCTAGGTCTTCAAGCGCAGCCCTGTAAGTCCCCCACCCCTGCATAACCTAATATTTTAACCTGGCATGTGAAACTTTCCAACAATATAGTTCTAAGCAACCTTCTCAGGCTTTTCTCCTCACTACTACCTCTAAGGAAATCCTCTGCCCCACTCGTTTTTACCCAAACACATCTTTGCACTTTCCTGCCTTCAGTAAGTGCTTAATAAATACTTGCTGACTGACTTAGTCCCCAGTCCCTAACACCCCCTGGTTGTGCCCCTACTGCTGGTCTGTATCCATCTTTCAAGCCCAGCTAAAACCTGACCTCCAGGCAATGTAAATGTGCATGGAGTGCCTGAGTACTGTGCCAGGCCTGGTGTCTCCCTTGTGAGGCCTGCCCTTACTACTCCAGGCTAAGAATGTCTTCTGTTACTCAGTGGCATTTACAATATGCTGCTCTGGACTGTGAGGTTCTTATGTGTAAAGTGAGGGCACCTCTCCTTGATCACAAAACTTAGAGCCAGAAGAGATCTTACATCTTTTACAAGTGAGGAAACGGAGGCTCCAGAAAGGTTTCGGTGGCATGTCCAAAGTCACACAGGTAGTAGTAAAGTAGGAGAATGGCTAGCATAATTCAGACCCTCTGACTCCAAATCCACGATGCCTCGGAGATGCTTTCTAACCTTCTTTCCAGCTCTGACATTCTATGATTTTCATAACTCTATGCAAAAAAACATCAACATTCATGGAATAAAGAGCTGGAACGATCTGTCAGAGTGTTTTGGCTTTGAATGGCAGCTGCGGTAGAAAACCCTGGTACAAGAACATCTGCATCCTCAGAAAGCAAATGCACAGGGAAAGGAAAAGCAACTGCTTTGTCTTAGTACCTAATTCCACTACTGCGTTCAAGTCTGAATTAATCATGCAAGACAAGACTTGTTAAGGGACTCAACAGCTGTTTCTGCAGAAAGCTTTGGGTCATAAATCATGACTATCTGAGGAATTCTGTCTCCATGCGAAACACAGTTTCGCTCCCTTTTAGGTAATTTATATTGCAGACATGCTGAAACTTATGAGATAACGTAGGAAAAAAACCTAACAACTAAGTATTCACCAGATGTGCTGTTCATAAAACCAGGCTTCAAATCAGTCCTGCCCCAGAGAACTTACTTTGCTGCCTGAAAGCTGTTCCAGAAATACCTGAATCAAGTTGCCCAAAGTCTGAGTTTACTCAATTTGCTTACAAGGCACAAGTGTCCAAAAATAAACACCCTGCTGGCCTAATTATAAAATAAAGCTGTATTACCAAGGTACTCAGTCTCTACTTTATAATCTGCTAAATACAAAAGCTAACAAACTAAGTCTTAATCAAAGGAAAAGCAAAGGAGAAAGAAAAAGGTGTCATGGGGCCTTCTGTCTATGTCTACCCAACTGGTCTTCTGGTGTGAAAATTAAATCCACATTTTAGCCCTTCACGAGGAACATTAGTGGCCAAGCTAAAACACCTCATAACAGTCACCAACAAAGCTGCCACCAGATTCTAGTTCTGTACAAGGTGAAAAAAGTAGTGCTGGAAGTAATGCCTTAAAGCAAAGGATGTTTAATCTTACCTGACCTTCCTTTTCGTACTGAAGCATCTGAACAGTCAGAAAAGCTAATGAGTCCTCAATGCCACACTAATAATCTAGTGTCCGGTAAGGGAGAGGGCAGTTCCACCCACCCTGGGCTGGTCGGACACTCCTGGAGTGCTGTGTGTTCAATTTTGAGTGGCACATTGAGGAGGGATGCTGACCACCTGGTGGCTGATGAGATGATGACAGGACCTGAAATCACTTCATATGGGGATCAGGTGAAGTGGGGAGGATGTTTAGGTTAAAGAAGAAAAGGCTTTTTTTGGGGGGGGGGAAAGGGGAGTGGGGAGAGAAGACTGAAACAGCTATCTTAAGATATTTGAAGGATTATCATGTGAAAGAAGAAAGAGATTTATTTTGCTCTGACCCCAGGGCAGAATCAGGGTTAGAGCATCAGGGAGAGAGTTTCCAGCTCCCTGGAATCTCTTCTCTGGCTGCCCTCAGAAAGTGGTCCACAACAGGTGCCTCCACTTGCCTTCTTAACTATCTACAATCCCTCTGCCCTCATCATTCCACTGCTCTCCCCAAAGTTACCAATGATCCCTTAATTGCCAAATCTCATGGCTTTCCTCAGCTCTCATCCTTCCTGACCTCTCTGGAGCTCTGACAATGGCAATCACCCTTTTCTCAATACTCTCTTCCCTCGAGGTTTTCATGACACTGCTTCTCCTCCTACCTGTCTGACCACACCTGTTTCCTTTGCCGGACCTTCATTCGCCTCATGCCTAACAACAGTAGGAGTTCCCCTAAGACTCTATCCAGGGCATTTCAGCTGGTGGACTCATCAGCTCCGTGGTTTCAATAATCATCTCAATGCAGGTGACTCTCAGATTGATTTGTTCAGCCATACTCCAGTTTTGCATCTCCAACTGTCTATTAGACAGACTGAACTGGATATCTCTCAGACACCTTAAACGGAACCTATTCTCTTTTTCCTCCTTTACTCTTCCTGCCGTCCTTGTTACTGCCAAAGGTGCCACTGTCCTCCCAGGCCCAGGATCAGAAACTTGTCATTCTTGCCTTTTTACTCACACAGTCTCCCCCGACCCCATCCCCAATCTATAGACAAGCCCTGCTGACTCTACCTTGGTGACATTTGCTGCAACCGGCCCCTTCCTCCTCTGACACTGCCACCAGCCCGGGGCACGTGAGTCCACCAGCTTCAAGTCTCTCCCCACCTCAATCCACCCTCCACTCAGCTGTCAGACTGAGCTTCCTAAAGTGCAGGTCTGATGATGTCATACCCCTAACCCTAACCCCACCCATTCAATAAACTCCAGTGGCTTCCTATTGCTTCCACAACCAAATAGAAAATCCCCTTTTATAGAGAGGGCTTTCACAGCCCTCCACAACCTGGCCTCCTCCTACCTCTCTAGTCCTCTTAAACAATTCAGTGACACTGGCCCACCTGGCTGAGCATTTTTTGCTTTCCTGGCATCCTTTGGGCCTCAGCTAAAATGCCACCTTCTAGAGGAAGCCTTTGCCAGCTTTCCGGACTCTCCTTCCCTTATCGGTAACCATTTTGCCTGTGCTCTGAGGCTGCTCCCAATTCATCTGGTATGGATTCCGTGTGCACACAGCTCTTTGCTTGGCATTCTCTCCTTTGGACCGTGAGCTCCTGGAGTGCAGGGGCTGCTTTGCCTTATCTTCTGTGTATCCCCAGGGCTCAGCACAAAGTTCAGCTACCCTGTAAGTAGGTGTTCAATGATGCTAATTCACTGACTAGAAAGAACTCATTAACAATTCGAACTGCCTAAAAATGGAGTAGGCTCCTCATCACAGGAAGTTTAGGGGAATGCTACAGAGCAGATACAAGCTTCAGGGAAATGGAGAACTAAGAAGTAGTCTATAAGGTCCTTTCCAACTCTTGAGACCCTGTGATTCTATGAAGTGAGTACCAAGGCCACTGGGGATTGGGAGGTACTCTATAGCTTCCTCCCTAGTTTGACTTTCAGTTTGTATCCAGGAGCATAATTATTTGTGAATATGCCTCATTTCCTTATTCAACTGACTGGACACTGTGAGGATGGAGCCAGAAAAGCTATGTGGCACAATGGGAAGGGCAAAGGATGCTGGTCTTGGAGACAAGACTCCACTGTCAGACCCAGATCTGACATTCACTAGCTGGTCACAGGACTGACCTCCTTGAGCCTGTACCCTCGTCTGTAAAATGGGGAGGAGACGGGCAGTCTCTAAGGAGTGTGAGGGGAAAAGCACAACAGTAAATTGTCAGCACTAGAGAAATGCGCTCTCTTTTCCTTTGCTATGCCAACATGTGGCAATTTGTACTCCATAAACACCCAAAGAGAAGCCCACTTGCCTGCTTCCTTGGCACTCTGTATCAGCTCCTTGGTTTGCCCTTTGTCTCTAAAGGAAATTTCAGACAATATTTAAAAACCTCAGGGAAAATCCAACTTTCAGCTAAATTCTCAGGGGCATTAGTCACTCAGGAAACAGAAATTTAACTTTTGAGGTAGTTGTGGAAAACATCAGGTCTTTCACCTTCAGCAGCAAAGTAGCTGCTATTCATCAGTTTCTTGAGATCTAACCCTATAACTTACTATCACTGTCTCCCTTGGGATACTGTCGCTTGGCCATCACCCTTGCTCTAGGGATGCTGACTAGCTTAACAATAAATCTATGTAGTGGACAACACAGGGTAGTGGGAAAGAAATGCTGAGCCTCTACTCTCCTTCCTACCAACCAAGAAAGTCTCATCAATTTCGTCCAAGATTAGCAGTAGCCAAGTCCTTATGCCAACAATTCAACAGGAAAATCAGTTCAAGGGAAGGACCCCATGTGGCCCAAGCTATTCCCCACTACTGTTTCCATCCATCTGCTATAGTTCTGATCTTGACTCTCAAGTGGTTTGACAAAGGCAGAAAAACCACTTCTAAAATGATAAAAAAAACCAAACAGCTTCCATTTATTTCCTATTTCCAAAAGCATATTCTTCATAACAACCTTATGAGACAGGCATGAGATAAGGTTTTTCCCTATGTGTTCATCTCCCATCTTGGTCACTGTGCACAGGCTATCAATCCTTGACATCTGGAATGAACTCCCTCCTCCCTTTACCTCACCCAAACCCTAGCTTCTATCACAGCAAAGCTGCAGACCACATGTGCTCTAGATGAGGCCTTTCCTGACCTTCCCAGTTGTTAGTGCAGCCTACTTCTTAAGATCACACTGCTTTTTTGGTCAAGACTTTTCATTTGTCTTTGCATCCTCAGCCTCTTGCAGAGAGTAGGCAATCAATTTAAGTCTACAAATATTCATTAAGTGAGGCTATAGCATGTATTATAGGAGAAAGAGCACTGGATTTGATGTCACAAGACTTTCACTTGAATCCTAATGGGCCCCTTTCTACCTGTGTGAGCCAGGACAAATCACTTGGGCTTAGTGACTTGGACTTCAGCCTCCTCATCTACAAAACAAGGCAATGGCATTAGGTACCTGCTAGGGTCCCCTCTCATTCTAACCCTAAGGTCTAAGGTGTAGAAGAGATTCATGCTTTAGACCAAAGATTGAATGACATGGCCTTCAAGATCCTTCCTGATATTACAGGTCTCCAACTCTGTGAGGGTCCCAAAGATGATGGCAGAGTCAGCACTCAAATCCTGCTCTTCAGAGTCTAAGTCAGCAGTTCTCAACCTGTGGGTTATGTTCAATTTGTAACAATGAAAATACATCCTACATATCAGATAGATTCATAACAGTAGCAAAATTACAGTTATGAAGTAGCAACGACAATAATTTTATGGTTGGGGGTCCCCACAACATGGGGAACTGTATTAAAGGGTCACGGCAATAGGAAGGTTGAGAACCACTGGTCTAAGACAAAATGATCTTTCCACTATACAAAGTTACCTCAAGAAAAAAAAACCAACTCCCCAAACTCTCCCCCACCTCCAAAAAAAAAAAAGCCTCACTCCCCTCCCCCCCCGGCCACATTTGTCTGGATAGAAAGAAAGAGAAGAGACCAATGATAGGTCTAGGTCTAGTCCTTCCCCATTAACACAGTACAGTTTGTTAGATGGCTAGCTATCACATAGTGGATACACTTCTTGGTCACATGGGACATAAAATGGGTAAATTACAATCAAGAAGGTATCCACAGAGTTATAGAGCTAAAGGACTGGGTAAAAGCACTCAATTCCTAGGGGATAATCTGAGAGGGAGATGAGAAGTTAAGGACAAACTGCATGTATTTCCCAATTTTTCCTACTGGATAATCAGTTGGTCTGACAGATGGCAAGCTTTCTACAAGGCCTCCAAAATTCTAAACAACAGGGTCAGATTGTTAGAGTGGTGAGGAACTTGAGAACACAGGATATCAGAGCTGGGAGGATCGTAGATCCGTATAAATCACTTCCCTTTATAGTTGAGAAAAAGAATCTCAAAAGAAATTAGGCGACCGATTCTTGGTGGCTGGTAGAGCTGGGCCTAGAATCCAGTTTTTCTTCCTCCCAGTGAAGTGGTCTTTCCATTACACCATGTTGCCAGGCATTTCAACACTATCAGGGTAAAGCAAACATCTGGTTTTGGAATTAATCTAGGGAACTTCAGTTGAAAGAGGAACCAAAACTTGCTCCAAGCTCGAAATGGTGGGAAGAACAGCCTGGAAGGCCCCTGGGTGATATAAAAGGGCTGAAACAAGCTTGTACTGCCAGGCAGAGTATTCAGCCACTGCCCTCCTTAAACTAGCAGTGTCAGTCACAACGAAGTAACCAGATCCCTCTTCCTCAGGGCACTTCCCTTCACAGGCACTCCCCCACACTCCTTAGTCATAAATCTCTATCCCTTCTGCATCAGAAGGTGAGCTGAATCACAGTTCAGCACACCAAGCTTCATATTTAGAACATTTAAATTTCATTACAATTGCCTTCTCAAGACAACTTCTCACTATCGCAAAAGCTTGATCTGTAAGAGTGAGTCATTCTGTACTCAGGACAGAGTTACTCTTGACCTGTCTCCAAATAGCATTTCATGCATATAAAAAGAGAGACCTCCAAAAGGGTAGGGACTAGCCCTGGTCACAAAGTCGGTCGGGGCAAGGCCTGGACAAACACTCGTGTCTCTTGACTACAAGTCTAGTGATCTTTCCAACTACACTCCATTTAAACATTACTATCACCTACCCCTCCTTTCTATCTGTACAAAGATGGACTTTTAAGAGGCTTGGTGAAATCCCATTAAAATAGCAACACATTTAAGATTACAGAAGGAAGCAGTCATGCTAACTGCTAAAATGTTCTACTTCTATTTAATATCTCACTTGAAGCCAAACTATAGCAGAAATAAACACAAATTTCACCGGTACATAGTAGAAGTATGGTACAAGTAAGGTACAATCGGTGAAACCTGAAAACCATCTAGTCCTACCTTCTCATTCTATGGATGAGAAGACCAGGCCCAGAGAGGCTGAAGGACTTGCCCAAGATGGTAATCAGGAATGCAGCCAAGGTCCTCTGACTCATTCACAGCAGCATTCTTTCCAGTGCCCCACAGACAGTCTTATTCTGATGACTGATTATAGCCTGGAAGGGCACAAGCCTTGGTCTAACTTGTTAGACTGATGATCGGTCTAAGTTCACAGAGGCCTTCACCAACATGTTGGCAACCAGGCTTTTTTGTCCACAGTAACTCATGAAAAGTCTACTAAGATACAGAAAGCCAGCAATATGGATGGATGGAGGCAATACCCACATGAATGAAGTCATGGATCTCTGAAGGAAGTAAAAATTACATTTCACACGTGTGTACACACATACATACACACACATACAAAGCATGGATATATGTAGACACATTGCTAGACACACAATTTTTTCAAAAGGGTTTTGAGGACCGCAAAGAACAAAGAAATCTAAATGTCAGGCCATGTTTCAAAGGCACCTACGCCCAAGAGAACATATTTTATCTCATTTAGACAGTAGTCTCTGAGAAGAATAATTTTCCTAAGTCCGTAAGGTATGGTTTGCTATATTTTATGACAACTTTACACTTAGAGAAGACACTACTACAAAATAAATTATCTCACACACCCACAAAATAATGTTCTTGAATACACTCATTTTGTTAGCTATAACTCACAGCAAAGACAGATAACTAATTTTATTGCAGATGTTTGATATCTTAGTATAGCACAGAAGGAAATTTATCAGGAAAGATGACTTTAGAACTACCAAACCACAAGAGACCAAACTTACAGGTGAAAACTTTTCCCAACACAGCATCAAAACACTTCCCAATTCCATTGAGGTCAAAGAAATCTATGTACAATCCCTTGTGAAGGAAAGGTTGGAATGGATGGTATCACAGGCCCTTTTAATTATTCTGCCACAACAGAGGGAGAATGGTGGATACATGGAACCCCACATCTATGGTCTGATCCCCTGTTCATTTCAGATGACAAGACAAGCAAGCCCTTCCCATGGGAAGGAAAGGAAGGGAAGTGGGAAGTGGGAATGAGGGCCCTGTAAGATTTCTAACGGTTTTCCTTGTGGCAGCAGGGCTTGTTGGGATGCCCTGTTCCCCAGAGTACATTAACCTGCTGCCAGATGATGAACAGCCATCAAGCTGGAATTTTTCCACTTGTTTCTCTTACAAAGTAGTCCAAAAAAGGAAGTCCAAGAAAGGCATGACTTTCATATTCAATTTCCAAACATCTCAGGAAATCCTGGAGAAAACTACCTCCTACAGAACAGTAAGATATTCCTTATTTCTGAGGAACATTTTATAGCAGGATTCCAGAGCCAAGACATGGTTTAATCTCTTTCAAAATCTATCCCATTCTTACCATTCCCATAACCACAACTGTAGGTTAATTCCCAGGTTTTTCCTGGCCTCTTTCAATCACTTCCCTAGGAGGTCAGGGGACCTAACACTTCCTAATACACGACCTGAAACCCTTCAATGGCCTCCTCACACAGCTTTTCTACACTTGGCATTCAATACTCTTCACAATCTGACTCCACGGATTTATTCACTCTATTCTTTATACCAGGAACACCCCCCCCCCAACATCACTCATTCTACCTCCACCTGTTGACATGTGACCATCATTCAAGGAAGGCTCAGGTCAAATGTTCCCATGGATCTCTCCCTAACCCCTACAGTCAGTAAGGCTCTTCCTTCATCCTTGCTCATGATCTTTAAAGAGGCCACATTACATTTCTAGTACCTTCTGGTTCTATTTGTCTGTGTACATGTCTCATCAGCCTCACCACACTACACACTCCTTAAGGGTACTATTTCATATGTATCTCTGTATTGCTCCAACATTAAAAGCACTAGACTTTGTAGCCAGCCTTGGAAGTATCAATAAAGGTTTTCTGAATGAGTAAATCCTTTAGAAACTGAGCCAGGGTGCTTTTTCATTGGTTAACACACAGCATTTCTAAATCCAGAGGCTTCTGAATCACTCAAAGAGAGAGATCTAGGGCTTTATATTTTAACAGAGTATTTTATATTCTCTCTTACTACACTGCTGCTGTTTCTTACCTTGATTTAAGCACAGGGATCTAAGCACATCAATCATAGAAAGATTTGGGATTTTCTTATTTCCATTTAGCAAGGAATACTAGAACCCAATTTCCCTTGATGATTTAATAAGCTTTTCTAATATAATATAATATTAAAATCAGTACATAAGATCATGACCTTCCCTTTTCAGTTAGACACATCTTCATTTTGTTGACTACAGCTTTCCATTATGTACATAATATGTTTATACTTTACAAAATAGTGTCCTCACAACCACCTAGTGAAATAGGAAGAGAAGTACCAAGATCCCCATTTTATCAATGAGGAAAACAGAGAAGTGCAGGTTCTCTCCTGTGGTAGTCCAGCTCCTAAGCATCAGAGGCAGAGTGGAGCCCAGGGGCTTTCTGCCTCCAGCCAGACGCCAGGTTCTTTGCACCATGCCACACCGCACCTCACTCACGGGCAGAATCTCAAAGTTAGAACCTGGAGATACACTAAAAGACAGATGATGCGATCCTGGCTCTTGTTGATGTGGTTTATAGTCTGAAAGGGGAATATGCCACAAATAACCCTAATATACAGTTGTGCTCAACAAATGTCTAGAAGACATTGAGCTCCCAAAGGGAAAAGGTAATTTCTAATTACTGTGGGGAGTGAAAAACTCATGGTTCTAGAACCATAGCTTCTTGCTTTCTGTAAGACAGAGACGGATTTTGCCTCCTTTACATCTAAAGGAGCATCCAATCACTGTGAGCATCAAATGAGCCAATCTTTGTAAAACTCTTAGCATGGTGCCTGTCACACAACAGGTGCGAAATGCTTATTCTCTTCCTGTTACCCTTTTCCTTATCTTCCCTCCCCTCGGCATTCAACAAAGACCTACTAACTACCAAGTCTTCTCCGGGCACTGTACCTATATTTATTTGTTTTTATGACTTACATCTCCCTATTAAGTTACAAGTTCCTTGACAGTGAATATTGTCTTATTGAATGTATCCTCCGTAGCACTTGGTAAATATGAGTAGTCACAGACACTTGTAAATAGAAGTTCAAGGACAGAAATAAACAAAAAGATAAAATAGCATAGTCCCTGCCTTTAATAAACTTACAATCTAGAGTGGTGACCCTTCCAACAGATCCGTGACCTAATCAGGATGGGCTACACCTGTCGGGTCCCACCATCTCCACCTCGTCAGCCTTCCAGCTCTTGTCCAAGCCTTCCCATAAGTCCTCTGCTGAGGACGTATCCAAGAAGTGGAAGCCTTCTATGGTTCTGTGGACATTCTGTGGAGATCAGTGCAAGACTTGGGTTGTCTTGGAGGATCCCTCGTTCTTGCTGCATCCTTCACCCATCCCCATTTCCATCACTTATGTCCTTGATGATGTTTTTATGCCATTTCTTGTGTACTTAGTCAATTCTTACAATCTTCTCACATCTACAGTGTACATGCTAAAACAGCAACACAAATAATCAAAATACACTAGGTGATAACTACCAGATATGAGAGGTATTCTACCTACGGTTTACAAAGAAGAAGTCTGCATGGCAGAAAGGACTGGACTCGAACTTGATAAATAAGGATAAGGGAACTAAGAGGATGTTGAAATTGTGAAGAAAGCCAGATACTGAATTTGGAGATATATGGAAGGAATTGAGAAAAATTAAAGAATAACTTGAGGATGGGACCCTCTCCTTATTATCCATGCCCCAGAATGAGCATGAAGGGCTGACCCAAGACCAGTGTATGTTCTTCTTCCCACTGTCCTCCTTCCACCTGGCTTAAAGAAGCAGGGAACACAACACAGATGACCCAGATTCAGTGCACCCTCTTATGCTCCTTGACCCCCCCTCACTCATCCCAGAGGGGAAGGAGAATGACCAAGGCCCAGTGGGCCTTCTTCTTTAATTACTCACCCTCCCCTCCCCTACCAGTCTGGTAGAATAGTTGGGTGACTAAGGCCTAGCATGCATCTCACATTTCTGGCTAAGCTAGCTATGTAAAAGGTTAGGTGAGCCCACCGCTTAATACAAAGCCCAGAAAATATCTTAAGACGACAATGAGTAGAGCAACAATAAAGAAAACGTAAGAGAAGCAAAAGTAAACTACTTAATTCACAAGAGCTATAAGAAATAAAGAGATAAATGAATGAAATTATGTGTGAAATACAAGATCTGAAGAAAAAATTAGGAGAATAAATAGCTTGGAAAAGAAAGCAGAAAACCTTTCCCAAGCGGTGGACTCCTTGAAAAACAGAATAGAACAATTAGAATTCAGTGACTCCGTGAGTCAAGAATATCAAAACAGAGTCGAAAGACTGAAAACTAGAAAGAAATATCTGATATTTATTCTCAAAAGCAAGTGAACAGGTCAAGAGATGATAATTTAAGACTCATACACTTCTGGAAAGCTATGATCAAACAAAAAACCTGAATTCTGTATTTCAAGAAATCATAAAGGAAAACTGCCCTGATCTAATATAAACAAAGGGCAAAGTGAGTAAAAGAATCCTTCCATTGCCTCTTGAAAGAAACTCCAAACTGAAAATAGCCAATATTGTCATCGCCAAAATTCAGAGCTTCAACGTCAAAGAAAAAAACCTCATGAGCAATCAGAAAGAGAGAGTTCAAGGACCAAGGAATCCGACAGGATCACGTGACTATGGTGTAGCCAGTATAAAGGAAAGAAAATATCGGAATATGATGTTTAAAAAGCAAAAAGATAAAGGGTTACAACCAAGAATTACATATTCTATAAAACTAACTACTATCTGAGTGGGAGAAAAGCAGACCTTTGATAAAATGTAGACCTTTCAAGCATTCCTAATGAAAAGACCATAGGTGAATAGGAATTCTGAAATGTGGGACACAGGATCCAAGAGAAACCTCGGAAGGTAATTACATCTGGGCAAAGGAATTAAATGATGATGAAGTGCTTACATTCCAATAGGTGGAGAAGATATATGTATCCCTTCACAATCTCACTGTCTTCAAGGGTCACAGAAGGAATTAAGTAACATACAAACACAGGAACTGGGCATGGTATTGTTCTGCTTTGCTGGTTTAAGAGGAAAGAAAAGGGAGAGAAAAAAAGAATATATTAGGAAAGAAATGAGGAAGAAGGGAGAAGAAAATTATTACACCACAAAATTGAGGTACATGAGAGAATATACAAATGGGGAGGATTTGAATATCTCATAAACCTGATTCTTAACCAAATAAAGGACGGTTGAAAACACACGCACACACGCACACACACACACACACACACTTTGGTGCAGAAATACATTAAATTCAACAAGGAAACAAATGGGGACAACAAGGGAGATGAAGGTCTAAGAAGGAGGGTGGAGTCCAAGAAACAATGATCACAAGCAAAACAAACGTCAGCTCTAGAAGGAAGGTCATAAAGGGGACGTTAAAAGGGAGAAAGGAAACACAAGAGCCAGAATTTGGGGTCTGGACCCGGTGAAGGGAAGACGGATGAAGACACGGGAACAGAAACAGACAACTTCAATTATAGATTACTAGTGGTGGTCAGATTCTCTGTCTCTATTTCAAAGGAGGGAGAGGAGAAAAAAGAGCAAAGTATTAGAGGATCTGATGGAGGGTAATACACAATTAACAATCACAGTCATAAATGTAAATTTTATAAACTCACCCATGATACAAAAGGTTATAGCAGAATGGATTAGAAAGCAGAAAAAATCCAACTCATTATACAGAATATTAGAAAAGTTAAATAGCTTAAAAGTTAAATATGATAGATTTCTAGTGATTAATGAATAGGAACAGAAAGGTATATATATGT
>CM053582.1:109190906-109211585 GCA_028627135.1 Pseudochirops cupreus | reverse complement strand
AATAATTCCATCAAAACAGTTACAGCCATGAAACATGCCAAAACTTTGGACGTACCCAAAACAGTGTTCTGGGGAAAATGTATGTTCTCAAAGACTCTCACCAATAAAAGAAAAAGAGAAAAAAAATATATCAACAAATTGGGTAAGCAACTAAAAAACCAACCACCCTAAACTAGAAAAATCAACCCTTTTCAAACTAAACATAAAAGTAAGACATTTTGAAAACCAAAAACCAGATAAACAAAATTAAAAACAACAACAAAAGTCCCACTGAAATGATAAATAAAACTAGGCTTTAAAAGAAACCTATTAACAGAGATGTATTTAGTACAGTACACAACAAAACAAACAAAAACGCTAGTTCGGAAGTCAGAGGACCAAGACTAAAATTCTACCTCTACTGCTTACTATCCTGCGTGACTCTAGTCACTTAACCTTGCTGATCTCTACTTCTTCATTTGAAAAATTAAAGGGTTGGATGAGATGGCCTTTAAGATTTCTTCCATTTCTAAATCTGTGAGTTTCTGAGCCTATAAACTGTCAGCAAATCTGATTTTAAAGAAAGATAATCAAATTGTCAACATCAAAAATGAAGGAAAAAAAGGTTCTTCAACAAACAAAGAATTAGAAATTTTATTCAATTATATGAAAAAAATTGATAATATGTGAAATAGATAAAAATTTAGAAAAATATTAAACACCTAAAGTAACAACAAAAAAAATCAGTTTAAAAAGACTGAGTAAGTCATATTGGACTGTGAAAGAAAAAAAAAAGCCTCGGGACCAGATCTACAAGTGAATTCTATCAAACATAAAAAGAATAATTCCAATATTATGTATATTTCAAAAAATAAAGATTGAAGAATCCTACAAAACTTCTTCTAGAAGACAAATAATTGTCCTGATGTCTAAACCAAGGAGAGATAAAGTGGAGAAAGAAAATTAAAGCAACCATGGGAGGATAGAGATGTGTTAAAACTTAAAAGGAACCTAGATCATTTAGGAACATCCCAGTAAAGCTCTAAAAATACATTTAAAAAAAGATAAAGAAAAAGCACTACAAGCTCTTCCATCTAGTTCAGGAATTCATAAAATACATTATTGTGATGACCTTACAGAAGTTCTGACCAGAGACAAGCTAAAGTAGGCAGAAAGCAAAGGCTGAAAGTAAGAGGCACCCAAATCAGAAGGCAATGCCAGAACAGCACCCAGCTCAGGAGATGGGCCAGAACAGTGGTCTGGCAAAACACAGTTCCCCAGCAAAACATAGTGCCCAAGCATCTTTGTCACAGATCTGGCAGGAGAAAGGGCCAGAGCAGGACCAAGGCACCCATCAAACTGGCAAAGATAGCACAAAAGAAAATAATAATTGTTGGAGGGGATATGAGAGTACAAGTACACTAATGCACTGCTGGTGAAAGTTGTGAATTGGTCTATAAAGCAGTTTTGAATTATGCTGGCAAGCATATAATTTTTAACGTAATGATACCACTACTAAGCTTATCTCAAAGAGATCAAAGAATGGGAAAAAGGACCCCCTACATACAGAAATATTTATAAGAATGCCTATTACTATAGCAAAAAATTAGAAACTAATGGGAGTGCCCAACAATTTGAGAATGACTGAAGAAATTACGGTATATAAGTTAGTGTAATTATTATTGTGTTATAAGGATGATGAAAGGGACAGTATCAGAGAAACCTAGAAAAATTTGTATGAATTGCAAAGGGAGTAGACCCAGGAGAACAATTTTTTCACTAACAACATCACTGAAAAAAAAAATTTGAAAGACTTAAGAACTCTGATCAACACAATGACCAACTATGATGACACATGACAAGGCATGCTACGCACCTCCTGAGAAGAGAAAAGACAGACTTAAGATGTAGAATAACACATACATTTCTGGATACAGTCAATAGGAGAATTTGTTTCATTTGACTAAGCATATTTGTTACAAGTTTTTGTTTTCTTCAAGTGGGGAGAATGGAATGGAGATGGGGGGCTCAAGGACAGGGTAGACAAAAAAAAAGTCACTGAAACATTTTATTAAAGATGCACAGAAGAGAACAGAAGGAAGGCAATAAAGAATTAGATAAGCCAGACAAAACTGAGAGTTACATGACAAATATTACATATTTTAAAAGAAAACAAAGATGGAATTATTTCATGTACAATCCTCTTTCCTGTTCTGTCAAATACATATAAGAAATGCTAATTTTTTTGCTGTCTATTAAGTTCATAATAAATTCAAAGCAAAAAAGGCAAAATATAGAACATCAGTATTATCAATGTAAATATTAAATAGTTATTAGCAAAGAGGATATGACAGCATGTTAAAAAAACACAACACATATACGTTATGACTAAGTTGGATTCCTACCAGAAGTAGAGTTGGTTCAATATTAAGAAAACTATGCACACTGTAGAGCATATTAAAAACAACAAAAGTCACGATTGTATTCATAAAAGCAGAAAAGGCTTTGGACATAATACGACATCCTTTTATGTTAAAAACAAAACGTATAGGAAGAAAATCAGACCATTCCTTAATACAGTGATAGTACTACCCATCTAAAATCAAGAGTTGGAACATCATCAGTTTCAGAGAAACATCATATGCCTTTCCAAAAAGGCCGGAGGCATAAGCAAAGATGTACTCTGTCATAACTATTATCTGATATAGTTCTAGAAATTCTATCTAAGGCAATAAAACAATAAAAACTGGTGCACAGGCAATGACAAAAGAAAGTTATCATTTTTTTGCACTTTTTAATGGGTTGATGGTTTGTCTTAGAAAACTGTAAAGACCGAAAAAAGATGATTTGAAACAATAACTTTGGGAAAGTTGTGGAATACAGCATAAACCCACAAAAAAAAATCATCCCTTCCATAAATGACCAACAAAATTCAGCTAGAGGAGGAAGAAAAATTAATTTCAAAATAACTACAGAATGTATAAACTATCTGAGAGTCCACCTATGAAGACACAAACTGGAGTTATATAAATATAATTATAAAACATTCTTTACAGAAATAAAGACAGATTTAAATAATGAAGAAAGATTAACTCCTCATCACTGGGCCCTGCTAATATAACAAAAAATGACAGCACTTAATAAGCTAATTTACAGAATCAGTGCCATAAAGGGCTACTTTATAGAACTAGAAAAAAAATCCGTCTACAGAAAAAAGGATAAATAACACCAAGGAAAATAAAGGAAAAAGTGGCAAAGAAAGGGACCCAGCAGTCCGAGCCCTCGAATCAGACCACACGTCGGTGACTGCCAGCAGTCTGGTGCGGGCTAAAGACAGCAGCTGCTCGACAGAACAAATCAGGAACGAAGCGGGCTTTGTAGCCCGGAAACAGCGGAAATCCAAGACGTACTCACCATAGCAGCGCGGTGTTCAGCACACCCAGAGACTCCAACAGTCAGCAAGACTGCTGGGAAAACCGTAAAGCAGTGTGGGAGCAATGGGGTTTAGACAGCGTCTCACACTGGGTGCCACCTTAAGCTCCAAAGGGATGCACAACCTAGACACAGAAGCTGTATCAGAGGGACTAGAGAAGGCCACACATGTCTTGTCTACATAAGCAGAGAGGGAAACAAGAGGTAAAACAAACACCTTTAATCACATAAAGCTGAAAAGTTTTTCCACAAACAAAAACAAATGCAGTCAGAATTTAAAAAGAACATTACTTAGCGGGGGGAGAATCTTTGCACCAAATTTCTCTAACAACGATCTGATATTCCAGGTAGACAAGGAGGTGAGTGACACAGAACACCGTTCCCTATTAGCTGCATTGAAGAAAATGAACAGTTTTCAAATGAAGAAATGCAAGTTGTCAGCTAGTGTGTTAAAAGAAAGTGCTTCAAATCACTAACAGAGAAAAGCAAATTGAGTCAATTCTGAGATCTCCCCTCACAACCATCAGGTTGGCAAAGATGACAGAAAAAATTACAATTGTGAGAGAGGCAGGAAGACGGGCATACCAGTGCATTGCTGGTGGAATGGAATTCTGAAGACAAAAAGACATGCAGTTTGGACTTGTCTTAAAAGACTAATGTGATTGTGTGGTTGCATAGGGAATTGGAATTCACCAACATTCTAAAATTTTTTAAAATTATATATTTTTAAGAAGATGGAAGGAAGTGTAGATAACAGGATGAATACAAAAGGAAGGCATGGTACTGTGAGATCAATATCAAGGCTGCTAAATTTCATAGTGAACTAAGGGTTGGTGAGGAAAACCAAAATAATGACTAATTCATTCATTCATTTTTTCTAATTAAAGGGGCCATCCCTTGACTCGCTTCTTAAAGAGGCCTATTCACTGAATGGGCATTACCTCACTCTAAGTGAGAACCTGAAAAAGCCTTAGCCTACAAGGGCCAGGGTCTCCCAGTGCATCCTGGGCCATCTCCAGTCGTCCTGATGAATATCTGGCCACTGGACTCAGATGGCTCTGGAGGAGAAAGTGAGGCTGGTGACCTTGCACAGTCCTCCCTCCCTCAAATCAAAGTCAACTGCAAGTCATGTCAGCATTTCCCTGATGCTGTGGCCCTCTTCAAGAACAAAGGACAAACACATTCATTTATTGAGACAGGCTATTTAGGGGAAAAGAGAAGGAGAGCCAGTGCCTAGGAGAGTTGGCAGAGATTCCCACTCTCACTTTGCTTCTAATTTTTCTACCAAAGAGAATGATCTTCGGACTAGAAAGGAGATAATACAAATGGGTAATAGGAAATTGATACTCAAGATTATTAGGGAGATGGGGAGAGCTACCTTTGATGAATTCAAGTCATTCAGCCTAGGGAAGCTTTAGTCTAGAAAGAACTGGGAGACATGACTGTGAGTCGCTAGCGATAAGTGATAACCTAAATAATCTTGGAGAATAGAAAAGGTACAATACTGGAGAAAGGAAAATTACCCAACTTTCAAAAAAAGGGAAGAGAATGAAACCTCTAAACTATAGGTCAGTGAGTGTGATTTGGGTTCTTGACAAAAATTCCAGGATGTACTATTAAAGAGCCAGCTTTTGAACACTTAGGAGAGGAAACAGTAATGATAAAGAGCCAGTATGCTTCCTCAAGAACAGGTACATATTCCTTATTCCTTATTTGTACTTAACTCTTTTTTCAACAGGGTTTCTAAAATAGTAGATCAAGTAGTATGTCATTTAGAATTTAGCAAAGCATTTGACAAAATCTCTCATGCTATTTCTATAGAAAAGATGGTAAGATATAGGTTGGATAATGTACCATTAGAAGGATTAGGAACTTAGTAAAATGCCTGGACCCAGAGAACAGTCATAAATGGTTCTATGTCAACCTGGACCAAATGCCCTAGGAATCTGTGTTTGATCCCATACTGCTGGACATTTTAGCTAATGATTTGGATAAAGGGATAGATAGCAAGCTTAATCAAATTTGCTGGTGACACAAAATTGGGAAAAATAGCTAATACATTAGATAATAGAGTCAGGGTCCAAAATATTTTTTCACAAGCTAGAATGTTGGGTTGAATCTAATGAGATGAAATTTAATATGAACAAACATTTGGATTTGAAAATCTGACTTCACAAGAATAAGATAAGAGAGGCTTGGATAGGGAAAAAAGATCTGGGGGTTAGAGCAGACTACAATGAGTCACCCCTATACAGGCAGATATGGCAGCCAGACAGGCTAATGCAATCCTGGACTTCTTTAACAGCTGCCAAGAATAAAGAAATGATGGTCCTGCTATGATCTGCTTTGGTCATGTCTAATTCTGGGCACCTCAGTTTTAGGAAGGATACTGTTGGGGTGGAGAACATCCAGAAAAGTGCAGCTGAAATGAAGGGTCACAGATACGAGGACCAAGTGAAGGACCTCAGGATATTTAACCTGAAGAAAAGAAGACTGAATAGTAGGATATGAGAGCTGTCTTTGAGTATCTGAAAAGAGGGATTAGACTTGTTCTGCTTGTCCCCGGGTCACAACTAGGAACAAGTACAGATATTACAAGGAAAACTGAGGCTGGTCATAAGGACAAACCTACTAACTGGAGCCATCTAAGCATAGAATGGGCTGCTTCAGAAGGAAGTGGCTTCTCTCTCTTAGAGATCTCTAAGAATGGGCAGACCACTCATCAGGTATTCCATATAAGTGACTCTTTTTCTGTTGTGGACTGGGCTAGATGGCACCTGAGATTCCCTCCAGTTGAAATCATGCGATTCATCATGTTTCTATAAATAGCATAAGAAAGATCCATGCAAAGTGCTAGGAGAGAGTTCAAGGCAGAAGAGCTCATCTGTCTGGGTACGGAAAGGGATCTTTTCCCCTGACATAATGTTGAGATCTCAGGGAAAGGATACATGGCTTCTCCCAACAAAATGACTTGGGCACAGGAGATAGTTCATGAACAATCCAGTCATTTTACAGATGAGAAAACCAAGGCCCTAAGATGTGTGATGTGCTCATGGTCACATGAAGCTGGGATAAGAACTCTAGTATAATCTTCATCTCACCTCCTCCCTTCCCTCTCAACCCCAACCAAATGTTGCCTTTGAAGACTGGATCTATACCTGATTAAATCAGCCCTGGTATCATACAAAGAGGAATGGATTTGGAATCAAAACACCAGGTGTCAAATCCTAGCTCTGCTACTGACCACCCATGTGATTCTGGGTAACTGGTTTGACCTCTCTGGGCCTTGCTGAATTCAAGGATCTCTGAGGTTCTTTTCCACTGCAGATACCGTGACCACATTCAGGACATCTGAATAGTACTGAGTCCTGTAGGGGAGAGCCAAGAACTCACCTTACTTTCCCAGTACCTCCTTCTTTGAAAACTAGTTCTAATCATGACTGAACTCCTCCCTCCACCCTGGCATCCCCTCCCCCATAATAGAGAGTAAAGCAAAAGGTTCAGCAATAAAAATGCCCTTCATGGCTTTGTTAGGAGTAAAAAGTCAAATACTTTCAAATCACAGATTTTTAAAGCCAGGAGGTGGCTCAGAGCTCATCAGGCCTGACTCCTTCATTACCTCCTGGAAGAAACTGAGGCCAAGAGAGGTCAATAGCTGACCTGTACTCATACTAATTAGCTAGTAGGCAGCAGGCTGTAAAAGAAATTAATCTAACTATTCTAAAAAAATATACTCTGCTACAGTTTTTGGTGCTAAGGCATAAAGTTAGGCCCTGATAAGTAACTGGTAAGATATTTATTTCAGGGACCCAGTTTTTTGCCCAAAAAAAATTCACACATTGCTCCTGTCTAATTACTGTGCATTAACAAATACAAATACCTAAAAAGGAGGCCAGTTACCAGACGCGCTTACGCAGAGAGGTGAGGGGGCAGCACTGGCCCGGGGCTCTGGGGGCCCCGCGCTCTTCCTGCACGCCTACTGCTGACTGTGCGACTGCTCTGTATTACAGATGAAAACAACTGCAGCTGGTGATCTCCAGAACTCCTTCTGGCTCTAACATCCAATACCGTAAGGCCCCCCCCAGCTCTGACATCCTGGGTTCTAAGGGCCCTCCCAGCTCTGACATCCTGGGTTCTAAGGGCCCTCCCAGCTCTGACATCCAGTGTCCTAAGGCTCGTCTCAGCTCTGACATTCTGTTCTAAGGGCCCTTCCAGTTCTGACATTCTATCATAAGGCTGCTTCCAATTCTATGACACTCCCTTTTAAATCATTTACCACCTGCTCTGAATCTAAATTTTGCTCGGAATTTGTTAAATGCAATTATAAACTGCATTCTTGCCCCCCATGTGAAGGTGGGTTGACCTAGATGACCTGAGGCCCAAGTTCTGCGATCTAAAATGTGACTACTTTCTAAAAGCACCACAGACACTGCTAGATGAACCTGACAGATGCGAAGAATAAGTGCCACAAGCTAAAAAGATGAACTTTTCTCTTTTGCTGGAAGGCAGCACAGACAGAAGCAAATCCGAGAAAGGGAGTGCAATTTTCCTTCAGGAGTTCTGCAACAGAATCCTTTCTGTCTCCATACCTAAAGCTGCTAATACCCTTCTCACCTCTGGCCTCTACCACTGCAATAAGCTCCTCACAGGATCCAAGTTGTTCTACACATGCTCCACATCAATCTTCTTAAAACTCTGATCTGACGGTGTCAACAATCCTGCTGGAGAACCTGCAGAGGCCCATTCTAGTCTTCCAAACTCCATAGCTTGGAATTCCAAATCTTCCACAATCTAGTCTTGGCTCAGTTTTCATCAGCATGGTAGACTGGAAAGAGGATTGTACTTGAAGCCAGAAGACTTAACTTAAAATTCTGGATCTTATACTTAGGAGCTCTGGTACTTCACACTTCCTGCACCCTCAGTTTCCCCACCAGCAAATCGAGGTACTGGAACTATAGCCAGTGGTTCTCAACCTCCCTAATGCTGCGACTCTTTAATAAGCCCCTCATGTTGTGGTGACCCCCAACCATAAAATTAATTTCACTGCTACTTCATAACTGTAATTTTGCTACTGTTATGATCATAATGTAAATATCTGATATGCAGGATGTATTTTCATTGTTACAAATTGAACATAACCCACAGGTTGAGAACCGCTGAGATCTCTCAAGTCTGATGTAACTCTAACATGCTGTTTCTTACCCAGACCTAAAAAGGAATTTCCTCTACAACATTTTCAATAAGCAGTCATTCCTCCAGGTCTGCCTGGAGACCTCCACTGATGGGAAACTCATTACTCGCCTCCTTAGGCGTGCCATGGCACTCTGTGGCACCTCTAATTGGTACGAAGTGTTTCCTTCTATCTTGCTAAAGTCTGCCTCCCTGTACATTTCCTTCATTGTTCCTGGTTCTGTCCTCTAAGGCTATGAAGAGCAGATTTCATAATTCCTCTTCCACATCGAAGTCTACCCCAAGTTATTCTCTTATGTTCTAGTCTCTAGTTCTCCATAATTCTGGTCCCTCTCTCATCATCATACCCTATTCTTGACCTTCTGGACTTCAAAATCATGCCTCAACTGCAGTCTCATCTCAGAACTTCCCTTAGCCCCTGGAGCCTGGAACTTCCGCTCACCATGAAATGTCCCGGCTCTGAAAAGCCTGCCCTCTTCCTCCCACTGGTGGATTTCTCTTGGAGCCTTCATTCTGTGAAAGGGTAGAGACTGGCTTGCCTTCACCACTCTCTGTTCCTGACTCTCTGGACTTCAATTGTGCTACCAGTCCTCATGTTTTTCATCCTTCTTGTGTATGGCGTCTTCTCCTATTAGAGTGTAAGCTCCTTGAGGGCAGAGAGAGTCTCTACTTTTGCCTATATTTGTATCCCCAGGGCTTAGCACAGTGCCTGACACAGAGTAAGCACTCAGTAGAGGTCTGCTTCCTTCCCTTGTTCCTTCCTCCCTTTCCCTTCACCATCTCCCAAGCCTGAAACGGACTCCTCTCTGATTTGTATCTGCCTGCTGACACCTATCCCATTCACCAAAGACAAGAGCAACTGCTCAGCTCTTCACTGCGTCTTCCCCTACTCTCTCTCCCCTTGAATTTTTCACCTGCATTTTGTCTGGCATTAGCCTTGGTATTTTACATATTCTAATTTCATTTTCTCTTCTGTGGGCATGTGCCTTTTCCCTACTATTCTGCCAATATTTGAGGCCTTGAACATGCCTGTGCCTCTCATTTGCGCCTCTCCTAGCTCCCAGCAGAGTGTCCAGCCACAAAGCATAAGCTTTGGAATGTTTCTTTCATCTTTGTCCAGGGCCTGGCCCTAGCCCACAGTGGTGCTTCATGAATGCTTGCAGAACTGAACTCAGGAAGGTCTCTTTTTCACGTTCTCTGCCTGTGCGTCTTATTCTCCATTCAACATTAGGCTCCAGAAGGGCAAGGACTGTTTTGTCCAGACTCAATATTTAGTGGGGTCTGCACACAGAAGCCAGTTTCAACAAATGTTTGTTGACTTTCAATCTCGCCCTTAAATCAGTTCTCATGCTAACAAATGAACACTCAGGAAAAAATGCCCACGGAGCCCTTTCCACTGTTTCCTTCCCACCCTTCCTCAGTGGTCAAAGTATCTGACACCTCTCATGATCATCTGATTCTCAGCTAGAACATCTTCCCAAATAAAAAAATTAAGGCATATTTAATGACCCACACTAATTCAAACAGAGGTAAAAAGAGAGCTATAAAGAACCAAAATCAAATAAATGATAAGCCAGGCAATAATGATGGACCACTTTCCTGCGGGACTTTCTGATTATAAAGTGCCTCTTTCTTTGGTCTTCACAACAACTCCTCTCAGGGAGGCAACACAGATTCTTCTCTTCATTTCACAGGTAAGGAAGCAAGGCCCAGGCTTAGAAGTTCCTACAGTCACACACACAGTGAGATGAACAGGCTAGAACTTACATCCAAACTGACTGACTCAAGTCCAGGGTGCCACTATACCACATATACCTTTAAGGCACGCATTTTGGAAGAACAAAATGGGGGTTTCATTTGGCTGTAGGATATGGTTCAGATTAGGTGACAATAACTCACATTTCTATTACAATGTTCTTTTCAAGAGATGCCAAATTTTTCTTACAGATCCCTGCATGGCCTTCAAACTAATGTAGCTTTACCTTTACAATACTTAAATAATGCTCCCTCTTCTCTCCCTCCTCCCCAAGCAGCATCAGATCCTGTGTCTCCAATTTTCAAATGGAGGAAATCAAGTGAAATAATATATGTAAAACACTTAGCACAACATATGGCACACAGCAGGCACTTAATAAATGCTTGCTCCCTTCTCTTCTACTCCACTTTTAACTTCTCTGTATACAGAGTTTCCAAGCCTTGAAAGTTTTCTTGTGAATCCCAGGTCCAACAAATTTAATTTCCAGCAGTTGGCCAAAAGGGATTAAGTTGGCAGTGGTCAGAAGGGTAGATTTTTGGTTTTTTTTCTAAAGTCATTTCACTGATTCCTCTAAAATGCTGATCTGGAAAAGAGTAAACTTCATCTCCCAAGTCAATAATTCAGATTTGTCAGGCATAGACAAGTCAGGGTCTTGCCAGCAGTACTTACTACAAATGTGGTACCCATGGCATCACAACTTAAAAAAGTGAGAAGCCAGGATGTAAAGCCAGGTCTCTCCCTATTCAGAGGCCAATGCTTCACACTATCCCACTCCACTGCCTCCTAAGACACAGCTCCTCCCCTTCTGGAGAAATATGATCATCCCCAAACACTCATTTTTTGGCCTCTCTGAGCTTACTCGTAACAGGATGATTCCTTCTTCCTTCTCTTTCTGCAAGCCTCCTTAATCTATCCTGGAAACTCTGATGCCTTAGTCCTGCAGAGCCAGGTTTCTCCTCTAGCTAATCCCCAGCATCACCCTGCTTATCACATCAAACATGAGAGGCCAATCAGACATGCCTGAGCAAGAAACTGCTACCCCCATGCCCTGCAAAGAGGACAACACTCTGGGGTCCTTGGTTCTGTGTCCTGAAAGGCCAAGGGCTGTCCCTCTGCTGAACCATCCCTAACTCCTTTCATGCCTCCTCCCATGGTCTGAAGATCCGTGGGCCCAAGGCTCTGATGACCTCCGTGGCTGCAGCTTTCTTTTGTTGGTCTGTACCTGGTCTATACCTCCACCCAAGGATGTCTCGTCTCACACCTCAAGTTTTGCCTAGTATGAACTAAGAGACGCACTATAATAAAGGCCTACTGCTTTTTAAGCATTACTGGCCTGACTCTTGTGAAAGCCTCCTTTAAGTCCCACAGAAATGGACTGGGACAGAAACACAGTCTAGTAAGCAGGTAAGACACCAACACAGCTATACCACACAACACAGCATAGCAAGTGCATTACAGAGTTACAAAACAAAGTGCTATATGAGGTCATTCAATACAACTCCCTAACACGTCAATCTGAGGAAGGAGAAAGGCCAGAGCAAGAGAAGTAAGCCTGAAGAGGTGAGCTTCAGGTGGAGGCCCACGTTCCATGACAATCCAATCGAATACTATAGCCTTCAGAAACTATATGGATAACTTCTTAAAACAGAATATTCTCAGCTCATTCAGAGTGGCACTGGGAAGTCTTCCCAGATCTCACAGCACAATCTTCCTAAGGTAATCTGCTTGTGGGGTTAGCCATGAAAGCACAGGCCCCACAGCCTAGCTGGAGCTTCTCCTCCCTGGGGGACCAGAACACTCTGAGCCACCTGAGATACAATCATCAGATCTTCTCACTGAGAGGGGACCCCAGAGGCCACGTCTAAGTGTACCCCACCCCAACCTCTACTTGAGGATCACCCCAATGGGGAAAACACGAAATGCACTTTCAATCAGTTCTAACCACCAGGAAATCATGCCTCACAATGAGCCAAACTATCTATATACCTTTCTGAAACTCTAATCCACTGGGAGTTATGCCGTCCAGTACCAATGAGAATAAACCTACTCCTTCCACAAGACAGGTCTCTCAAATATACAAAATGTCATTATGAAGACCTGCCCCACCCCAAAGCTGCCTTCTTCCACACCAAACATCTCTGCTGAGTACAGACAATCTGAACTTCAGATGCCAATTTTGAGAAGTCCTCACCAGCTTTTCAGTGGTGTTCAGAAGAGCTACTACTCCAGGTGTGGTGTAACCAGCACAGAAAGCAGCAGGACTGTCCCATCTCTTGTTCTGGACAAGGAACTTCTCCTAGTATGGCCTAGGATCAATCCTATGAAGTTGTTTTGATTGTCCTTAAGCTTTAGTAACAAAAAACAAGTCAGGTAAGGCAAATGCTTTACTTCAGAACATCACGTCCAGCACTCAAACAGGATATATTGCTCTTGCCTTTTAAATGACAGAGTTTGGTCTGTTGTGTCTGTAAGGAGAAACTTGTTTTAGTTTGGCTGTTAATGTTAGGCTACTATAAAGGCCAACTCCCTCATGCTAAAAGCTCAGTAACTCGTGGCAGGGTGGCTTTCTGTTTACTGCCAGTCTGGTCCGTTTGCGTCCTATCACACCATATCAAAAACAGAAGGGAGGCAAACAGGCCATTCATGGTCCTGACCAGACCACCATCATTTGGTTCTCCCTGTGACGTGTAGATGGAGGATCCACCATAAAAGAGTAGTTATGGTTACAGAACTGGCATGGAGAGCAACAGGCACAGTCCAGTGATGACGTGGGGCATACAGAATCTGCTGAGTCTTTAGCTGTGGCACCCACAGACAGTTTAGTCATTACCTTTTACCATATTTTTCAATGGATACAAGTCAGATGAATTTTGATCTAATAAATACAGAGTAATAGGTATAAGGAGAAGAGTCAGGCAAATACTGTCTCAGATGAGAACAAAAGATGAGAACAAAACAAAAGAACAAAAGAACAATAATTTGGATCCCACAGCTTGTGAGGAAAAATGAAATTCCTTCTAAGGTTCCTATCTTTTACCAAAAAAAAAAAATGGAAGCATGAACAGTATTTTTCTTTAAAAATAAAAATAAAGAGAAAAGTTCCCTTCTAGTGAGGCTAGAATGTAAGCACCAATTCACAAAGAACTTATGACTCATCTAAGGCAAAAGCTTGCTTTTATAGTTAAGGACTCCAAAGCCCTGAGAAATGGTAGAGTTAGTACCCAAACCACCTGACTACCAGTCCAATACTTGTCCAACTACATACTCTGAGATCGATCTTTCGAGGATATAAAAACAGATCAATTTTCATTTGCATTGCACATCAATAAATTAAACCTTCAGAATTATGAACTATTACGTTGCAACAGAAAGGACACCGGTGTGGTAGTCAACAAAGCTGTGGGACGAGTCCTGACTCTGAAACTAACTGCATGTGACAGTGGTCAAGTCCCTTTTCCTTTCTGACCCTCAATTTCTTCTTCTGTAAAATGGAAGGGTTGGATTAGATCAGGGGATCTTAATCTTTTCTGTGTGATGGATCCCCTTTGGTAGTCTATGAAGCCTATGGACCTCTTCTCAGAAGGTTATATCCAAATGATTGTGCACATTATTCCCTCTTTGGGCAAATACTGATGAGAAGGTTCAAGCGATGCCCTTCACGCACCTTCCCATCTGCCCTCCACTGTAATAGGCCTTTCTAGCCTCTTCATGTGAAATAATTTTCTCCATGCTACCTCTCCCTTCCAGAAGAATGTTTTTAAAGGCATAAAGTAAAATACATAGGATTACAAAGGAAATCAATTATACTGAAACACAGTTATCAAAATATTAAAACAAGCTTACAGCCTCCAGGTTAAGAACCTCCAATGATTAAACGATCTCTAAGGTCTGTGCAAGCTCTAACATTCATTCTGTGACCCCAAACCAGGAATATGTAAAAGTGTCTTCAAACATAATGCAGTCTGAATTCAGGAAGGACAACACAACAAAGTCACCAAGCCTCTTTTCTCAGATATGTGACTATCAAATCAAAGCCTCTGGAACAACACTCTTCTGACACTGTACTTGCCTATGGACTTGCCTATAGACAGCTTCCCTCTTAATCTCCCAACCCAATACTCTTTACTTAGAAGGAAGGTAACCCCAAGACAACGAAGTGACAGAGAACACAGGCTAATGGTAGCAAAAAGCCCCAAGGAGAAATAACACCAACTGTTTTTCCTCTTTGAAGCTGTCTGACAAGTACAATCATCTGAGAAAACAGGGTCTGAGCTCTACTTTGGGGGAAGGTACGCCAAGAGAGCTTTGGACAAACAAATGGAAGTGGCCAAGAGTAAAGAACCCTATTCTGTGAACGCTTATCCAATGTACACAGGAATAACTATTCCTTCTGCTTTAATTCATGTTCCCAAACCCCTGAAATTTCCGCCCATGTTCTCAGTCCAATCTCTGCTACGATGGCACACTCCTAGAAAAAGAAACAGTTTCTCAACCCAAGGCTACACAAAACTCTGTAAAGTGAAAAAGCCTCCACCACTGCAAGGTTTGAGGCTGCTGTGTCTTATCCACAGGCTGATCCTATATGCTAAGGACTATTAAGATCTGTTCAATAAACAGCTCGGCAGCAAGTTCACATGGGAATGCCTATGGTCCAAGGCAAGCACGGAGGTGACTGAACACACCACTCGCTGCCCGGGCGTCACACCGCACACTCACCTTACCAGGGCATCTGGCTTGCTAAGCTGGTTGTTAGGAATACAGTTTTCCATTAAGTCCTTGTGCACGCTTGGACTTTTGCTAGTGCACTTCTGCTTCTTCTCATTTTTACTGGATGAGGAAGGGATGCTCCCATTCGTGGTGCTGTGACTTCGTGGGGAGGAGTTCACAACGCCACTGGCATTTTTGTAATTTTTGGATGAGGCAGTGCATGAGTCCTCTTTTAAAAGGTTTTCTGTACTTCCTACCAGGTCATTATTCAATCTTTTACTATTGATATGGTTTTCCATATATTCAATTTCTTGTATTTTAGAGTCTACAGGCTGCAAAATATTGTTATTTATCCCAAGATTGTGTTTCTTGGCATCTTTTTCCTTTTCTTTCCCCTTTTCTCTGTATTCTAGCTCTGGCAAAGTTGTAGATAACTTTTTGCTGGTTGGAATGCCTCCGTTGTGGTGTAACAGCATTGAGGAATCCACATCAGACAATCCTTTGGCTGCTAGAAGATCAAAAACAAACAACACACAGCAGGGCTTAGTTTTCTACAAACAAAGAACAGATTGATTCAACATGTTACGTTATCAATGCTGGGACACTCCCTACACAATTTACATCTTCATTTGGAAGCAATAACTAGAGTACATTATACAGCTTTGAAAAGCAAATCTAAGTAGGCTTGACGAGCTGAACACTTGGAAAAACCACTTTCATGAAAAGTGGGATAGTCAGGTTCTTATGAAGTGACAAGATTGGAATTATATTATGAAGTTGTCCTTCATAAGATGATATCCTGGTTAAACAAATAGCTCCAGGAAGACATCTACTGAAAGGTAAGCGACAGCACAGCATGGTGGAACAAACACTAGACTTGTAGTCAGAAGACCCAGGCCCAGCATTCACCTTTACCCTCATTCAGAATCTGTTTCCTCATCTGAAAATTAAGAGTATTAAAACAAACTTGTTCCACAGGACTGTTGAGGGAAATGCTCTGTAACCACAGAGTGCTATAAAAATGTGAGCAAATATTCATGGGTATATTGTGAAAAAGGCAACTCAAATATTATTTCTTCATTTCATAGATGAAGAAACGGAAGTCTAACAATGTTAAGTGATCTGCAAGGTAGCTCAGGACAAGTTGTAGAAATGGACCCAGCACCTGGGTCTCCTGACTGCGGTTTTTCCCAACACGGCACACTGCTTCTCCAAGAAAAATAGTTAAAAATTCTTTTTTTTGTCCAGGCTGGTGATTTCATCAGTGTTGGGAACCCACAGGAAAGAAACTTCCTCTACTATGACATCCAGGTGACTATGCAACAAGACAACTGACAGGGGCATTGAGTGGTTAAGTCACTTGTCTAGGGTCACAATATCTACCAGAGGCAAGATCTGAACTCAGGTCTTTTTGATTCCAAGGGTAGCAATCTAGCCACTACATCTCTTTACTTAAAAACAATAAAGAACTATATTCATGTGAACTATTATCTTAATTACAAACAAATTTTAAAATGTGATTGCTAGTAAAATAGAAGACTCCAGAATTTAAACAGGTAGTCAATATCGCTGTATTGGGAGACTTAAAAGGAATTTTCTTAGTTGCCTTCATATAGAAATTCTAATATGTCTGCCAGGGAAGGAAATAGATTCCAAACTGTTCTCTGCCACATATACACTGCTCTCAAATTGTGATACTTTCTACCTCCATGCTCTCATCCATGATGTTCCCTATGTCTTGTCCTCCTTCCTCCCTATCCTCTGGTCCCAAGTCTCTATTCATCCTTTACAGCATAACTACACCCTACCACCTCATGAAGCCTTTCCTGACTCTTCCCATGCCCAGCAAGGTGGTTTACCTTCCCCAATAATTTATAAAGTACTCAGCTGTTCTAATATGACTGAGTATTAGGATTATTTGCGCATGTAGCTAATATTCCCCTACTAAAACAGAAGCTCCATGAGGACAGGGAATATGTATTATCTAAACTTTGTCCTTTTTCCAGAGACTGACTAGCACAATACTCACTCAGAACAAGCAGGTGCTTAATAAATGTTTAATGAACTGGATTTAATTTTGGGAGTGGCTTGAGTTAATTTTCCTACATTTTTTCCTATACACATATGAGCCAGTCAGCCAGAATGTAGCCAGGTTCATGGGATACACATTATCATCTTGTTCCTGAACCAAAGACACCAGATGCCACTGTTAGTTCTTCCATTTCTGTTGGCTAAGGGTTCCCAATGGCTGGGTCTCATTAGGAAAAGCCCCATTTCAAAGCCTCATTTACAGAGTACTGAATAAAACCAATCTGAATTGGGCTCTACTCTATATTTCCCTCTCATCTTCATTCTGGGTAAATGCATATATACACACATATATGTATGTTTGTATATGTATATATGTGTGTATAAAAATGCATTTCTATACACACACACACATCTCAACATCCTCACTACAGTAACACTTTGGTTCTTGAACTGAACTAATAATTGTTCATTCAGAGTGCCTGCTTTGATACTAAGCACAAAGAGCTCAACACCACTTCAGATACACACTCTATTAAGGATGGCTAAGAATCTTCCTCAACACGATGACTTCCCATTTGTAGACCACTTGAGAGTTCAGCAAGTACTTTTCTCACAAACCCCGATGATGCTGGGAGGACCAATATTCTCATACCCCCTTGTGTGTGGTCATATGGCTAGTGGGTGGGGCAGCCCACATCTGAACCAGGTCTCTGGAGGCCAGGGCCAGCGTACACTGCACTCGGGCACAGTGAGGGGTAAGGCAGCAGATAGGGAGCTTTCAGACCTACCTTCCTCCGCCTCCCTCTCTTGCCTCTGCAGCATCTGTTGCTCTGGAGGGAGAGCCTGTTGAAGAAGCTGCATGTAAAATTCATTCTCTTTCTGCACCTCTTTTTGTTTTCTTAACCGCATCTTATAGCTTACGTAACTTTTGAAGCCAAAGCCCAAGGTCACCACAGGGTACCCAATACTAGAAAGAAGACAGGTCAGTCAATAAAAGTAAGTTAACAAGAGAGAGACCATGTGTTCATGTACCTGTAAGTGTCCCTACAACCAGAATGAGGAAGAAATTCTAGCTGATGTGGATGATGACACCTACCACAGGAAATCATTCATTCATTCGAGGCAAAGCACTATACTGGGGGTTAGAGAAGAAACCAAGATACATACGATGAGGTCCTTGGCCTCAAACAGCTAATAACAGAAACACTAATTCTATTAATAGAAATGAAAAAGAAATGTAATATGAATTACATCACTGACATCTGAATAAATATAATACAGATCATAATGTGAGTACCTAAGAAGAACAGAGCTATGAGAACACAAAAAGGGGAAGGGAACTGTCAACATGCAGAAAGAAATGTGGGAGGAGGACGCTTATTCATAACAGACCAATGAGACTGAGTCTCAGGCAGGTCTCTGGAGCTCTCTGTGACTTCAACAGCCAATGCCCCGACATGGTCTTTATCACCATTAGAGAAACTTGATTTTCTTACAAAAGTAATCAAATAGCCTAGCACAAGCACATGCATTAAAAGAGGAATATTTAGCCCTTTTACGAGCATTACGAGAGCACAGGCTTACTCTGGATAACACTGCTAACCTAATTCCACATTAATGTTATTGAACTATCATAACTATATGCTACTGTCAGTGTCCCAGAATCTCCCTGTAACACTCTTTGGTCAATGCCACTGTGAGGGTGCCTCTATGGAAGTGACTAGCTCCACAGTACTGCTTCCCTTAATGTTTGGCAGGGTGTGTCTATATAATTTCATTCATTCATTCATTCATTCATTCATTCATTCATTCATCAACCATTAAGTATTGACTTGGTGCAAAGATTGTCTTTTTAAAAATATTGTGTGAAAAGCACTGGACCGCCTTCCTTTGTGTGAATATAAACTGATCTCAAAGTTAGAAAAACAAATCCAATAGGCCATCATCCGAGATTCTTGAGTACCAGAAGGCAGGGTTCAAATTCAGGTGAATGCTTTAGCTTGTTAATCTTCTTGTTGCCAGAAGGGTACCACCATCACCTATTTCTGGAAAACTGTTCTGCAAACACAATACCATAACCCCAATAGAATCTTCATCTAGATCAGACATGTCAAACACGTAGCCCAGCAAACAACACTCTGGAGAGTGAGATCCCAAACAGATTAGAATGTAATTGGGAAATACTTAACAAAGTAAATAAAAATATGAAAAAACAATGTTAATATGTGGTTTTCTAAGTCAATATGCACCCACAGGGATCTTGATGTGCAATTCAGTGGTTCCTGTTTCTCTTTGGGTTTGACACCACTGATCTAGATAAACATATAATGGTATCAACACCAACACCTGGTTGGTATCACATCAGGAAACTGGCTAGAGTTAACTCTCCCAGTCTTTGGAAAGATGACAAGTTGAAATGTTTTCAGTCAACTCATCAGCCAACCTGATCTCACTTCACAGCCTGAGAAAACAACCACTTTCACAACTTGGGAATAAACTTTATTGGCATCTAAATTCTATCAATCACCATAATGAGTCCAAATGTGGGCATATTATAAAAATGAAAGGAATAGGTTATATTGGGTTTATTTTACTCATACAACTGTGCTAAAAGTATAAAAGAGTGGATCTACATTTCTGGTTTAAGATAGAAGTTAATTTTAATCTATGCATTAAATATTAGCAAACTGAAATGTTTGGGAGAAATTATATTAGGCAAATTTTTTAGCAATGGAAACAAACGACAATTAGCTTTATTTAAAAAGATCATTATTTGCATGTTTCAAAGGAAGAAACATATTTTCTTGATAACTGATAACTTGTGTACACATCTAAATACCAATATTTTAAAGCATATGTTGGGGGCCTAAAATACAGGTATAGTTATTAGTGTCTCCTCAGAAACATTTGTTACTCTGAGTATCAACTGGATTTTTATTTTATTTTTTTTTTTTAGTTTTTACAAAGGAATATTTTTTTTAATTTTTTTTTATTTACTCATTTACTTTTAATTTACAAGATTCAGTTCCACAATCACTTGAGTTTCAGATTTTCTCCCCTCCCTTCCCCCCCCCCCATGGTGGCGTGCAATCATGTATAGGATCTGCAAATACTTTCACACTGTACAATAGTTTGGTCATATAGAAGGTTTATAACCAATGAGTGATCACTGGGAAAAGAAAAGAAAAAAAAAAAGCAAAAACAGACACGAAACAGAACGATAACGAGTTTTGCTTCAGTCTCCATTTAAACTATAGTCTTTCTATATCTTTCTCTGAGTTTAGGTATCTCCTTCCATCTCAAGGCTTGTAGAGTTGTCTTTAGCTGTGCGTTGTTGAGGATAGTCCAGTTTATCAAGGTTGGTCATCATATGTACGATGTGTCTGTGATTGTGTACAGGTTTTGCCTGGTTCTGCTCTTCTCACTTAGCATCAATTTGTATAAGCCTCTCCAGGTAATTATGAAGTCCATCTCCTTCCCATTTCTTATAGCACAATAGTATTCCATTACATTCATATACCCTAGCTTATTCAGCCACTCCCCAATTGATGGGCATCCCCTATATTTCCAGTTTTTTGCAACCA
>CM053582.1:109068517-109190406 GCA_028627135.1 Pseudochirops cupreus | reverse complement strand
AAGAGAAATGAGAATGATGCAAAAAAATCATGAAAAGAGAGTCAACAACCTGACTGAAGAAAATAACACCTTAAAAAACAGATTAACTCAAATGGCAAAAGAGGCCCAAAAAGCCAATGAGGAGAAGAATGCCTTAAAAAGTCAAATATGCCAGATGGAAAAAGAATCTCAAAAGCTCACTGAAGAGAATAATTCCTTCAGAATTAGAGTGGAGCAAATGGAAGCAAATGACTTTATGAGAAATCAAGATACTATTAAACAGATCCAAACAAATGAAAAACTAGAAGGCAATGTGAAATAGCTCACTGGAAAAACGAGTGAGCTAGAAAATAGATCCAGGAGAGACAATTTAACAATTACTGGACTACCTGAAAGCCATGACCAGAAAAAGAACCTAGAAAGCATCCTTCAAGAAATTCTCAAGGAAAACTGCCCTGATATTTTAGAATCAGAGGGCAAAACAGAACTTCGAGGAATTCATCGATCACCTCTTGAAAAAGATCCCAAAAAGAAAACTCTTAGGAGCTCCCAGATCAAGGAGAAAATATTACAAGCTGCCAAGAAGAAACAATTTGAATACTGTGGAAACACAATTAGGATAACCCAGGATCTAGCAACTTCTACATTAAGGGATTGAAGGGCCTGGAATATGATATTCAGGAGATCAAGGGAGCTAGGATTAAAACCAAGAACCAGCTACCCAGCAAAACTGAGCATAATGTTCCAGGGGAAAATATGGTCATTCAATGAGGTGGAGGACTTCCAAGTATTCTTGATGAAAAAAACAGAACTGACCAGAAAATTTGACATTTAAATACAAGAAGCATGAGAAGGTAAATATGGAAAAGAAATCATAAGGAACTTATCAAAGTTGAACTATTTACATGCCAACATGGAAAAACGATAATTGTAACCTATAAAACTTCTCTCAGTATGAGGATAGTTGAAGGGAATATAAATGTATATGTATACATACACATATGTCTATATAGGAGGCTATATATGGGTATGAATACATATGTGAGTGTGTATATATGTGTGTGTGTGTGTGTGTGTGTGTGTGTACATAGAGGGCACAGGATCAATTTAATAGGATGGGATGATATTTCAAAAGGTGAAATTACGAGGTGGGGGAGGAATAGTATGAGAGGAGACCAAGAGAGACAGAACAGGGCTAATCCTCTCATATAGAAGAGGCAAGGGATAATTGTTACAATGAGGGGAAGAACAGGAAGGCAAAAGGGAATGGGTCAACCTTACACTCATGAAGTTGGCTTAGGAAAGGAATGACATACACTCTAAATTGGGTATCTTGGCCTACAGGGGAGTAGGGCGGAAGGGGATGAGAGGGGTGAGGAGGGAGGGTTGTTAGAAGCACACACTTCTGTAAAGGGATGGGGACAAAGTGGAGAATAGGACAAGTGGGGGGTGGAATAGGAAAGAGGGAAACATAAAGGTACTGGGGTAGGGAGATCCAGCTTGCCCTACCAGCAAGTCAGAGGGGTGATGGAGGAGGATATAGGAAAGAACAGATTGGGGGAGGGGTCTACAGTGGGATCGCTGCTTTGGGGTGGCGGGTAAGGGAAAGACAGAGAGAAGATTTGTAAATCAAAATCTCATGGAAATGAATGATGTAAACTAAAAAGAAAAAAAGAAAAAAAAAGAAAAGTCCTGTCAGTATCTTGGAAATACTCAAGATCCTTTTCCTAATGGTAACTAGAACCACAGGATTTGGAAGGGATATTCTGTGCCATCAGTTCTAAGCCTCTGCTTTCACAGTGGAGGCCCAAAAGCGAAATGCTTTGCCCAAGGTCAGTCACTAAGGAGATTAGTGGCAGAGCAGGGGCCCTCGCCCTGGTCTCCTAACCATCACTCCAGTGCTTTCCCCTCATACCACAGTGCTGTAACAACACAGTCAGCTATTTGAAGACAGGGATCACTACCAACAGCATTATTGTAGATCCAGCACACAACTGTAGAAACTGGCTTCCCCCAGACCAAAGAATAGGAATGCTTCATGTGCATGTATATAAAAACATTCTCAGGATGGCAGCCTTTCATAATTCAGTTATAAGCCCTTCTCTCTCTCTTAGAACTTTTCCATTTTCTAAGTTACCAAGTTAACCTTCCCCATTTCCAGTACCTTCTGGAAACAACTTTTAATTGTGCTCTGCTCCTTCCACTGCAATTTTCCCACCAAAGAAAACTTCCTATGAGCATATGAAGATAGACAAATCCCAGATTTATTAAATCACACTCAATCCTGTCCAGCACAGCAAGCTGTGGACTCAAAGGTTAAGAAGCATTTGTCATCATAAGGGAAAATCATGTTAACCTGTTCCAAATACCATTTTGGATCCTAGAACTTCAGGAGGTGCTATCACAAACAGAGGCGTCATTCCTGACACTCACGCAGCTCAGACCCTGTATATAACACCATAAGCCATTTCCAAACAGCTCTAATAAAAATGGGCAATTAACTTTTTTCTTTCAACTGCTAAAACAGTCACAGACTCATAGCACATGAAAACTGGAAGGGATTGTGGAGACTGGCCAGTGGAACCTTCAAGTCCTTCCGGGAGTGTCAGGCCAAGGAGCAGAGCACTTACTTACTAGTACCAGCCAATGTTCCAAGCCCTGCATCAGCAACCCTACTGGAGAAATGAGAAGACTGAGGCCTGGAAAGGTGAGGTGACTTGTCTAAGATGCTACAATGACCCAGCAGAAGAGCTTGGACGAGTAACAATTAAGAACAATACCCACAAAATGGAGGTTCATCCTGCCCTATGTGCTGATATGGGGACTGGGGCTGGCTGGTGGTGCTTTACACATGGTCCCTATCTCCAAGTGAGTAAATAGCATTGTGTGGAAAGCATCATAGGATAGGTGAGTGACCGTGCAAGCTCCACAAGGAGGGATTAACGCTGTCCAGTGAACACTGAGAAACACTGACAGTAGAGACCATAAGTGAACAAGGACTCAGCTATGGGTGGCTATCATGATGCCCCACCATGCCACGGAAGAAACACTGGACCACCTCAAAAACAAGTGCACTGTGTGGGAGGAGGAGGCAGGGGACGACACACAATTTTTTTCTATGTATCCCCAGTGACTAGCATGGTATCACAGTACAGAGCAGATCATCAATAAACACATGTCAATGGTGGAGTATTCTGGCAAAGGCCAAGTGCTGACAAGCTTTACCAATCACAGGTTATTGTTAGAAAGGCCATGGCCTTGGTCGGCCATCTGAGGACCGGCCTAGCTAAGCAGAGGTCTTTAGGAAGAGGCCAAGGCCTACTTGCTAGGAGTGATGCAGGAAGGCTGACTGCTTAGGCCCAGATGTGACTAGATGGCCCCTGACGTCCCTTCCAGCTCTCAGATGCTGAGATTCCATAAGTTTGGAGAGACTCATCACCACAGGGGCTTCTGTATGATAACTATATTAGCAATTGTCAAAGCATCTCTAGGTCCTATAATCTCCACTATGGAAGGAGTACTCATATTCATAAAATCACGACTCCTTAAAGTATTTAAATATCATACTTTTATTAAAGAATATGAACAGAAGTTGCTCTATCAGACCTCAATTTTGGAGCAGTGAGGCAGCACACTGAGTATAGCGCCAGTTCTCAAGTCAGGAGGACCTGAGTTCAAATCCAGCCTCAGTCACTGGCTGCATCACTTTGGACAAGTCACTTAACTCCAGTTACCTCACCAAAACAAAACAAACACAAAAAAGACCTCAATTTCCTCATCTAAAGGAAGATGGGCTGGACTAAATTATTTCTAAGGTCTTTTCAACTTTATCATTCTATGACAGGTTTATCATCACTTGTTTGCTTTTCATCACTGAGGAAATCCTATGGGTTCAGAATTGGTCCAAGAGTCAGATTTTCCTCGGCCTTTGAAGAAATACAAAATTTGTACCAGCCCACTCTTTTCATTTAAAACACACAGTATCTGGTCCCCATGTTATTAAACAAATAAGCTAAATAATTAAACAAAATAAGCTACACATTCTTTGCTAATGGCCAACTATGAAGAACGAGTGGTTATGGATATGCAGCAGACTTCAAGACTGTATTAAAAATAAACTCCTAATTTTTTCATCAAAAGTTTCACAATGAAGTTTCATACATTAAAGTACCTACAACTTAAGTGGCAAATTACAAAGATGGATTAAAAACTACTAAAAAGTTTTAATCAAATAACTAACAAGACAAGCTGAAGGCCAATCTCTTGATGAAAGCAATCGATACAGAGATTTAGGTCACAGAATACGAGACTAACCCCATCTTCACTCTTTTTTTTTTTTACAGACAAGAAAGCTAAAGCCTGCAGAGGGTAACTGAATCAAGACCCACCGTTAAAATCTGTTGAGATTTTAACCCACAGTTGTTGAGTGCAGAGACAGGTCTCCTGCCTCCCAGGCCAATGTTCTTTCATGACCCCAAACTGACTCTAATAGTAATCTGGAAGACAGCTTTAAAATGCACACATTCATCCTCACTCTACCACATTTTATGCCAAAAGTTTTTTCTCCTGTTTTGGAATGCAAAACTATTAAAAGTTCAAACTCATTTAAAAATCCAAAAGACTTACCTGTGTGCCAGACGTACTGTACCCATACATAGGTGCTGGCAGCAAAAAACAGCCATTGTATAGGGATGAACAGGAGACATATTATGTTTGAGGTGAATGCTACACAAACAAAAAATACAGAGAAGGCCTGAAGGAAAAAAGCAAAACAAAATAGCAGAACATGAATTACTTTCCATCAAATGGGCTGTTACACTTGCTAAATAAGTAAACTTCTAAAAGAACTGAATACAGTTAACTATAGAGTAGGTTAACAACATTTAAATTCAATGTGAATATTTAAATGAGCAGCAGTTAATGAAGCATAGGACTATGTCTCTACATCAAAGATTACTGCTATTTATAACATTTAATTCACCAAGGAGAAAGGGATCTGAACAAAGAGGATCAGCCAGCACTTACTCCTATAAACACCATAGGTTTTAAACCTGAAAGACTTTGAGTTTTAACACAAAGAGGGATGATCTTTTCTCACCCAACTTTGCTACTACAAGGTTTCATGGGAGACTTGTCTCTGTCTCCAAGGAAGGAGCAGAGGCAGTGATCTGACAATGAGGTTAAAGCAGCTGGTCATTTATGACACTTTCCCACCATCAGCAGAATCCAAGATGTGGATGGTCTTTTGAGGCCATCAATTTGCACAGATCCATTTGCAATCTTTCAGGAAGCTCCTTTAGCAAACTAAGGTACCAGGGTGAGGTGAGGGCAGGAGGGAGCGAGGGAGGTTCTACTTGTGAGAATGCTCTAGAACAGTGGTTCTCAACCTGTGGGTTATGTTCAATTTGTAACAATGAAAATAGATCCTGCATATCAGATGTTTACATTACGATTCATAACAGTAGTAAAATTTATAGTTATGAACTAGCAATGAAAATAATTTTATGGCTGGGGGTCACCACAACATGAGGAACTATATTAAAGGGTTGCAGCATTAGGAAGGTTGAGAACCACTGCTCTAGAACAATATGAACTGGCCCATAGTGGAAATCAAACTTCTAACCTTGGCTCTGCTTTAACCCAATGAACTACAGCAAAATACAAAACAACAACAAAAACATATATATGTATATATGTGTGTATGTATACATAAATATATGATTACATAATGAGAATTCTAGTAACAGATTTATAGTTGTATAGCACATTACAAATTCATCATCTCATCTGATCTGAATCAATACTTGCAATTATAGCTAGATAATCATTAGACCCAACTCTTTGAACCCAATTCTGCCCCTCAGCTTCCTTCTATCAGACTGAAGGATAAACAATGTCATAAAGATTCTTGGAACTAGAAAAGCCTTTAGAAAAGATCATCCACTCTCTTAGTTTCTGTAAACTCCTATGGAGTTTTGGTTTTGCCTAACAGAATGAGCCAAAATGCCATTTGGAGCTATACTGGGGTCAAAGACTAAGATAATAAAACTCGATTTGTACACATCTACCAAAATCCACCTGAAACATTTCCATTATAGCCAGTAGAGGTTTCCCTGAAACGACTATGAAATGAAATTTATTATTTATTATGTACATTGTAGTTGGAAATAACTTTTAGTAAACATACCAAACCCTGATATCTGAAGGAATCATAAACACTTCTGATGAAAAGCCAGAATGGCCACAGGTATTCAAATCTGAACTCCAGGACAAAATCTGCCAGCAACACAAGCGCCCACACTACCAGGAATTTCAGGTATAAAAATGTACTGCAAAAGAAAATACAAAAGAAAAGTGTTAATTCAATGGCAGTTGTGAAGAGCTGGAAGAAGAAAACCCACTATTCCTGACCAAGAGAAATGTCCAAATAACTGTGCTCCCCAGGGGCGACAGCTCCAAATGTGCGTAAGGATCCCTGCAGGCAGCACAGTGGCTCGGAAACCCACGTGCTAACATTCTCTGTGTTCTACTGTACTTTTGTTTTGCTAGACATTTCCCAATTAGATTTTAAACTAGTTCAGGGTGTACACACTTGGGAATGTTGTAGGCCACATGAGGCCTATGCGCTGTGTGTCTGACACCTCTGGCGTACATCATAAAAATAAAGAAGGCAAAGGATAAAAGGAGATGCTATTATAACCCACCTAACTCACTTTTTAAAAAACTGCTTCTCGCTTCAAGTCCCGTTTATTATCAAGACAAGACAGATACTTCTGTGCCAAGTCTGGCAATGACCAAAAGTACTTAACTACATTTCGGGTGGCAAAAACATTTAAATTTCACCACTATTTAAAAACGTGTTATTTGTCTGGCTTCAAAATACTGCAACACTCTCAAAATTATAGCTTGCAAGCTGTTCTTCATTAGAGGAAAATGTCATGGTTGAAAGGCCTCAAATTTGCTGTTTCCCCACCCCTTTTACATCTGTTTGCAGAGTCCGTGAAGTTCTTGATGCATATGCATGCACGCTTCAAGAGTTCAGTCTGTTTTTCCTTTTCTCCTATGGCCACTCAATGCTAATCTTCAGGCAAATAGAAACCAAACAGCCATCCCAAATAGCCAAGGGCAGTGAAAGTAACTTAGGGACCAGATGTCAATTACAAGCTTCCGGGAGACTTAAGACATTATATAAAAAAAATAAATTAATTAAAAAATACTGTACATTTACAAAAATCATACAGCATTTGGCTATGTTCCTTGCTAATTCTCCCTGCCTCTCTATGATCCTCTTCTCTCCCAATTCTCTTAGGAGATAAAATAGAATAATAGGATGTTAGAACTGGAAGGAGTCTTAGAGACCAAACTCCCTCATTTTAATATGTAAAGAAAGCCTAGAATTAGAAAGTGATTTGCCCAGAACTAAAAAGGGAGCACAGATTAAATAAACACAGGAATAAGAGAGGTGGAGAGGTGTAAGAGAAAGACCCATGGGATCAGAACCAGGAATCAGGAGACTGGGTTCCAATTCAGATTGGCTCTGCTGTTTAGAAAGATCCTAAGGTCAAGTATGAGCGGAGGAATGTTTGTTTAAAAAAAAAAATCAGTAGTCCAGTTTGGCAAGTCTCTTAGCTGCTTCCTCCAGAAAGCGGAACTGGATACTGGATGGTCAAGGTTCCGTGTAGTTCTAAGATTTATTCATTCAAATATTTTTAAGATCCTGAAGTTAGTATATCTACCTCATATTTATTATCTCAAAATACATAAGACTAAGGAAGCCCCATGTTGTTAATTCCTTTGGTCACTTACACCGCCCTATGCTGAGTAAATCTTTAGAATACATCGTAATACTCCCCCACCAAAGTCCATTTTGCTACCCCTATCAGTTCTGTACTATATGAAATTCAAAATTTTTAAAATGTACTAGAAAAATCTGTCGCAAGTGCCTGAAACGTACGAAATAATTTTGCCTTGAGTTTTAATATACATTTCAATGCTGAAATAATAGAAGATAGATCCAATTAGCTAAAGAAAATTATTCACTCATCAAACATTTATTAAGTGCCTGGTAGCCTTGTGGGGATATACATACACAAAATCAACAAGTATTTATTAAGCACCTACTACATGCCAAATACTGTGTTAAGTACAAGGATTATAAATATAAAAACTCCCAGACCTCAAGTAGTTAATATTCTACCTGGGGGTATAAACATATCTGCAATTATGCAAATATAAGATAAACACAAAATAAGGGCCAAGCAATTTGGTGGTAGGAAGCAAAAAAATGCCATGAAACCAACACAGAGACTCCCACAATCATCCAGGTGAATAGTGATGAGGGCCTGAATCAGGTGATGGTGTTGGGGATGGAAGGAGATTGAGAAGTACAAAATATGCTATGAAGGTAGAACTGACAAGATTTGGCGAGTGATTAGACCTGGTGGGTGAGGAGCAGTGAAGAATCAAGGATAATTCAAAGGCTGCAAAACTGGGTGACTAGAAGGACGGTTGTGCCCTTGAAAGAAACAGGAAAGTTTGGAAGAGGAATAGATTTAAGGGGAAAGATAATGAGTCCAGGTTGGGGTACAATGAGTTTGAAATGGTTACAAGACATCTAATTTAAAATATCCAATAGGAAACTGCCAATATTGGACTAGAATTTAGGAGAGAGACCAGGGTCAGAAATTAGATTTGTGAATTATCTTCATAAAAATGGTCACTGAACCCACAGGAGCTGATGAGATCATGGAGCTTTAAGGTACACTGACAGGGAGTAAAACACGAGTGTTATCCATTCATCCATCTACCATCCATCCATGGGCGTTTATTAAGCACCTACCAGGTGCCAGGCACTGTGCTAGGGATACAAGGAAAGGTAAAGGCTGTCCCTATCCTTAAGAGGCTCACATTCTAATGGAGGAGACAACATATGGACAACTATGAACAAACAAAATATAGACAGGATACACTGGAGGTAATCTCAGAGGGAAGGCACTGCCATTGAGGGGGTGTTGGGAAAAGTTTCTTACAGGAGGCTGGATTTTAGTTGAGATGTGAAACTAGGAGGCCAAAGTAAGGAGGGAAAACCTCACAAGGATGGGGCAAAGTCAGGGGAAAAGGCTGAGTAGAGAGAGTATCTTGTTCAAGGAACAGCAAGGAGTCCTGGGTCACCGTAAAGGGGAGTAAAGTGATAACAAAACTATTAAGGTAGAAGGAATGGATTATAAAGGCCTTTAAATGCCAGAGAACTCTCTATTTAAATGATCTGGGAGGTAACAGAGAACCAATGGAACTTACTGAATTGTAGAGGAAGAGGTTGGTAAAGAGTGGTGACGTGGTCAGAACTACACTTGAGGAAGATCACTTTAACAGGTGAATAACGGATAAATTGGAGTGTGGGAGAGACGTGAGGCAGGGAAGCTGACGCATCTTGGCAACAGACTGGCTGTGGGGGTATAAGAGTGACCGGTCTAGGACAACACCTGAGTTGTGACTTTGGGTAACTGGGAGGATGATGAAGCCTACCACAACATCAGAAGGGGAAAGATGTGGAATTCCATGTTAGACATGGTGAGTTTAATATGTCCACAGAACACAAAGACTTTGAGATGTTAGGGCTGGATAAACAGACCTGATAGACACATGCAGAGAAATTAGCACTAAGACTGAGCAGCATCATGAAAACCCAGAGAATAGTGTCCAAGAGAGTGGTCAACACCATAAGATGCTTTGAAGAGATCATGAAGACTGAAGAGTGACAAAAAGTTGGTAAATTTGACAATCAGAATAGCAAGATTCTTGAAGAGAATAATTTCAGTTGCACATATGGCTGGCAGGCCAAGAGCTGGGGAAGTGAGTGGAGCAATAGCAAAGGCATAAATGCAGATGTCTTTTTTCTAGGAATGTTGCAATGTAAGGGAAAAATAAGATACCAGCTTTAGGGGATGTTATATTAGGGGAGGTCCTGGGTATGTTTGTAGGGAGCAGGGAAGGAACCAGTAAATAAACGCAGAGTCTGAAGACTAGGAGGGGTGGGTGGGAAGAATGATTACAGGGAAAATTCACAAGACAAATTGGAAGAGGATGGCATCACAGGCACAGGACAAGGCTCTGGCAAAGAGATTGGCCAACTCTTAGTGAGAGACTAAGGCAGGCAATGGAGATAAGGGGTTTTGAGACCTAACGCAAAGGAGAGGAAGAGCCCTCAGGGTGAATGGTCTACAGTAATGTATGAATGTATGAAGTGAGTCCTTCTACTGAGAACAGAGTAGGAAAGGCTGGCTTTGGAGGGCTTGAGAAGAGAGGTTTGGAACGCTGCTGTGGGAAATACAAGAGAGTCAAGCAGAGGACAGTAAAAGGATTGGCTTGTGGCAGTTAGGGCTCAATCGAATCACGAATCTGTAAATGATCCACTCAGCACAACTTCCTCTCACAAGCACACGGTAAGAGTGGAGGATGTAGAAGGTGGGAGGCAATCTACATCTGGGGCTTGGCAAGGCATGAGAAAGGACCTAAGTCGAGGAATCCAAGAATGGAGGGCAGTGGAAAGCTGACCTGGTTAGCGATAAGGTCAAGCCTGGAAAAGGAAGAAAGTGAAATGAACAAGGGGAATGCCTTGGAAGAGCACTGAGGGACAGAGAGACTGAAGATCGTGGGGAGAGAAAAGAATGAGACACAGGGGGGTGGAAATGGGAGGAACTTCAAAGGGTTAGATGGAATTTCAGAGTTCTCGAAATGGAACACTTGTAGGAAATGATAAAGTGAGTATCCCTACGGTGTGGAGAAAAGGTGTATGTCCTGGAGGGTGAGGAGGCCAGGCTATCTCGGGAGCATCAATACAAATGCTCAAGTTTCCCAGTATAACAGCAAGTGTGAGGTGAAGTAGAAGACTAAGACTGCATTCTCTGAGAAAACAGCAAGAACATCGTGAGAGCCAGCAGCCAGCTGCCATCAGGATCTGCACAAAGTGATAAATATGAACCGAGTAACCTTCCACGGAAGAGAGGTGGCAGGAGGAGGCTTCGAGGAGCATGCCCCAGTCCCTTGGGGCATGAGGGATGATGCAATCCCGGAGAACGGGCAGTGCTGCCGTATCTCCTGGGGAGGGAACTGTCTCTCAGTGACAGGAGATCAAAGGTACACCAGAGAAATGAGTCTGAGATGAAGGGGATTTGAATGAGTTACTGAATTATCACCAAACCTCCATGGAAGCCTTTCCAGCACAATAGGACCCAGAAGAGCTTGGGTTCCACGGCGGACTCAGCCAGAGGTCACCCTGAAGATCATAATGTGGCAATGGACAAAGACTTTTAATGGAGACTCAGACTATATGGGTGAAAGAGATCAGGTGGTGAAGATAATTAAGTGCATTCAATGATATGACACCTACAGCAGTACATCATTTACTTGTCAAATACGGTTAATTTCCAAGCAACACTTTTGCTAAGAACTTATTCTGGCAGCATGATAAGCTTCTGTTGGCTGAGGTGGGGAGGGGCAGGATGGAATGCCATGTAATCAAGAAATCTATGCCAACCAGAAAATGATACTCATGAACCCCGGGCACCTTTCAGTTTCATTTTGTTCTTTCTGTTGTCCACATGAGTACTGTGTTCTCATTCTCACTAAAGGGCAGTCAATCTTCTAGCAAGGTGGCAGGAAAACAACATGCAATGCATCAGAAGGAAAAGTTAAACAGGTATCTGGCAAGATTCTTCATGAACTGAGACAGAGAACACTAATCCCTATGATGACTTGATTTGAAAGACTACTTTTCACTAAAATATTTTTCCTCCATTTCAAGAAGTCTATTTGTTTTGAAGAGGAATTAGCATCTTTACTGAAGTATCCCTAAAGACATTTTAAAAATAGGATCAAAAGGTATTTATTTCCAGTATTTGGGGGGACCAGCTCTGGAATGAATAAAATAGGTGTGCCCTGGTTATCTACCACTGCCCAGGCCCTCTGAGGCATGGCAGGATCCCAATGTAGCATGCAGCATCTTGTTTCATCATTTAAAGACAGCCATTCAAATGATGACAGTGTGTTGGGATTAGAAGGGAATAAGAAAAATTCAGTGTTACATTTAGAAAGGAATAAGAAGAAATGACCATATATTTGCCAAACACTATGGATCCTTCTGCCCTGGCTCAACCATTCACCTACTTAATTTTTTCTTCAACTAACTTCACAACTTTATTGTTCTTAGGGAATCAGTCTTTTGGGGGCACAATTTAGAAACGCAGTTCTCTCACTAAATTAGACAACTATTTACTGTATCCCAACTATACATAAGGGCCCAGACTAGCCGGGGGGTGATACAAAAAGGGACCCTAACTTTGATTCTTCCTCTTAAGAGGCGTCTTATTAGTCAGGGAAAGAAGGGCAAGTCAGCCTTTATTTAGTAGGCGTTTACAAAAGCTTGTGCTTGGTACTGGAATGCAAAGATTGAAAAATTGAAAAATAACTGTCTCTGCCTTCAGAAGTTTTACAGTCTCATAAGAGAGGATACAAGTGTGTGAAACCAAATGTAACATAAGGTAAAGTACAGTAGAGGTAGAGACCCAGGAACTTTTCAAAAGGCAGATATTACTTTCAGCTTGGGAAGTCAAGAAAGGTTTGTTGAAAGAAAGGAAACTTAATCTAGGTCTTAAAGGAATAAGACTGAAACAGTTGAAGAAGAGTGAGAAGTGAATGCCAACAGAGGTAAGAGCATGGAGGGCACAGAGGGAGTGGATGTGAACAGGAAATGGCTGAGCAGCGCAGTTTGGCTGCAATATAAAGTTCTATACAGGGCAATCATGTAAAATAGGGTTGGTTTCAGCAAAGTTTTATGAAGAAGGAGGGAGCCTTTCCGCAGAGTCTCAAAGGATGGATAGGATTTCAGCAACACAGAGTAGGGGAAGTAGAGCATTCCTGGAGGAGGGGACTGGGAAAAGAGAGATGGGGAGTAGGCCCGGAAATGGGAAAATAATCCAATCTGACATAAGCACAGAGTTTGAGAAGGGAAGGCCACAGTAGGAGACGAGGCTGGAACAGTAAGCTGGGGTTGTGGAGGGCCTGAAATGATAGTCTGAAGAGGTTAGATTTTATCTGTAGGCATTGCCAGCTTGGAGAAATTTCTGAGCATGGTGGTGCCACCATGAAGATGCAAGACTGTCTTTGACAAAGCCTTGCCGTACAACCTATAACAGGAGATACATGCAAATGGAAAAGGAGGCGTGTGGGCCACATATTGACCCAGAAAGGAACATATTAGTATTATCTACGTTTTATTGCATTTTTATTTATTCTGTTAAATATTCCCCAATTATGTTTTAATTTAGTCCAACTGCCCTTGGGAGCTGATGGGTGGCATATGCATTTGCCACTTCTGCCCTCTAACTTGTTCCCCAAGGCTCACCTTTCAGACTAACCTCATTCTAAAAACCAAAGAGCAGAATCTAATGAGGAAGGTTGTTTTTTATTCCCATTCTTGTTCTTTGTTTTGGCCAAAAGAATCTATCTCACAGAACTAAAAGGTTTAGGAAATTTTATGGAAGATAACCTTGTAAGATAAAATAATTCATTCTGTTACATCAACATACATACATATATTACTTATACACATATTCTAAAGTTTAGAAGTATATCTACAAAAGCTAAAATACCAAATAATCTAAGATTAATAGATCAGAAAGTTAACACTTCAGGACAGGCATCAATTCTACTGACTATATCTTGCCTCATGCTTTAAATATCAACTAAGATTCTGCCATATCCAAAGAGGGAGGAGAAGACTGGCAATTGTTAAAAACAGTTTAGGATTCTGAGTTTTTTTTCTCTCAAATGATTTAGAAAGTTGCATGGGGAAGTTGTAGGTTTTACTGCATGGCATTTTCAACCATTCTGTATTAAAAACAAGGGCAGAAAAGTGAAATCTCCTATCTTTGTAGGTTACTATTCCTAGTCAACGAAATGAAGAAAAATATGTAATTATTAGGCTTAATGATGCTGGGACTTTAAATTTTAATTTGAACTCCATTGAACACATACTGTAAAAGGGCAGTAATTTTTTTGTCTCCCCACCCTAAATACTCTTCCAACCCTGTTACCTAAGATCAATTTTCCTATACCCAGATTCTAACCTAGTTCAAAAGGCCTTAGAGATCACCTGGCTCCTCCCCTTTTTTTCTTGTATGGATGAACAAAATGAAGAAGAACAAGGGGAAGTAAATGGCTCAAAAAAGTCAGCACTGGGGCCTTAGCCCCCTGACCTGCTCTTCTTTCCTGACTGAGCTCTGTTCTTATCTCTTGCCAAATGTGATTGATTTTTCCCATGGTATTAGTCCTATCTTTTACATCCAGGACTGGTTTTCCTTGTGGGTTTGGCTGTAATTCTCTTCACTGGATTAATGGGAAGAAAAGTATGAATACTATAGTTTAACTCCATTTCCAAGTAAAGGACACTTTCTTTTCTGCATCATGAGAGGTTTGTCACTTCCACTGCCTTTAGTCCACATAATCACCATAGTATTATGCCATTAATCCTCAAAACCTGACCTTTTTTCCAAGCAAACTAATGGTCATTTAGGTCATCTGGTCCTTACACGACAGAAAAAGCTACATGTGGAAAGCTTCAGTGTCTAAATCTAGGAGCCACAGAACTCAACTCCTTTGCTTTGCACTTTTAGCCTTGGTTCTAACTTATCTTATGCTTTTCAGCTCTTGATACTTCCTTCAGCTGTTTTTTCTCCTTTTTACCTCCCTTCCTGAGCTTGTAGAAGGTAGTCAAGTCGCTCCTGTCCTGGTCTCTCACAGTGACTACTGGTTGTTTATGAGAGTTTCATATTTACTGAGTCTCTTTTCAAGGCTTTCTCATGGAATGTCAGAGTTGGAAGGAATGTCTGGGGCCATAGAGTCCACCCAGACTTGACCAAGAATCACAGCTCCAACACAACTGATAAATGATCACCCAGACTTTGCTTACAGATTTTTAGTGAAGGCAGGATGTCTACTCTCATCATTCTCAAAATCTACTTTTTCCATCAGCACCTTGAAAACGAGACAGATTGCTCACAGAATCAAGGCTGGGAGGGACGTGAGAAGTTCTCTAGTCTAATCTCCACATTCTACAGAGGCAAAACCTCAAGTCTTGGGGCTAAATGACTTAGTCCAGGTGAGAGTGGCAGAGCTGGGAGAAGTCAAGTCTCTTGGATTCCTGATCCAAAGTACTCTCCACGATGCCCCCTCCCCCACCTCCTCATAAATACCGTTACTAATCATCTCTACATTGTCAGCTGCCCTATCCCCAAATTAGAAACACTCAGATTGTTCCAGGGTCCTAACTTTCATTTTCTAAAGTTCTTTCTAAGCCAAGGACAAGGTCATTATCTAATTACAACTTAAATGAAAACACTTAAAATAACCTGTTTGCAAAAAAGAAGAGAGTTCGGCAATAACCAAAAGAGATGTTTAAATGACCACAAAATTTCACCAGGCAATTAAGGATAGGGGGAGGGACAGCACAGAAGGAATGGGAAGGGCAAACTGAATGCTGCAACACCAACACAGAAACACACAATAATTAGGTTCACACAGAAAAAAAAAGAATACTGCAGATATTCCCAAATTGTTCTCATTGACTGTTTTTCTCCTTTTTGGAAATGATGAAGATGATGAAGTGATTCACTCTGGGATTTTGGGGCAGTCCACCATGACACTTTGCCTCCTTGCCTGTGTGTCTCTCTCCCTTACCTAAATGCCTACAATATGCAGGTTCTATCAGGTTATCTGGCAAAATGGGCTGGAAATCACAAGGGTTTCTCTGAGCAGCCTCACTTTAGTATGCAGAAACACCCCCATCACCCCTTCTTCCCCCTCCAAAAAAAGAGACCAGGGTAACTAAATACTTTGTTCAACTACACTTGTCTTAGTCACTTAATTAGCCTACCCAGAATCAAAGATTTGTAGGTTAACAACAGCTACTGTTTTACAGTATAACGTTAACTAGGGCCCCCTCCTCCCCTCCATGGAAAATGCCTAGCTCAGAAACTTGGTAAAAAGGCTTTGGGGGGGGGGAAACCTGGGTGTGGTAGTCTTGCACAAGCTCATACAAAAAAGAAAAGAAGGAATTTCAGGCTTGATCAAGAGGGGCAAGTTTAAAGTTTGGCATTTTAGATATATCGTATAGAATCATCATTATTACTACTCTTTTGGTGGTAAACATTAGCTTAACAATATAGGGAACTGCAATTCCACGACTACAAAGTATATTTTAAAAGGCTAGGAAAACCATATACATTTCTTATGGGAAAGGAATTTATAGGCCCCGAATTACAAAAGTTGGAAATCATTTAATAGGACTCTCTACTTCCCCTGCCCTCTCACAGATGAAGAACGTGAGACCTCGGAGGTGTGATGTGACTAGCCCAACGTCACACGGCTGCTAAGAATATCTGAGCACTACTACATCCTGAAGCACTAGGCCATGGAAGGCAGATGGAGGATGTACCCATCACTACTACCTCAAGGGCAAGTGATTTAATCACTAAAGGTACCCCTCCCTCCACCAAAGCAAATTTCCACTCCGATTCGTCTTAAGGATTCACGAGTTGCTATATTCAAAAAATATTCATCACCTACTGGTAGTCAGGTCATAATGACCTTTTCTGAATGTTAGGTCAGTTCCCAGACAAGAGATCAACAACTTGCCACTGAACCTATATTCAATACCATCCCAGCTTGGTAAGATCTCTTTTAGCTTATGCTATACTGGCAGAGCCTTCAATAATAATTAATAACCAATATTTATATAGTTTAAATTTTAAAGTTTGCAAAATATTCTGCATCGATTGTATCATCTGAACCTCACAAAAAACCTGTGAAGTAAGTGCTACAGATATAATTCCCATTTTACAGATGGAGAAACTGAGGCTTAGGGAGGTTAAGTGACTTGCCCATGGTCCCACAATTAAGTGTGAGAAGCAGGATGTGAACCCAGGTCTTTCTGAATCTGAGGCCAGCATTCTATTCACTATGCAACGTTGCCTCTTCAAACATTCCAGGTCACTGTCATGATGTAAGGGGACAGAGTAGGGTCTTTGTGAGGGCTAAGAATATAATTATTCATTGTGTGTAAGATGATACTAAAATCTATCTTATAGCTATTTAGTTAGTTTTCCAAAACTATTTTCACATTTCATACCTCATTTTGTCCTCATGTAACACTGAGGTGGAGGAAGACACTAGGCCGGGAGTTAAAAAAAAAAAACAACCTGAGTTCCAAGGTGCAGCTGTGCTGCTTGTTGCCATGCCTGTGGGTGATCATTTAAGACCTCCAGGCCCTCATTTCCTCATCTATAAAATGGGCATAATAACACATTTGCGCCACTCACCTCATGGGGCTGTTGTGAACAACTATAAACCTCTATGCCAGTATCAGTTATTCTCGACAACTCTGTGAGCTGGGCTGGGCACGGAGGACGCAGAAGAGATTGTAATAATTTCCATTAAGAGTTGAAAAAAACCCACTGGATTAAGAATGAGGAGACCAGGACTGTCACCTCTTATTTAGTTACTAAACAAACTACATACCCTAGGTGAGAGCAAGTCACAATTTCTTGGTGTCTCAGTTTCCTCATCTGGGAAATGGGAATAATAATAGCTAATATTAGCTAGCATTTTTATACAATTTAGGTTTGCTATATCAAATTGCTTGCCTTCTCAATAGAAGGTGGAGCGTGAGGGGGAGGAAGGGAAAAAATTTGGAACTCAAAGTTTTAAAAATGAATGTTGAAAAATTGTTTTCACATTAACTGGGGAAAAATAAAATACTGAACAGAATTTAAGGTTTGCAAGTAACGTAGATAAGTTATCGAATCTGTTCCTCACCAACTTTGTGAGGGAGGTGTTATTAACCTCATTTTACCTCTACCTACTTCACGAGCTTGTGAGAATCAAACTAGATAACGAGCATTAACCAACTTTGCAAAATACAGAGCCCCTTATAAATACATTCCATCTCTGAGTCAAAGACATAAAAAGCTACAAACAAGCAACGGGCTTGAAGAAATCAAGAAAGATCACTTCTCAGTATCTTTACTTGTATGACAAAAACACAAGGTTAAGAAGACAGGAACTCCAAAAGTCAATTAACCAAAGTATAAAGAACCATAATTACTTGGAAGTCTTCTCACTGATCAGACATCCGATTTTTGATCAGTTTCCAGTTCACCTTAAAAAACCACTAACAATAAACATCGTCCTGGAGTAGCTACTGTAAAACAGTTACCTTATGCAGATGAAAAACAGTATCATGAGATTTGGAACTGGAAGATCCTTTAGAGATCTTGTCTAGCACCCTCATTTTTACAAATGAAGAAACTGATGTAGAAGGCAATGAAGTAACTTGTCCACAATTTTCTGGACAGTTGAGCTGGAATTCAAAGCCTAAGCCTCCTAGCCCCATACCCAGCACTACTTCTACTATATAACAAGGCAACAAAGAAAATTTAAAAAAAAGATTATATGATCACACATGAAGTATACATGGCCAGTGCAAGAAAAGTACATGAGAAAATCTGGCTCCTGACACATCTCTCACATACAGAAGACTCAAGCCAGAGTGTTCATCTTAGCCCTGACAAGGCTTTCTGCCACAGCCTTGGACAGGTCTCTGATTCTCTCTGGCGAATCTTCAACTGTTCCCTTGTTGACATGGGCAAAGTACTTACAGCAGCATTGGGAGGTTTATTTGGCGCTCAAAAGTGTTTTGAGGATGAACAAGGTAACAGTAATGATAATGAAAGATTATTTCTGGCCACCTCCCCTACGATGCACAGGAAATGGATCCCAGGATGCTGTGATGGGACTGCCCCATTTCAGGCAACTAAATGCAAAACCACTTAAAAAGGGGGTGGGGGTGGGGGTGGGTGTAGGGGTGGGAAGGGGAAAGACAACAGAGCTGATGAGGGTAGAAAAACTTACCTCTGATGTCACAATAGTGAGTGGCCACCCATAAGGTTATAGGGTAGGAGAAGATAGAAGCACCAGAGCCATGAAAGAGCTCTGTGACTTCAAGGAAGATGATAAAGATACTTTTATTAAGTCTGAGGAGATGTTAATTAAGTTAAAGTCAAATTCAAATACAGTAGTAGGCTTTAAGGATTTTTTTTTAAGTTCACAACTAGGTGGTAGGCACCTGAAGATGAGATTTTAAGTTTATAACTATCATTTCTTTGGTATTTTAGGATACTCTTGATGGGAAAAACCACCTTCCAAAGGATATGTTCCTACTGTTGGTATGTACCATTTTCCTTCTCTAGTTTATGGAAGAGCTAACTCAGAGATCCTCTGGACTTAATCCTTGAAAACAAGTCAAGTACAATATGTAAGCTAAAGTGAGCAAAGAGAAGACAGAGCAATCACTTAGTCTAAAGTGCATGCACTTTTATCTAGAAAAGTAACCCAAGACAATATTTTACTTTGTGGCTCTTAACTATGTTTGTGAAACTTCTACTCTCCCTTGGAAGTCTGCACATGATATGTCAAAGTGTGCTTAAATATTATTTATTTGGCTGCAGGCCTAGAAAGTGACAAAAATCAAGGGGTTAATATCAACAGGAAGATCTTCAGAACTGAGAGCAGTTCCAGGCAAAAGAGAAAGAGGGAGGAGGAAGTCTCTCTGGGTTTGGGGAACTGAAGAGTAGATTCAATGATACATAATAATATCACAGGCATGAAAATGGAAATATTTAGGAAGTCATAAAGCCTAGTGTTAAAATTCGTCTCCAGATATAATGAGGTATTAGGAAAATGTAGGGGGGAAAGGTAGTAATAACATTGTGAAAAAAATAGGAAGCTTTTAAGCAAACAATTTGAAATGGATCTTTTTTCTTTTTAATTGCCCTACTATCCTAATCCAGTAACAGTAGCTTAAAAGAATCTATAAACAGCAATGGCAGGTGGACCCTTAAGGAATACAGGGGAGAGAAAGCCTTTTTAAAACTGGGGATAAAACAGTGTCAAAATTGTATCTGGCAGTTTTTCCAAACATATATCAAACTAAGAACCCAAAGACAGATCAAGCCAGAAGCCACATCTCACTTTTTCCGCTCTATTCTGATCTTTCCCAAATAAAACAACGCAATAACACCAACATTATCACTCCTCTCTAGGCTAGTGTTCTTGCAGTTAAAGTCTCTCCTCATTAATGAAATCCTTTTTGAGGCTAGAGAGCAGAGCACTGCTCTTTTTAGGTGGAGAGGCTGCAACATTAGCATCTAGCATTTCAGCCGCAGAGCACATGAACCATCAAGGCCAATGGCAGCAGGCTACCTTCCTGCTGCTGTGAAAAATGGGAGCCTAGAAGAGACCAAAGCTGGGCTTTAGAACTAGAAGAAGCAGCATTTAAGTCTCTGGAAAGAAGAGGACTTGGGCGTCTAAAAGAAAAGCAAAATAGGTTGTGTGGCATTACGGACAGAGGACTGAACTTGGAGTAGAAAAACTTGGGAGTTAAGAGCCAATCTTGTACCTACAAGTAGCTGTGTGACTTTCCTTAGGAGAGGAAAAGCTGCTTCCATTTCCTCAACCATTAAATGAGGGGGAACTGACCCAGACTCATGTCTTTCCTAGCTCTAACACAGTTATATGGATCCATACACAGGCCTGAATGCTGACTTCATTTCTCTACCAAACACATTAAATTCTCTCACAAATTCACTGCATAAGAAAGTTAAGAGCCAAAAAGATTGTGGCAGACTAGAATGTTAGGCTGAATCCTAGATGATGAAATTTAATTGGGATAAACTCTTATCCTTGGGCTCCCCAAGAAATTCAATGCACAAGTATAAGATGGGGGGAGTTTGTCTGAAGAAGATCTGACAAAAGGAATCACCAGTGGGATAGTGACAGCAGCCAGAGATGGCTAGGTGGCCTTAAGCAACACCAAGAAGGACCAGTGTCTAGGTGATGGTGCTGCTCTACTATGCCCTGGGCAGAACATATCTCGAGCATTCTATTGAGTTCTGCATGCCACAACTTAGAAAGGGCTTTAATAGGTGAGAGTTTAACTAAAGAATATAACCAAGCTGGGGGAAGATCTCAAGATCATACCTTAGGAGGTTCTGGGGAAGGAAGTAGGAATGTTCAGCCCAGAGAACAGAAGGAGGGAGGGAGGGAGGACAAGATAGCTATCTCTAAGTACCTGAAGGGCAGTCACTCAGAGGCAAACCTAGAAGCATCCGATGGAAGTTGAAGATAAGCAATTTTAGGCTTCAAGGTAATAAAATGCTGTGTGACCACCTGAATGGAGCAATGGGGTCCTTCTAGGTCAATGGTTCTCAACCTTCCTAATGCTGCGACCCTTTAATAGTCGTATGTGGCGTATCTGCATGTCGGTGGCATATCTGCATCTGGAGACGGATACAGGAGTGGTGTCTCGGTTCCTAAGACCATTGCAAATATGTGTTTTCCGATGGTCTTAGGCGACCCCTGTGAAAGGGTCGTTTGACCCCCCAAAGGGCTCATGACCCACAGGTTGAGAACTGCTGTTCTAGGTCAAAGACATCAAGCCAAGGAGGGAGGAGCACTTGTCAGGTGTGCTGCTGGGGGGTATTCTTGTCCACTCCATGCTAAATTAGGCAGCCTCCGAGATGTCTTCCAACCTCAAAGTTCTGTGATGAGGACCTTTAGCCAGCACAAAAGCTCCCATGTTTTAAAAACAAATTCAGAGGATCAAAGAAATTAGGCACTACCATGAATCTTAGAGATGATTTAATTCAGCCCTCTCATTTAACACAGATTGAGAGCTGAAAAGACCTCAGAGGATATAAAATCCAACTCCCCCACCCCCCATTTTACAGACAAGGAAACTGAGGGACAGATTAAATGACTTGCCCAAGGTCACATAATAGTGTCTGAGAAGGGATCTGAACCCACCACACGCAGGTGTGTGTGTACACTCTCTCTCTCTCTCTCTCTCACACACACACACACACACACACACCACATACACACACACAAAATTGATAAGATAGACAGAAAACAGCCTGGAAAAGACAGTAAAGAGAAGTGGCCCAGGAGAGAGTAGTTCAAGTCTCACCACCAGTTATATGACGCTGGGTTAAGTGGCTTAACCTCTTCTCCTCCCCCCCCATAAATTACACAGGGTCGATCTGCAGTGGTAGAGAAAGGTCCTCATCAATGTCAGGAGCGTTCCCTACACCAATGAAATCATGTTTGGTAAACAACAATAAAACGTATCAATAAAAATAGACTGATCACAGGATCAGCACTGGAAGAGACCTTCAAGGTCATCTATCCCAACTCCTTCATTTTACAGACAAGTAGACTGAGGCTCAGAGAGCAAGTCACATGCATAGTAAGCAGAAGAGCTAGGAATGAAAGCCAGATGACCACTGATTCCAAAACGGTAATTTCTTCCATATCATGTTATCTCCTTTAAATTTCTCTCAGTTCTTCAATTTTTAGTTGACATAAAATTGGCTTCCTTTAAAAAATATATTTCTGAGTTTGAAGCAAACTCCTGGCATTCCCTCTAAAATGACCATGAGCTATATCTGAAGAGACAGTTTATTAACAGTTGCTAGACCAGTGGCAAAAGCTACTCAAAAGACCATTTTACCCCCACATGGATTTTTAAGCAAGAGAAGAATCTATGAGTTTTGATTACAGGTGTGTCAAAGCTCACAATGGCATCCACCTTTCTTAAAGACTAAGCCAAACAGGCTTGTAGGAAGTTTTGAAAGTTAAAGCTATACACTACTAGCTTGTTGCTGTAGCAATGATTGACACTGTGCTTGGAACTCTTTTTAAGACAACAGATGAGGCTCCTCTGTCAACACTGTGACTTCTTAAGTCCTACATCACTAATCTGGACCTTGCACCATCCCCTCATCAACTCCATGTAAGGCAGAAAGAAGATAAAGTAATTGGGAAGTCTGCCCCCTGTTGGTTAGGACAGCAATCAGGGTCAGATGTAAGCTGCCTACTGTGGAGAACCAAATGGGCAATAGGAAATGGGAGGTGGGGTGGGGCAAATCTTACATATGAAATTTTATATTAAATAGAAATTCTGACACCTATTACTAATATTCACGAACCTTTGAACATTATTTACAATAGCAGTTCTTAACTTTTTTGTGTGTCCTGTGGAGTCCCTGGATAATGGGGAAGCCCATGGACTTCTCAGAATGAATAACGTTTTTAAAATGCATAGGATTGCAAAGGGAACCAATTATACTGAAATAAAGTTATCAAACAATTTTTTAAAAAAACAAGTTCATAGACTGCCCAGGTTAAGAGCCCTCAATTTACAACTAGCTTACTCTTACAATTTAGAACTGAAGCATTTGGACTTTGCTATAAATCTCCCTTTAAAAACTAGTATTAACCTAGAAAACACTCATTGAAACTTCTAGTCCTACTACTCCACAATACACTCAGTAACACAAAGAGTAACTGGAGTACCTCACTTGATATCTTCTAAAGGAAATAAATTCATTTTTATGTACCACCTCATGAGACCCAGCTAAGGTGCCAGAACACATATGAAGCAAATGAATGACAGATATAATTAAATATTTCTGGGGAAGTTTCAAAACTTGATGACCTGAGGCTCATTAGCTTCCCTAAGAGCATAAGCATCAGTTATACAAGTAAGAGAATCCGAAGTCAAAAGGACCATCAGCAACATAGTAACAACACAATGGACCTTGAACAAGATGCATGTACAACTTGAAACACAACAGAGCACATGGAAACATCCTGGGACTCTTCTTATAAATGGAAGACCAATGTCCCGTCAACTGTATATAGCAGATATTCCAATTCCACAGTTAGTAGGAGTTTGTTTACTCTAATACACTCTTCTCTCAACTCACCGCCTGGTAAGTTTTTCATATATTTCTTAGTAACAAAGGGATCTGCTTTTTATTCAAGAATCGTGGTTTTCAACTTAAATTGAATATGTATACTTAATTTTACCAACCATTAAATGATCAAGAGAAAAAAATCATTTTTTTCTTTTTTATGGTTTTGGTTGACGCGGTCTTGATTAGTCATCACACAAGGACATATTCTAGAATCCTTTGCTTTAATTATGCTCTTATATATATGGTTTTTAAAAAAATGATGCAGTCACGTCAGCTACTTAAGAAAACAGTCATCCCATATATGTGAACAATAACATGTATAAAAATGTGTACAGTGATGCTAAGACATCCCAGGTGTCTTAGTCATCTCACATATTACTGTAAGGTCCCTGGCTAGAGAAACACATGTTTAAAACACACAGAGGATACAAGTAAATTTTCACTCAGAAATTCTCCACTTACTTTTCCCAATAAGTTTCTTGACCAAACACTGGTCAAGTTCTAGCTGCACTATCCCCTACTCACTACACTAGAACTAACACTGTGAGGACAAAAATGACTATTGTGTATGAAGCCTGCTGAGGGCTTAGGATTTTAAATGATGAACACTGAAACTGACACGAACCTGTAGATTTCCTCTGAGCCCAGAAAGACCTTTAAGTTACTGTTGCTTGGAATGGAGGAAGGACAAAAGAAGACACAAGATTTGGGGGCAAATGGCTCCAATAAGGGCTTTTTTCCCCTGGTGCAAGATTTCAAGAAAAACTTTCTTTCTAATGTTAAAATCATTTTCCTAATTAAATTCAAGCAAGAAAGTGTCTACAGTGAGCAAAGCACAGACTAACAGTAGTCCCTATGGAGCCTGGATCAGGTCCAGGGTGCCTGACTTTTTGCAGCAGCTTTTCCCTCAGTACCCAAGTGGAACAGAAAAAGAAAATGGACTGGGAAACACTGGGAAACTCCTGCCCCAATCCCAGAGATTGCTCTGGGGCTGAGGACCCTTGGCCCCTCTGAACTAGGCCAGGAAAGACTAAAGGCGCTGCCTGCCAGACTGCTCACACCATCTTTTCTCCACACTGAAAAACTTATTCACTTATGAGTTCTGAGAAATCAGAAGTCCTAGAGCATTCAGAAATGACCTTTCAAAAAAGGCTTTCCTTTCCCTCCCCCCCTCAGCTCCTACAGAGGGTGTACAGTTGTGTGTGAAGGGGATTTCAGGTGGGGAGGGAAGACACCCTCTATTAGGAAGACTACTGTATGGAGGGTGAAGGTTCCCAGTGTGGAAAGGGTGTGTCTGTGTGTATATGGGGGAAGGGGCTCTGTGGGGAAAGGAGGGTGGAAAGTGCAGGGAGACCCTTTCCTTTCAGGAAGCAGGTGTCTGTGTGCAGATCTACTCTGTGAGAAAAGGGGTGTCTTGCAGAGAAATTTCCCCTGGAAGGAAGGGTGAGTCTACAGGGAAGATGATATGAAAAAGAAGGTGTCAAGAGAGTTCTCTTTTGGGGGCCTCCAGAAAAAGGGAGGGCTTGCTTCTATGACAAAAGGGGTGCCTTGTGTTTGGGTTGTTCTAAGTGTTGAGGTATCTTGGGTAAGGAAGTATCTGGAAGGCTATGTAAAAGCGCATGGTCCTGGATGGAACCCTCCTATGAAGAATGGGTGTTACCTTGGTGGCAGCTTTCCTAAGAGGATGGGACTGTCTGGGGAGCTATGAGAAAGGAAGTGTCTTTATGTGAGGGGCCTCCTGTGAGAAATGGGGTATTATCTTGTGAGAGGCATCTCCTGACAGGATGGGAGTATGGAATGAGTTCCTATTATAAAAAGGAATCTCTCTGAGTGGAGCCTTTCTTTATGGAGGGGGGTATCTAGGTAGGTTGCCTTCCAGGGGAATCTCCTGTTAGAATGATGTTTATATATAAAGGGTGCTGTCTTGAAGCAGACCTTTATGGAATAAAGTTCTAGGTGTGTGGGTTTTTTTGTGGGGGTCATCTCCTGTGAGGAGGAGCCAAGTTCTGGGGAAGCTGTGTGTAGGCGGCCTCCTTTGAGAGGCCTGTGTAGATGGAGGTTGTGCCATGGAGGCATCCCCTGTGCACAAGGAGGGGTCCGGTTGAAGTAGCTATCTCATGGAAGATCCCCTATCAGAAAAAGGGGAGGATTATAGGTGAGAGATGGGGTGCTTATATGTAAGGAGGTTGTCTTGAGGGTTCATCCTCTGTGAGGGAGTATCCGGATTGTGTAGTCTGTCTGATGGGGAGGGGCCTTTCCTATGAGGAAGGAGACATCCAGGTGTATAGCAGCTGTCTTTTGCCTGTGTCCCTGTGAGGAAGGAATTACACAAGTGTGTGGAGGTTGTCTTGTGGGGGACCTCTCATGTAAGGAAGAGGAAGTGTGTAAAGCTATCTTATGGAAAGGCATCCTGTGAAAAAGTAGGTGTCTTTTATGAGGGTGTTTTAGGGGGTACCTTCAGGGAATAAAGTATAAGGACTATTTGGTGGGGAATATATCCTGTGATGAAAGGGGTATTTGTGTTTGGAAGGCTGTCTTCTAGGTGATTTCTTTTTTGTTGAGGATTGGGATGTGTGTATGAGGTTTGTTTGTTTTTTTGGGGGGAGGAGTCACTTGTGATGAAAAAAGTATCTTTGTGCAGTCTCCTGTGAAGATGGGGTTTTCTGTATGTGGGGAGGTCTGCTTCTGAGTGTGTGTGTGTGGGGGGGGGGTCTCCTGGGAATATTTCTATGTGGGCAGCTGTTTGTATGTGGGTGGTATCATGGGAGTCTCTTGAGACAGTTGTATCCATATGTCAAGGGAATTTTGGGGGGGATATCTCTTGTGAAGATGGTAGTTGTCAGAGTCTGCATGTAGGAGCTATCTTTAGGTGTCTTGTGAAGATGGGGGTGGGGGGTCTGGTCTGTGTGTGTGTGTCTGTGAGTTTCCCCAGCCATGTGTTCAGGGTGGGAGTTGGAGTGGGGAGTAGTCTGAGTAGGTCCTGGTCTTTGTGTGTCTAAGGTATGGGGGTGGTCTGTGAATGGGTCCCCCCTGACCACATGTCTGTGGGAATGGTCTGTGAGTAGGTCTTGGTCTGTGTGTGCTTGGGCAGTATGGGTATCTGTGAGGGCTCTCCCTCATTCGTGTGTGTCTCATTCCACCATGTGTGTGTCTGTGAGTGGGTCCTGGTCTGGAGGGGGGCAGGTTTCTGTGAGTGTGTCTGTCTTGCCCATATGTGTATGTCTGGGGGGTGGTAGTATCTGTGAGTAGGTCCCCCCTCCCACGTGTATATGTCTGGGGTGACAGTCTGTAAGTGGATCTTCCTTGCCTCTGTGTGTGGATGTGGATGTGTGTGTGTCTGAGGGGGGTGTCTGTGAGTGGGTCCCCCACCCATGTGTCTGGGGGGAGTATCTGTAAGTGGGTCTCCCTTCTCCCTTGCCCACGTGTTTGCTGGGGTGGGGAAGAGGTCTGTGGGTGAGTCTCCCTCACCCATGTGTATGCCTGGGGGGTTCTGTGCGTGGCTCCCCTGCCCGTGTGTCTGGGGGGGGTCTGTCCGTGGCTCCCCCGCCCGTGTGTCTAGGATGGGGAGAGTCTGTGCGTGGCTCCCCTCCAGGCGCTCCCCCACCCCCGGGCTGCAGGCAGCGGCGGCAGCAGCAGCAGCAGCAGCGGCGGCGGCGGCAGCAGCAGCATTAGTCCCGCTGGCCACCCGGCCCGGCCGGCCCCGCCCCGCCTCCACAGACCAGGCCGGGCGGCGGGCGGCCCAGGGCCGTCCGGAAAGCCCCCTGCGGGCGGCGGGCGGCGGGCGTGCGGCCTAGTGGGGCCGGGCTTACATAACGGGGCCGGGGCGGGCCGGGGCCTCACCTGCCGTAGATGCCCTCGGTGATCCGGTTCCGCTTTAGGGGGCGGCGGAGTTTGCTGCAGTCCGCGTTCCGCCGCTTCATCCTCCTCCCGCTGGGGGGCCGGGAGCCCAAGCCGCCGCCGCCGCTGCCGCTGCTGCCGCCGCCGCCTCCTCCTCCTCCTCCTCCTCCTCCTCCTCCTCCGCCTCCGCCGCCCGAGCTGAGCTCGAGCCGCAGCTCCCGGCGCCCACCCGCCCCGCGCCGCCGCCGCCGCCTCCTCCGCCGCCGCCGCCGCCGCTCCCAGCACTCCGGGCCTGGACTCTACCCTGGGGCCGGTCACTGCCGCGGAGCCAGCCCCCGGGGGGAGGGGGTGGGGACGGGGCCGGGGGCGGGGGCCGAGGAGGGGGGGCCGCGGAGCCTCCTCCGCCTTCGGAAACAAAGAAATGACAATTCCGGGGCCCGCCCGCCCCACGGCCAGCCGCCCTCCGGCCCCGCCTTCCCCGCCCCGACCGACGGCATGACCGACCAATCGGAGTCACAGCTACCGCCATCCCGGCCAATCCTAAAGCCTGCTGAGGCCCAGCCGAGTCTTAAGCCCGCCTCCTTGACGGACGGAAGGACGCGCCAATCACAATGGGGCCTGGAGCTGCGCCTAGACCAATCAGCGAGAGTTTAAATAGGTGCTTATAAATAGGCCCTATAAATATAACATCTTATATGATGCTTTGTTGTGACGGTATATTACACTATATTATATTAAATCATTGTACTATACTATACTATACTATATCATCATATTACATTTGTATGTTGCATTGTATATCGTATTGGGAAGCTTCTGCAATCTAGCATCCCGCACGGAGCTGCATGTGACGAGCACCCCAAGCCACCGCACGATTATCGCTCGCCGCAGCCGCCTCATTATATAAGGGGCTCGCATTCTGGCCCTCCTTCCCGCCCCCATCCGCCCCCCGCGGCGAACACCCAGACCGCAACCGCGCGAGCCCTCTCCGCAGCCCCCAGAGCGCCAGGCCGCGCCGGCAACGTCAGCGTCAGCACCCGGGACGAATGACAAAGCAAAGCCTGCCCTCGAAACCACCCGTCCCGCCCCCGCCTCCCGCGAAAGGGTGACAGGCCGTAGGCCAATGGGAGGCGGGGGCGGGGCTACCGAGAGCTTCTGCTCCAGCGAGCGTCCTCAGGCCGAGAGTGGGCGGGGTGGGGCGGGGCGGGGCGGGGCGGATCCGGGCGGGGCAGGAGGCGGGGAGCTGGATTTGCGCGGTGGGAGGGGCCCCGACCCAGACCTGGGATCCACGTCTACAGGTCGAGCAAGGGGAGCCGGAGCGGGGGTGGGGGGGGAGGGAAGCGGGCGGGGCCTCAGGCGAGTGCGCATCTGCCGTGCAGGGTGCGTGTCTGCGTGAGCCCTGCGGGGCGCGGAGAGTGTGCTGCTACCTGTGATGGGAGAGTGTCCTTTCCAGCCCCCTCGTCTTACAGATGGGGAAACTGAGGCCCAGAGGGGTTCACCTCTCCCTCTGAATGTGTGTGCCTGTGTGACACCCATCCCTCTCCTTATACAATGGGAGGAGGGGGCGGAGCATTTGGAACCCGGGCACAAAGCCCAGTTTTGTCACTTACTACTTGTGACCTTGGACAAGTCGATGAGCCTCGCTTTCTTCCGTAAACATTTATCCTGTAATCTCCAAAATCCCTAACAGCTCTAAATGTATGTGATCTGTAAGGATGGTTGAGGCTGCTTGCCAAAGCGGAAAGAACCTCAGCGCTCACACACACACACACACACACACACACACACACACGCTTTGCAGGGGATGAGATCCAGACGGGTAGTATGTCTGGATTTTTCATGGATCAAACGGCATCACGTATGAAAAACGCTTCTCAAACCTTGAAGGGCTAGGTAGATGCAAATTGTTAATGGGGTTATGACAGCGTATTCCCATCCCAGAGCCTGGCACATAGTAGGCGCTCCATAAATGCTGATCGACTGACTCTATGTGTATGAACTTCTGATTTGAGGACCAGCGTTCTCGTATATTCCTCTTGTTTTACAGATGGGGAAACTAAGGCCCAGAAAGAACTTGCCCATGGCCACACAGCTATATAAAAACTCTGTCCTCCCCTCTTCTAGCGCCTTCCCGCAGCCGCGCCCCCCATAGGAATCCAATAACCTTGGATTTATTTTGTTTACATTTCTTACACGTTTTTATATGGGAGAGAGAGCTTCAGAGTTAGACCATCTGAGTGATAGGACCTGCAGGTGACCTTGGGGCAGTCACTGTAAGAAGAGGCTGAATGGAATGGTCTCTGGGGCCCCTTCCAGCAGAAGAGTCATTATATGTGCATGTTCTTTCTCTTCTCCCCAATAAGTTCCTTGAAGGCAAGTATGTTTTTGTTTTTGTCTTTGTATCTTGGGTGGCTAACACGGACCCTGATTGGTCTCCCGCCCTGCAGTCCAGGACCCTGAACGCTACACCAGTGATCTTGGTCTTTGGAAAATCGCTTCTTCTCTGGACTTCCCTGTCACTTCGATAAAATAGGTGGTTAGCCTCTAGACATCCTAGGAGCTCTCCCAGCTCAGGCTTTCAGTGTTAGCGAGCATCTGCGTTGCGAGGTATGAGTTGGCTGGTTCCCTGGAGTTCCGCAGCTCGAATTAATTTTTATGACCCTGAAGTGTCTTTTGGGTAATGGGAGTGGGTGATAGGGCCTGGGCTCCGCCCTTCATCTAACGGGTCGCGTGTCAAGGCCTCCGGGCTTGCTCCAGGCAGAGGCTCCAGGATTCTGCCAGCACTCTAGCCCCTACAAGCAGAGCTGGCCCGGCCCCATAAAGCCTACAGGGTTGCTGGAGGCGGAGCAAGGTTTGGCAATCCCACTTTGGGGTGAGGGAAAGCCGGCTCTTGCTTCTCTAAGTCACCAGCCTACCACTCCTCTTCCCTCCTCCCCTCTCCCTTCGAGCTGCGCTGACATCATCACCAGCCCCGTCAGGTACGCTTCTGTGAAAGGCAGAAATTTTCTTGTCACCCAAAAAAGAACATTTTCATATAATGTTAGGAGTGTAAGGGACTTGAAAGAGCATCTAATCCAACCCCCTAATTTTACAGAAGAGGAAATTGACACCAGATGAAGGAGGAAACGACTTGTCCAAGGTCACACCGCTAGCACCCGGGACTGGAACCCAATCTTCCTATTCCAAATCTGATTGGAAAAGCCTAATGCAGTCATCTGCTGCCCAGACCCCGCCCTCCAGCAGTCTCCAAGAATGATCTAGCCTTCGACAATGCCTGTCCTCCCAAACACCTCGCTCCCAATTTGGGCTGTTGGTCTCCAGTTCTCTCGCCATCCAGGCAGCCCCCTAGATCTGCTCTCTCTTATCAATAAGGCCTTTCCTAAAATATGGCCCTAGAATTCAAAGTGAAACTCCAGCTTTGTGATGTGATCAGGACTGAGCATACTAGAACCTATGGCATCATTCTTCCCGCCTTTCCCCTACCCCTTCAAAAGGATGGCATCTAAGAGCCCTTCCCACTCTGGCTTAATGCAGCCAACCCTACCGTCAGCAGCTTTTCCTAGCTGCCAGGTCACACCCTGTTGACTCAGAGGGGCTGGCAGATTCATTCCAGTCAAGTCAATTCAACAAACATTGATTAAGGAGCTTCTCCATGGCAAGACTCTGCTAGCCAGTGGTGGTAGGAAGGCAAGAATGAAAATTCATGCCTTCAAGGCGCTGGCACTCTCCTGGGTAGATACAAAATTCAGCAAACCCAATGTGTACACAAATAAGCAACTACAAAATGTGTGCCAAGCAAATCCAAAATAATGGGGTAAGAAGAAAGTCCTTTAGTGAGGCAGCAGCTAAGCTGAGCCTTCAGGGAAGCTAGAGAGATTCTAAGCAGTGGAAGGAGGTGGGGAACCCTGGCAGGTAGGGGGCCAAATACACGGAGGCAGGAGCTGGAAGTTGATATGTCTCTATGGAATGACAAATCTGCCTGAGGAAACCATGTGAAAAGAGTCTGGAAAAGAAGACTGGAGCCATGATGCTAAGATCATGGGATCATGGATTGGAAGAAACAGAAAACTAAAGGGGCTAATTATTGGGGGCTCTCGAGTGAGTGAATGACACCACCGTCTGAACTGTGCTTTAGGAAGATTATTAGGGTATCTACTGTGGAGGATAGATTGGAGACAGGTAATATTGGAGGCAGGAGAGCATTTTGGAAACTGTTGTAATGGACCAAGGGAGGAATAATGAGTTATGGAAACATATGAGCTTTCATCTCCCCAGCTCCCAGTCCTATTATAAATTTTGATTAGCAGAGAGGGAGGAGTTGGATCAGAATAGCCTGCTTTGGGGAAGTAGACAAACCTGACTGACCGCTGGATAAATCAGAGAGTCCATTATCCATTCTGTAAGAAGTATGGAAATCCAACTTAAATCCTTCCTATTACAAATTGAGTTCTGGCCACCTAGCCAGTTCTCAAGGGAGGGGACTGGTTACTCTCCTGCCAACTGTAAAAATTCCAGTATGGGTTGTTGAGACCTTGCTGTCTTCATTGCCCTCAAGTCCCATAACACCCTACTAATGGCACACTCTTTAAAAATCAAACCCAGCAAACATTTGTTAAGTATGTATAAGACTTGAAGTCACAATACAAAGATACAAGTAACATAGCTCCTTCCCTTATAGAGCTTACCAGCAAAAAGGAAAAGAAACCATACACTGCTTGGCCCCAGTCCTTTGACAGGGAAAAATGCCATCTTCATTCCACTGTCTTTTCCTATTGCAAGGAAACAGACCAGCCAGACACAGAATCAGTCAAGTCAAGCCAACAAGCATTTATTAGCACCTACTACCTGTACTGTGTTAAGTACTGGGTACCCAAGTATTATCACCTACTACAAGCACCTACTATGTGCCAACAAGCATTTATCAGCACCTGCTACAAGCACCTACTGTGTACTGGGCCTGTTCTGTGTTAAGTGCAGGGGGATACCAAAAAAGGGGGAAATCCCACCTAACCCAGTCCTGCTCTTGAGGAGCTTACAGTTTAATGGAGGAGACAACATGCAGATAACCAGGTACAAACAAGATATAGACAGGATAAAATGGAGATAATCTTAGAGCAAATTCAGTCCTGGCAAGCAGAGGTCATGGCAAAAAGACAAGTCAAACCTAGCCAGGAAGACTGGTCTTGTAAGTGAAACGATCTGGCTTATGATGAGATTTCTGTGAACTAGGAAAACTACCTAGGCCAAAACATCTACCCTTACCAGACAGCAAATTGTACTGGATTTTGATGCCAGTTAAAATGGCAGTCCCTCAGACAATGGAAAAACTTTAAGGAGGAGCCTCCAATAAGTAGATCGGGATCTGTGTGTATATCTTAACACTCTACCTGTTAGATCTCCAAAGTTGGTCATCTCTGAGCCTTTGGCTTCCTAGATAGGGCAGAATCCCTGAGGGGAAGGATGGAGTACGCCAATGGCTATGTTGACACATCAGCACAGGGTGGGGGTGGGGAGCACACAATAACCACAAAAAGCTGAAGCTCCAGGGAGGAAGGTTGAGTCAGACCAAGAGTTAGCTTGCCTACACTCCCTGTATGCCTCCTTCTGATCCAAGACTGACTCCCCAGCTTGAATCTACTCCTATACCTGGATTTCTGCCTATCCCAGTCACTCGGATTTGAGCTCTCTAGAGAGACTCAAGTTCTCCTGGAGGGGTACTCAAGTATTATCGCCTACTTCAAGCACCTACTATGTGCCAACAAGCATTTATTAGCACCTGCTACAAGCACCTACTGTGTACCAGGCCCGTTCTGTGTTAAGTGCAGGGGGATACCAAAAAAGGGGGAAATCCCACCTAACCCAGTCCTGCTCTCAAGGGGCTTACAGTTTAATGGAGGAGACAACATGCAGATAACCAGGTACAAACAAGATATGGACAGGATAAAATGGAGATAATCTAAGTTGACCTGGATGCTGGTTTGAGATGGCTTGGTTCCCACCTATCTTCCCCCAAGAGAAGAATCACCTTCACCCCTAAAACCTAGGGATTGCCCTAATCACTGGCCCATGCTGGTCAGCTGCACGAAATAGAGATAGAACTCATCAGACACTCTCTCCACTCCCTTTCTGAGGTGTGCTAGGTAGTAGAAATGACAGGCAGCTAGGTAGTTTGGTGAATAAAGTGCCAAGCCTGGAGTCAGGAGGACTCATCTTTGTGAGTTCAAATTTGGCCTCAGACACTTACTAGCTGTGTGATCTTGGGCAAGTTACTTAACCCTATTTGCCTCAGTTTCCCCATCTATAAAATGAGTTGGAGAAAGAAATGCAAACTACTCCAGCATCTTTGCCAAGAAAACTCCAAATGGGGTCATGAAGAACATCAAGACACTGAAAGTCAGACTGAAAAACTATTCAACAACAGTAGAAATGACATTCAAGGAAGCAGCTTGGTGAAGTAGATAGAGAAAGGGCCCTAGAGGCAGGAGGACCTGAGTTCAAATCCAGCCTCAGATATTTAACACTATCTGTGTGACCTTGGGCAAGTCATTTAACTCTGACTGCCTCACCACCACCACCACCACCACCACCACCACCACCCTCCCAAAATAAAAAAAAAAGACATTCAACTGGGGGTGTGGGGTAAGTAAGGGTGGTCAGGAGATGCATAACCATTGGTAGATTACTTCCTCCCCCAAGTCTCCTCTACAAAACGGGGGTGAGGTGGGTAAGACGAGATGGTTTGTAAGGTGCCTGCCAGCTCAGATATTCTGAGTCACTTTGTTGGATCTATCAATTGAACAGTTTATTCATCCCAATAAATGAATGAATGAACAAACTCAATTGCTAAATCAAATGACCTTTTTTCAATCCTCATTCTTCTTTGCAGCTTTTGACCATGCCATTGGCCCTTGTCTCCTTGGTCCCTTCTTTCCTCCAGGTTTTCATGATGCTGCTCTGTCTTGGTTCTCCCCCTGCGTGTCGAATGGCTTTGTTGGATCTTCATCCATGTCATACCCACTAAAGGGAAGTGTCCCCCAGGACTTTGTCTTCAGGCTTCTTCTCCTCCCATACTAATTCCTCAGATGGTCTCATCAGCTGCCATGGTTTCAATGATCATCTCTAAGCAGGTGATTCTCAGATCTACTGATCTCGTCATCAGTATTTATTAGGTACTTAATATTTGCCAGGTACGGTGCCAAGCCCTGGCCCCCAAAAAGAAGCAAAGGACAGTCCCTGCCCTCAAGGAGTTTGCAATCTAATGGAGGAGGAAGTGTGCAAACATATATATACAAAGCAGGCTATGTACAGGATAAATAGGGAATAACTAACAGAGGAAAGGCACTGGAATTGGGAGGGTGTGGGGGGAGGCTTCCCGTAGAAGGTGGGATTTTAGGTGGGGCTTCAAGGAGACCAGCCAAGTCAGCAGGCAGAGTTGAAGAGGGAACTGCCAGAGGAAATGCTCGGAGCCAACCTTTCTCCTCACCTCCAGCAGCCAGCCTACTAGACATTTCAAACCGGCTATTCCAGAGCTATCTTAAACTTAATACGTTCAAAACCGAGCTCCTTGTCTTCCCTCTCCAAAACTGCCCCCACCCTTCCCTATGATTGTGGAGAGCACTACCCTCCTCCCAGTCACCCAGGCTTCGAATCTAGGGGTCACTCTCAACTCCTCACTCTTACGCCTCATATCTGATATCTCATGTCCACTTGTGCTTCTCTGACACTGCCCTCACCACCTCACACCTCGTGAGGATCTGCCTGCTTCAAATTTTTTCTTCTTCCAGTTTGCTTTCCATCCAGGTACCACATTTATCTTCCTAAAATCCAGATCTGACCACGTAACCTTCCCCATTCAGTAAACTCTGGTGGCTCCTTATTACCTCCTGCATCAAAATTCCTCTGTTTGGCATTCAAAGCCCTTGGTCTCTAGTCTTCTTATCCCTCCCCTCCCATCCCCCTATGTACTCTGCAATGTAGTGACACTGGCCTCATTGCTATTCCTTGAATAAGACCTGCTTGCCAGGAGCCCAGTAAAACCTGAAGAATCCTCATCCCTGACTCTCCTTTCTCACTTTGCCCTTCCCCTTTTGTCCATCCCCCAACCCCTCCCACTCAGATTCAACCTGAAACTAGCTGGTGATGAAGGTAATTCCCCAGACTCAAGTAAGAAGGGGACAGGGTCCAAATCACTTTTTCAAACAAGTGTAGACCATAAGCCAGTCCCAGGTCAGGGGGCAAGGTTATTCAAGACACTCAAATGCCAAGACCTTAAATGAGAGAAGCTAGGGGGCAGAGAGATTTTAAGCTGTATGTGTGTACAAAGTACCTCCCCAAAACTTGGCCCTGTTACGTCCTTAGCAGCTGTTCTCTCACCCTCCGGCCTGCTCTGAGGCGTTGGCATGATCATCGGCTCTATCAGCCGTGCCTCCTTTTGTCTCAGCCAGATTGGTGATGTGGCCCACTCATTCTCTCCATCCTCCCACCCCAGGCCACCCAACCCTTTGGTTCACCTTGGGAATGAAATGTCTAGGCCTTATCCCAAAGGCCAGCAGTTTGTGGTTACTTATTAGGCCCATTTCAGAACAACTAATAATGGTTCTAATTTCAGGTTCTTGAGTGATTACTGCTGTCTGTGCTTAACCATCGTAGCAAGTGCTTTTAAGGGGATCTCCATGGCTCCAGATCCAACCACGGTGACCTGGTAGAAAGTATTTCACAGATAAGTGAGGAAGATCATATGCTCAGGACCTAAAATAGGCTCCTAGAATGTCAGAGCTGAGAGGCACCTACGTCACTTGACCCATCTCCTGCCTAGTGCAAGGATCTGCCAAAGACCTTGTTCCAAAGAGATCTCTGATTGTTAGGAAATTTGTACTTCTGTTGAGCTAAAATTGGCCCCTCTTTCTATAGCTTCCACCTATTGGTTGTAGTTTGCCCTCTGGGGGCCAAGCAGAAGAATGATGCTGAGCGTGAGAGATGAGCATGGCAGACTAGTATATTAGAGAGAGGGCTAGCCTTAGAGTCAGGAAAACCTGGGTTTAAGGCCTCTGACACTCGCTGTGTGACCTTGGGCAAGTGACTTAACTTCATAGTGCCTCCCAGGCAATTCTCTAAGCCTCTAAGTCATAGAAGAATGGCTGATCTTCATTAGAAGATGCTTCATTGACAGGAGTTTCTTACCCAATGACACCCACACATACCTCTAAAAGGTGTTTATGTAGGCCTTTAAAGTCTGCAAAATATGCATTATTTCATTTACTCCTCACAACAACCCTATGGCACAGGTACTATCAGGACCATCATCCTCATTTTTTTAGGAAAGGAAACGGAGGTTCAGAGAGGTAGTGACTTAGCCAAGGCCACAGGGCTGGTGAGTATAAGAGGTATGATTTGAATCCTGGTCCTCCTGATACCGAGTCTTGTATTCTTTCATGTGGAAGAGGAACAATAGAGTGGACCTTCTGATTTCAAAAGACAGGGTCACTGCCCCCTCAATCTAAGCCTTCTCAGTTCTCCAATCAGTCTCATTTGGCCTGAGTTCCAGTCCCTTCCCCATCCTGGTGACCTTCCTTGAGACACTTTCCAGTTTGTCAACATCCTTTCTAAAGTGTGGGCAAGATCCAAATTACTGTTCAAACAAATATAAACCAAAGACCAGACTAGGTCAGGAAGCTGGATGCCATCCTCGGGGTGGGGTCTGATTAGGGCAGAAGGACCCCATCCTTCCTTCTCCATGCTAGATTTCCATAGTAGGCATAGTCTAGTCTGGGCATTAGCATTTTAGGGGTTACTTTGCCATACTGACTTCATAACTTCCAAATCTCCAAACTACCAGAGATATCTGGGTACATCTTTTTCACAGGCTCATAGATTTAGACTAGAAGGGATATTAGAGGCTGTCCCATCCAGTATTCTCCATTTGTAAATCAAGAAACTGAGGCCCATGGGGGTTAAGTGACTGAGGCAAGGTCACATGGATAGTAAATGGCATAAGCAAGATCCAAACCCAGGTCCTCCAACTCCAGGTCAACCCTCTTTCCACAGTACCCTGATGCCTTCTAATTGTGTCCTTGGATTGCAGATGTTTGAACCTAAATGAAGACTTTTCTCTGTACCCTCATTAAACATCTCACCACTCAGTTCCAACAGAAATTGTCCTCTCATGACTCATTGTGGTATGGAATTGGCCCTAGAATCAGAGAACAACCTTCAGCAGGTCTTACTGAATTTGAGCAGTTTAGAGTTTGATCCCAGTGATATCCAGTTGTGTGTCCATTCTCAAAGGACCAACTTAACTAAATTTGGAGAAGCTCATCTTCAGCTTAGCTATCGGGTGATTAATTTGGTGGCTATGTCCACTCTCAGAGATGATCAACCAACCAAGAGAAAGACTGCAATCAGTTTCAATCAGGATGCTTGATAAAATTACGGATTTCTAAAGTGTTAAAGTAAAAAAAATCACGTAATGATTTTGCATTATTATGAATGATGCGGCAACCCGGGTACTTCATGGGCATCTTTGTGATGTTCACAGAGCTCAGAAAGGTTCCTGGGACATTTGGTAGACCTCCTGTGTGGAACTAGTGGAAGGACACAGACCAGAGTCCCACGGACTGGCAGGCATGAATGGGGTATGGTGTGCATCATTAGCAGGAATATCCACATTGATGAGATCATAGAGTCATTGGGATGGTGAGACATCATTGTCATGAATGATGATGATATTGTCACAGGATGGTAGAGGCATAGCTAATGATGGTTTGTATGAGGAGACTGCAGACTCATGATGAGTCAGCAATGTGACATGCCAGCTGCAAAAGCTAAAGAGATAGGGGACCGCCTTAAACAAGACATAACGGCTGTCACTAGTGAGGCGCTAGTCCCACTGTGCCCTTCCCTGGTCAGACCACATTTGAAGCTCTGTGTTCAATTCTGAGCACCATAGTTTAGGGAGGTAATGGAAATTCCATACAAACTGACTCTCTTCTGTCTCTCATGTCTACTGATTGCCCTTGATACCAAATTGTACTTTGCCCTCACATTCCATCCAGTCAAGCTATCTCACCATCTGCCCACAGTGAAATCTCCTCCCACCTCAACTTCATTCGCTTAACTTTCTGCCTCTTGCTCCTGGCCCCATAATCAAATCAAGAGTGAAATTACTTGTTTTTTAAGGTAGTACTTTATTTTTCCCCCAATTACATGTAAAGACAATTTTAAACATTCGCTCAAAAAAGAATTGAGTTCCAAATTTTCTCCCACCATCCCTATGCTCCCCTCCACCCTCTCTAGGACTGTATGGAATTTTATATAGGTTGTATGTGTGTAATCATCTAAAAACATTTCCATATTAGTTGTGTTATGAAAGAGAAACAAACCAAAAGAAAAAAACACACAAAAAAATGAAAATAGTAGCCTTCCATCCGCATTCAGACTCCGTCAGTTCTCTCACTGGAAGTGGATAACATTTTTCATCATGAGTCCTTTGGAATTGTCTTGGATCGCTGTATTGCTGAGAATAGTTAAGTCAAGCATAGTTGATCATCATCCAATATTGCTGTTCCTGTGTGTTTTTCTGGTTCTGCTCACTTCACTGAGTGCAATTACTTCAGAAAAGGGCCCATCAGTTCACAAGCTCTAGGACTCCCCAGATCAAAACATCCTTTCTTGGTTACTACTCCTCTATGTGTGTTATCTCTAGTAGAATTTCAGATTCAGATTTAATAAACATTTATTGAGTATCTATGGTATGCCAGACTCTCCATAACCATTAGCTCCTAGGATCCTCACAACAACCCCGGGATGTTGGTATTATTATCTCCATGTTAAAGAAGAGGAAACTGGGACGAAGAGAGGGTGAGTGACAGCTACTATATGTGTGAGGCTGGATTTGCACTCATGTCTTCCTGACTCTAAGTCTAGGGCTCTATTCAATGAACCACCTGATTGCCTCTATGTAAGCTCCTTAAGGAGAGGAAGGGAGTCTCTCTTTTTTATTTTTGACATTTGTGTCTATAAAGCTTAACACAGTACCCCCACATAGTCAATGCTTAATCAATACCTTTTTGTTCATTCATTCATTAATAAACTGGAAAGCAACCAGGATGATGAGAGATTCAGATACTGTATCAAATGAGGATAGATGGGAAAAAAATAGGCCTGGTCACCTAAGTACAAGAAGGCTTAGGGCAGTGGTTCTCAACCTTCCTAATGCCGTGACCCTTTAATACTCGTATGTTGGCATATCTGTATGTGGGTGGACTCGCCTGGAGATGATAGAGGAGCGGTGTCTTGGTTCCTAAGACCATCAGAAATATGTGTTTTCTGATGGTCTTAGGTGATCCCGTTTGACCCCCAAAGGGGTCATGACCCACAGGTTGAGAACCACTGGATTAGGGGAAATGTGATAGTTCTCTTCAAGTGTTTGAGGGACTGTTACACAGAAGAGGATTTCAGCTTATTTTGCTTAGTTCCTCAGAGTGCAGAATTAGTTTCAATGGGTAGAAATTTCAATGAGATAAATTGGAGAGATAAGGAAAAATTTCCCAACAAGCCTATTCCAAATTGTCTACTTAGCTATTCCAAAATGTCTACATAGTAGGTAATGAGCTCTCCCTCATGAGAAGTCTTCACAAGCAAAGGCTGGGCGACTGCTCATTGGGCAGGGCAAAGGAGGCACCTATTCAGGTAGGGGTGGGACCACATTGCCTTAAGGTCACTTACAGGATGTTGTGACTCTATTGTATTATTATTATTTTAAAATCAATTACAATATTAATTATTCAATAATGACCACTTAATAATACTTATGATAACTTGCATTTCTAGTCCACTCACATTTTTTCCAGCTTTGCAAAGTACTTTCCTTACAATGACCCTGAAAGACAGTGTAAGTGTTGTTGCCATTTGACAAAGGAGGAAACTATGGCTTAGAGTGGTTAAACTTGCCCAAAATCAGAGAGAAAGCCACTCCACCCACCTACCCATCCATCCATCCATCCATTTATTCATCCATTCAGCAATTCATCCATCATCCATCCCACAATCACTGATTAAGTACTTATTGATTAGGCTGTAAGCTCCTTGACACCAGGGACTGCCTTTTTTTTTTTTTTGTCTTTCTTTGTATCCCCAGCACTTACAGTTCATGGCACATAGTAGGGGCTTAATAAGTGCTAGTTAACTACTTTGATCTAACCTGTTGCTGGGACTTAGTCAAAGAATTATATTGGTGAGCAGTACAAAGCACGAAGCCTTGACTATAGGTACATTTTAATGCACAGTGGAAGTCTTGTAGCTTGATTTGAGGTATCTAAGGGTATGAAGAAAGGAGGCAAGATAAGAGGAGAAATGATATATCCAGATGACAGACTATAGACACAAGCAGAATCAAGAGTGGGAAAAAATACCCAAGATATGGGATCTTGGTGGGGACTGCCTTCAGACTGTGACTGGAAGGAAAGGGGCTTCCAAAATGGTTCTGTGGAGTGATGTTATTTGGCCTTCATAATTCCAGATTCAGCTTTCCAGTCACCCTTCCCCTATGTCAGGAACAGGGACTATGGGGACAGGCCACCAACTGGGGCAGCCTTGAGTAACTCATGTCCTAGAACATCAGGTAGCCCAGTGAAGATCAGGGGTTTTACAGCAAGAGACAAGGGCTCTCTGGCACATCTGATTAGTTCTTACCTTGGATGTCACAGACAAGGAGATTTCAATTAGCAAGGGAGCATGGGAGTTGGGAGTTTTTAGTTTTGAAGGATTTGAGTAGATTCCCAGAAAGCAAGGGGGTCCCATGCAAGGGTAAATCTATAGGAGAGACAACCTGCCCCATAAAACTGCCAGACCTAAGGAACAAGATGTTTTTCCAGACTTTTCACTATTTTTCTGTACACCTGTTCTTGGCACTTGGAGATACAATAATGAAAAACCAGCTGGTCTTTGCTCTTTGGAAGCTTAAAATCTAGTGTGTTCAGGGAAATGGGAGGAGAAATGAAACATGTATAAAAGTATTATACAAGAAAGTGTGGTAAGAACAAAAGAAAGATGTGTTCCAGAAAAAGTGAGAAGGCAGATGCTAGTTTGAGCTTGGGGAAGGGCTTAGGAAAGGCTTCATAGAACAGGTGGTGCTGGACCTGAATCCTCAAGGAAGAGAACATAAACAACCAGAGAGGTGGAGGAACACGTTTTAGGCATGGGGGTGGGGTATTTGGGGGAAGACAGTCTGAGCAAGGGTGTGGAGGCATTGGAAAAGGGGGTGGACATGACGGAATGAAATATTAAGTACCAGGCTTGGAGTCAGGAAGACTCAACTTCATGAGTTCAAATCTAGCCTCAGATACTTACTAGCTGTATGACTCTGAGCAAGTTGCCTAATTGTGTTTGCCTCTGTTTCCACATTTGTAAAATGAACTGGAGAAGAAAATGGCAAACCACTCCTGGATCTTTGTCAAGAAAACCCCAAATGGGGCCACGAAGTGTCGAACTCCACTGAAAAACAACTACAATGGCTAGAATGTGGAGACAGTCAGTGAGTCAGTCAATAAGCGTTTATTAAGTACCTGCTATTTGCCAGGCACTGTGCTAAGCTAAATGAAGAAGGGAGCAATGTAAAATATGGCTGAGAGAGTAGGTTGGAGCCAGATGATAAAGGGCCATAAATGTCAGGCTAAATACTTTGTAATTGATCCTTAAAGTAATAGGGAGCTACTGAAGATTGTTGAATAGACCAATGTTATAATCAGACCCGAGGCTTGGGAAGGTGGTTTTTATAGCTGTATTCAGAATGGATTAGGGAGAAGGGAGTTGAATTTGGTATATTACAATAATGAGGAGGGCCTGAAATAGGTGGTGGTTATGTGAGAATCACAGAACCATCCCAAACATGAACACGTAACTAGTTGTCATGCGACCTTTGCCTGCAGACATCTAATTAAAGGGGAGCCCATTGTTACTTGGGCAGCTAGGTGGTGCAGTGGATAGAGCACTGGGCTTGGAATCAGGAAGGCTCTTCCTGAGTTCAAATCCAGCCTCAGACACTTACTAGCTGTGTGACCCTGGGCAAGTCACTTAACCCTGTTTGCCTCCGTTTCCTAATCTGTCAAATGAATTGGAGAAGGAAATGGCAAACTACTATAGTATCTTTATCAAGAAAATCCTAAATGGGGTCATAAAGAATGGGCTAGGACTGAAGCAATTTAACAACCAATCCTTGTCACTTAAGTTAAGTCATTCCACTTGAGGATGGTTCTATTTTTTTAAAGCTAGAATCAGAGGACCTGGGTTTAAATTCCACTGCTGACATTTACACTCTATATGATCTCTTTGGGTTTCAGTTTCCTCATCTGTAAAACTAGAGAATGGACTAGATAACCTCTAGGACTGTTCCACATCTTGATCTCTGTTTCTATTAGATAAGCCTCTTAAAAGGAACAGTTCTGAGTAATTTTTCCTCTTTGACACATTTTCTCTTGGACACATCATGTGCAAGTAACAATTTAAGAACAAAAAGCCTTCCCATGTGTATCGAACACTTCATAGCTTAGCAAGGGGCTTTGCTATAATTCCCATCTTTAAGAATGAGGTGGTTGGACTGGATGAATCCTTAGGGGCCCCCCAGCTCTAACTTCTGTTATCCTCATAATAGCTCTAAGAGGGAGAATGGACATCTCTCACATTTTACGGATGAGGAAATAAAAACTCAGAGAAATGAAATAACTTGGCTGGGGTCCCTCAGGCAGCCAGCAGGGATAGGATCCAAAGCTAGGCCCTTTCCATCATACCAGATGGTAATGATGAAAATACTCTCTTCAAAACCATTCCTAGGTGGCTCTGTGAGATTCAGGCTCTTTGACCCATGAGACTGCCTAGAGAGGAGGAGAGGGAGGACTTTTCTTATTCTGATGGAAGTGACAGCAGAGACATAGGGGTGCAAGTGGAGTGAGGAGGGGAAATTCAGCACAAGACTGGCACTGAGTCCAAGAGATGGACTTTTTCCAGGCCAGGATGGCATAGACTCAAACCAGAGTGGCTCTGGGAACTCCAGACAAGTGTTCACTAGGAAGGGCAGGTTTTCAACTTCAACTCTTCACCTACATTGGATTCATGCCTGCCTCTAACACCAGCACCATGGACAGCATCTTGTCCCTTCTCTACTCCTTCCATGTGCATTCCCACCATCTGTAACAGAATCACGCCTATCAAATATATATATATGTATGTATATATATATATATATATATACACATACATATATATATATATATATATATATATATATATATCATAGATTTAGAGTGAGAATGGGCATTAGAGATAATCTAGTCTGCTTCCCTCATTTTACAGATATGAAAACTCAGAACCAGAGTGCTTGAGTGATAAGTGACTTACCAAGGTCATACCTTGGAAAAGCAAGGAATGGGAAGGGGAAGGGGAAGAGGAAAGAAAGGGAGAGGAGGGGAAAGGGAAGGGAAAGTAGCCAATAATAAGAACAAATTCAGGATTTGAATTTGTCTTTTGTCTCCAGATCAAGCAGTACTTTTTTTTTCTTTTCAAATATTTTATTGATACTTTCTCTTAAAAAAAAAACAACAACACTTCACTTTCACTTCCCAGTCAATCAATCAGGAGCATTTATTGAACACCTATAATGTCTCAGATAGTATGTTAGATTCTGGGTACTGGAATACAAAGAATCAAACAATCCCTAATCTAGAGAAACTAATGACTACCTTTTACAATGCGTATAGTGAATCAAATAAATAAACAAAACCCGATCCATTTGCCATGTTTAAATCTTCATACCTTATTCCCTACCTGCAGAACACGATTTTTTTCTTCTGAGAAGTGTTTCTTTGTCAGTCTTTTGAAGTCGTAATTAGTTATTATATTTATTCAGAAGGGCAGGGACTATTTTTCTTTTTTTGTATTTCTCATGTTGCAGATCTTAGCACAGTAACTGGCACATAGTAAAGCCTTAATCATTTCTTCTTGACTACTTGACTGATCCTGCAAATTGTTCTGCTGGTTTGGCTTGCTTCTATCTGAACGGGTTCATATAAATCTTCCCAAGTTTCTCTGAATCCTTCACATCTCTTCTAGCTTACAGTAAAGATGTACTATATACCAGTTATTGTGTTCTGCTCTCAAAGAGCTCACAGTTTAATGGGGAAGACAATATAAAACATCTATGTACATACAAGATAGATTCAGTTGTTTCAGTTGTGTCAGATTCTTTATGGCACTATTTGAGGTTTTCTTGGCAAAGGTATTGGAGTGGTTTGCCATTTCCTTCTCCAGTTTATTTTACTGATGAGGAAACTGAGGCAAACAGGGTTAAGTGACTTGCCTAGGGTCACGCAACTAGTGTCTAAGGTCAGATTTGAACTCATAAAGATAGGTCTCCCTGACTCCAGGTTGGATGCTCTATTCACTATTGCTCCACCTAGCTGCCTCCACATAAAAGACATATACAACGTAAATAGAAAGCAATCTTGAAGGGAAGGAATTAATGGCTGGGGGGGGAGGGGAGGGAGAGAAGGGGGTGCAATGAGGTGCTCTTTTCTTCTTTCCTTGATCTGTTTGGGATATAGAAATAGTAGTGGAACTGCCAGATCAAAGTATATACGCAATCTACTTATTTTGGGGCATAATTCCGAGTTGCTTTCCAGAATAGATGGACCAATTCACAGTTCCACCAACAGTACATCCATGTGCTTCTTTTCCCACAGCCCCTCCAACATTCATCATTTTCATTTTCTGTCAGTTTTGCCAATTTGATGGATACAAAGTGAGATCTCAAAGTTATAATTTGAAGTTCTCCAATTATTAGTGATTTGGAGCATTTTTTCACGTGACTATAAAGAACTTCCCATGGAAACTGCCTTTTCACATCCTTTTATCATTTATCACCTGGGGGAATGGCTCTTATTCCTATACATTTGAACCAGTTCTTTATATATCATGGAAAAGATACTCTTATCAGAAAAACTTGCTGAAAGGTCTTTTCCCAGGCAAGTTTCTCTTCTATTCTTAACTGCATTGGATTTGGTTGTTCAAAAACTTTTGCTATATAATATAAATTGTCCATTTTATTTTCTATGATTCACTCTCTTGTTGGGCCATGAACTCTTTCCCCTACCCATAGATCTGAAAGGTAATTTCATACTTGCTTCTGTAATTTGTTTATGAAGTCACCTTTTAAGTCTAAGTTATGTATCCATTTGGATCTTACTTTGTTATAAGGTATTAATGGAAACCTAATTTTTCCCAGACTGCTGTTCAGCTTTTCACAGCAATTATTGTCAAATGGTGAGTCTTTATCCCGGTAGCTGGGATCTTTAGATTTCTCAAACACAAAGCTACTAGGTTCATTTGCTTCTGTATGTTATTTTTTGAATGGTTGATAGAATTCATTCATGAATCCATCTGTACCAGTTTTTTTTGTTGTTCTTGTTTTTTCATTTTGAGGATTCTTTTATGTCTTATTCAATTTCTTCCTTTCTGAGACTGAATTGTTTAAATTCTCTATCTGTTAATCAGGGCATTTTATATTTTTGTAAATATTTATCCATTTCTTTTAAGTTGTTACTTTCATTGTCATATAACTGGGCAAAAGAGTTTCTAATAATATTCATTATTACTTCATTTATTATAAACTTTACTTTTTCATTTTCAATATTGGTAGTTTAGTTTCTTCTTTTTAGTTACATTGGCTAGTGGTTTATCTCTTATTGTTGTTGTTTTAAATAAATAGCTCCTAGTTTTATTTATTAATTCAGTGATTTTTTTTTTGCTTTCAATTTTGTTGATCCCTTTTTTGACTTGCAGAATTTCCATTGTGAGGGGGCTTTAAAATTTATTGGTTGTCTAGTCTATCCACTCTGGAAAGCAATTTGAAACCATAATCAAACAGTCACCAAACTGTGCAAATCCTTTGAACTTGCAAAACCACTACTAGGCATATTAAACACCACCAGCACCACCACCACTACCAAGAAAAGGTGAAAAAGACCACAAGAAACAACCCATATGTGCAAAAATGTTTTTAGTGGATTTTTCCTAGTAGCAAAGAATTAGAAACATAAATTAGGGGATAGTTGAACAAGTTGTAATATGGGAAGGTAAGGAATTATTATTGTGCTGTAAGAAATGATGAATATGATGAATTCAGAGAAATCTGGTAAGTCTTGTATGAATTATTGCAGAGTGCGATGAACAGAACCAAGAAACAATTTGCACGATAATCACAACAATGTACAGGAAAGCCATCTTGAAAGCTTCAGTGACTGAGAAATTCAGGGACCGATCATGGCTTCAGAAAGCTAATGATGAAGCACGCCTCTTACCTCTTGGAACGAAAGTGATAGACTGAAGAGACAGACTGGGATACATGTATTTTTGATGTGACCAGTGTATTCATGTTTTGTCTGATCATGTTTATTTGTTTTTTAAAACATCCCCTTCCCCCAAAGGAAGAATTAAAAGACGAAAACAAAAAACAACACCCTCCCAACAAACACATGTAGTCCAGCAAAACAAATGCCCACGTCAATTATGTCCAAAAATAGATGCCTCATTCCTATGGCTAAGTCCATCAGCTCATTGGCAGAAGGTGGGTGGTGTGATTCATCTTAAATCCTCTGGACATGTAGTTTATGATTGCATAAATCAGAGTTTTAAAGCTTTTCAAAGTTATTTTTCTCTATAATGTTACTGTCATTACATAAATAATGTTCTAGTTTTATTTACTTCCTTCTGCCTCGGATAATAGAGATCTTCCCATTTTCCTCTGAAATCATCCATTTTTACCATTTCTTAGAGTGTGATGTACTCCGTCACATTCCCATGCTGTACTTTGTTCAGCCATTCCCCAACAAATGAGCACTCCCAGTTTGTTGTTATTACGAGAGCTGATCAAAATGTTTTTGTACACAGGACTTTTTCCTTTGATCTCTTTGAGACATATGCCTAGTAGTGGTATTGTTGGGCCAAAGGATATGCACAGTTTAATAATGTTTTGGTGGCATAGTCCCAAATTGCTTTCTAGAATGACTGGACCATTCTGTAGCTCCACCCACAATGTATCAGTGCCCCTGATTTTCCAAAGCCTCTCCAACATTTGTTATCTTCTTTCTTCTTTTGTCGTCTTTGCCAACTGATGGGTATGAGGAGGATTCTTAGAGTTGCGTTGATTTTCATTTTTTAAATTATTAGTCATTTGGAACACCTTTTTTTAATGTTTATTGCTAGTGTAGACTTTTACCCTTGCAAAATACCTGTTGATATCCCTTGACCATTTGTCTACTGGGGAATGTCTCCTAAACTTATAAATTTGAATTGATTCTTATATGTCTTGTATATGAGGCCTTTATCAAGGAAACTTATTACAAAGATTCCTGCCCCCCCATTTACTTGTTTCCCTTCTAATACTGAGTACATTAGGTTTGTTCATGCAAACACTTTAAAATTGTTTGATTTTCTGCAATCATCTTTTTTGCCTGTTTAGTTATGAACTCTTCCTCTAACCAGTTATTGGAAGCATAATTTCTTCCTTGCTTTTCTAATTTGTCTATGATGTCACAATTTATGTCTAAGTTATGTACCCATTTGGGGTTTATCTTGTTGTATGGTACAAGATGTTGGTCTATACCCAGTTTCTGCTAAACTGCTGCTTTCCCTAGCAGTTTTTGGTCAAGTAGTGAGTCCTTACATTTGAGATAGGGCCTGCGGGTTTATTGAACACCATGGCACTGTCTTTGCTTGGTTGATTGGTTAGAGCAGTGGTTCTCAACCTTCCTAATGCAATGACCCTTTAATACTCATATGATAGCGTATCTGCATGTGGGCGGGCCTGCCTGGAGAGGGATAGAGGAGCGGTGTCTCGGTTCCTAAGACCATCGGAAATACGTGTTTTCCGATGATCTTAGGTGATCACGTTCGACCCCCAAAGGGGTCGCGACCCACAGGTTGAGAACTGCTGGGTTGGAGTTTTTTAAGTAAATCATCTTCTCATCTACAAAAACCAATGATCTTATTTTCTCTGCGTATGCTTATTCCCTCCATTTCTCTTTCTTGTCTTATCATTTATAACTAGCATTTCTAAGACTATGTTAAATAATAGGAGTGATCATAGGCACCCTTGCTTTACCTCAATCTCATTGGCAGGCCTTTAAATTTTCTCTATTATGTATAACGTTTGCTCTTGGTTTTAGCTAGAACTTATTTACCGTAATAAAGACAGGTCCATTTATTCCTATGCTTTCTACTTTTTTTTATTTGTTTACAAAAATGGGTGTCAGATTTTATGAAAAGTGTTTTTTTGTAGCTTCTGTAGATATAATCGTGTGATTTTATTATATATACTGTTAACATAGTTTATCATATTTATAGTCTTCCTTATGTTGAACCATCCCTAGTCACAGTATATAATATTTCTATTATGTTGTTGTAGCCTAGTTGTTAATATTTTATTCAAAACTTTTAATTTTTTACTTGTCACAAGGGAAAGTTTCCATTTGGGGCCATTAGTGAGTAGTGGTAGACCTGCAAAAAGCAAAAAGAAGAAGAAGAAGGAGAGAGAAGGAAGAAAAGAGAGAGAAAGGAAGAAACACAATAAAAAAAGAAGAAAGAAAGGTAGGAAAGACAGAAAGAAAGTGGCATAAAGAACACATTTTAAAAGTACACAAATTAAAACAAAAAAATCAGGAGATACAGAGCAATTTTGTGACTACTCCACTAAATTTATAACACATAATTTAAATAGAAACTATATATAACAAAAACTCAGTTTCATGTACAATCCTCCTTTTTGTTTTTTTCATACTAAAATACTCACATTTATTTATTATTTTAAAGTTACAATAAAGTTAAAAAAATTTTTAAAGACACTAGTCAAGAAATTGATGTTTTATTTTATGAAAAATTTTTTTGTAACTTCTGTAGATATAATCATGTGATTTTATTACGTATATTGTTAACGTGATTTATTATATTCATAATCTTCCTAATGTTGAACCAACCCTAGTCAGAGTGTATAATATAATATATAAATAATATAATATATAATAGTATAATATAATGTAATGCAATATAATATGATATGATATGATACGATGCAATATAATACAGTATAACATAATACAATATAACATAACATAACAAACATAATATAATATATTATAATATAATATAATATATTATTGTAGTATAATATAGTATAATGTAATGTAATAATATAGTATAATGTAATGTAATATAATATAATATGATATAATATAATATAATATAATATGCCTAGTAGCCCTTTCTCCAGAGCCCCAAAGAAACTGGATTGGAAAGAAGGGACCAAAGCTAATAATATCCCAGGAGACCTCACTTCAGAAGAAGGCAAAATTATCAAAATTGGCCACCTCAGTCCATCTTGTATGGCCAATCTTGCTCAGGAAGTTGCAACTGGTGGGTTCTTCAAGAGAAGAATCTATGATTGGAAGAACCTATGGTTCTTTCTTTCTTTCAAGTCACTATAGATCCCACCATGTCTCCTCCAGGCTATAGTTCTGGCCTCTGAAGTCACTGGCATCCAATCTAGTTTGCTGTTTTAACTCAATAGACATAGACCCATTGCTGGTCTGAGATAACAGCCAAGGGAATTTAGGACCTCCCCAGATCTCCAGCCTTATCTGCTCCACAAAATTATTGCCTTTTGAAAGGTGGGGATAAGCAGAGGAGGAGAAAGAGCAAAAGTTATACCCAAGAAAAGTTTCTTAGGTCTGTCCCGTGGTCTAACTGAGGGCAGGATGGGCTCAAAGTATCCAAAGTCCCTCAGGATATCCCTGCCTTTCTGGGCCCTGATATTGGAAATTGCTTTAATTCTGATTTTCTACTTTTTCACATCTTATGAGACACCCCCAAAGAAGTTGGAGCTTCTGAAAACATATCCAGGTAAGTGTTATGAGCTATGCAGTAGGCTTTTGTTAGAAAACCTGGACAACTCTAGAGTCTGTATTCATTTGGATGAACCCCATCCCTTCCCCAGCCCACTTCCCACCTCCAGTCCCTCTACATCACCCACATGAATGTCTGTTTTCATCTTAAAAGTCTCAAGGGAAGGAGATTCCCCTTAACTTCTTCTTTCCCAAAGTTTATCTGAAGGCTCATAGACCATGAAGTAACATACTATTTTGGAAGGTACCTTAGACTATTTAGAAGACAGAAAATTGTAGAGCTGGTAGAGAAACCTAGATCCTAGAATGTTAGAACTAAAAGTAACCTCAGGGGTCACATACTTTAAACCTCTCATTTTACAAATGGAGGAGGAGTATTTGTCATAGGTCATAAAGTGGGTTAGCAAAGGTGGGACTAGATGCAGGTATCCTAAATCCTAATCCTGTCTGCATTCTAAGGGCCCTCCCACTTCTGACATCCTGTGTTCTAAGGGCCCTCCCACCTCTGACATTCTATATTCAAAGGCCCCTCCTAGCTTTAACATCCTGTGTTTTAAGGTCCCTCCCAGATCTGACATCCTGTATCCTAAGGGCTCTCCCAGCTCTGACATCCTGTGTTCTAAGGACCCTCCCAGCCCTCACATTCTGTGTTCTAAGGGCCCTCCCAGCCCTCACATTCTGTGTTCTAAGGGCCCTCTTAGTTCTGACATTTTTTGTTCCAAGGCCCCTCCAAGCTCTGACATCCTGTGTTCTAAGGGCCCTCCCAGCTCTGACATCCTGTGTTCTAAGGGCCCTCCCAGCTCTCACATTCTGTGTTCTAAGGCCCCTCCCAGTTCTGATATTTTCTGTTCTGCTTTGACATACTCTATAAAGCCCTTCCTAGCTCTGACATTCTGTGTTCTAAGGGCCCTCTTAGTTCTGACATTTTTTTGTTCCAAGGCCCCTCCCAGCTCTCACATTCTGTGTTCTAAAGCCCCTCCCAGTTCTGATGTTTTCTGTTCTGCTTTGACATACTCTGTTCTAAAGCCCCTCTCAGCTCTGATATTCTGTGTTCTAAGGTCCCTCCCAATTCTGATGTTTTCTGTTCTGCTTTGACATTCTCTATTCTAAAGCCTTTCCCAGCTCTGCTATTCTATGTTCTAAGGGTCTTCCCTGACATTCTGTGTTCTAAGGGCCTGATGTTCTGTGCTCTAAGGACCCTCTCTACTGATCTTACTTGATTTTTGCCCTACATCCTACAGCCTCAATGGTAGTCTTTTTTCTCCTGCAAAGAACCTCTCTGTCTCTTCTCTTTCTTTTAAGAACAAATCCTTCCCAGATGAGAAGACAATTAATCATGAAGCTGCCACTTGATTTTCTCAGACTAGGAAGATAAAGTTGAAGGAGGTTAAGTGACTTGCCCAGCATCAGCAAAAGTTAGCAGGATTTGAACTCAGGGGATCAGACTCCAGAGCCAATGCTGTTCCCACTGGTTGGTTAAACGAGATGGTCCACTAATGTCCATCCCAACGTTGAGGTCCTATGGACCTTATAGTGGTAATAATGATTCTTCATATTAATCTGATGTTCAGTAATTTAAAAAGAAATTCGGCATCTCATTTGATTCTCACATTCTTGACCTTGGGAGGGAGGTGGAGTAAGTACCATTACTCCCATTTTACAGAAGTAGAAACTGAGGCACAGAGAGATGGCATATGAGCACAGCCAGTAAGTGGCCAAGTGGGCAGCCCAGACTGGGCTGCCTAACTCAGTCCAAGGCCTTTTCCCCACCTGGGCTGAGCCTCTCTGAAGCACAGTGTTATTACCCTGCAAAATACTCTTCTGAGCGTAAGTGAAGTAAACAAGACGAGTAGCTACGCTTTTCTTTATTGAGATGAATTTCAGGCTTCTCCCCATATTTATCAGTTGTTTATGATAACGAAGGAACCGTTCTCCACTCTTTGGGGAGAGAAAATCAAGACTGAAGTTGGTTAAATGTTTATCCCAAAGTGATATTAATTCAATTGCTGCAGAGCTGACGATGGAGCCCATTTGATACCTCAGTCACGCTGGAAGAGGGGTTGGGGGAGGGAAACATAATGAGCCACCATTTCCAGGGCTCAGCTGCAGGCATGCAAAGTGTTTGCAGCAGGTGGTGTGAGGGAAAAGAATTGGTTCCACAGAAAATCTGTATACTTTGCTGTTTTGGCCAGATGCCAGAGACAGGGCACCTGGACCCAGAGGGTGAGAGGCCTAGGAATAATTAGGGCCTCTAAGCAGTCATAGAATACTTGAGATGGAAGGGATTTTAGAACTTAAAATGTCTGGACTCAGACATTGTTTGAATTGATAGAGGCCTTAGAATGTTAAAAAGTAGAACATTGGAACAAAAAAATACCAGCACTGGAAAGCACTTTAGACCATAGAATATTAGAATATAGAATGTTAGAGTTGGAAAGGACTCTAGAACATAGAGTTTTATAATATAAAATGTTAAGATATAGAATTTCAAAGGTAGAGGTGACTTTATAACTTTAAAGTTATAAATACAGAATGTGAGGACTGGGAGGGGCCTTAGAAGACAACATTAGAGCTGGAAGGTAGCTTAGAATATAGAATGTAAGAGGTAGAAAAGACCTTGGAACCCAGAATACCAGAACATATAATGTTAAAATATGGAAGGTTGAAACATAGAACATCAGAACAGATACTGACTTTAGAATGGAGAAAAATAGGATTAGAAGAGATCCTAAAACCTTGAATGTCAGAACTTAGAATGTTAGAACATAGAATGAAGGGACTTTAAGACATGAGATATCAGAAGGGACCTCAGATACTTCCACCCAAAAAAAAGGCCCCGGGAAGAACTTAGAATATAGGATGTATTAGCTAGAAGGTAATATCATATAATATGATGGGCTGAACATTCTCTAAAGTCTCATACATGTAAATCTGTGATCCTTTGATCTTTATTAAAAATAAAACATAAAATATCAGGACTGGAAAGGACCTAAGAATATAGAGCATAGAGTTAAATCATCTATTTCAATTATCCATTTAATAGAGGAGGAAATTTAAGGCTCAAAGAGTTAAGGGACTAACCCTAGAATAACCAGTGACTAGTAAGATCTAGGAGAGGGGAACAAATGTCCAGCAGAAATCTTAGTATCCTGTTTTTTTCCACTCTCAGTTAGAGAAGACAATCCCTTCTCCCCCTCCCACCTGGGAAGGGAAGAGGGAAGACTAGAAGGGAAGGGGGTGAGGAATTATGTATCACAGAAATAGCATTAGATTGGAGTTGGGGGGAGAACATGGAAGGGAACTATCCTTTCACACAAATAGGAAGCTTTCTGTTGGGTATAATCCCTGCTCCTAAAATCCAGACTTCCTAACCAGCCACAGGAAATCCCATTATTGTTTGGATTTAGGTATCAGGAGGCCTCATTTAAATGCAAGTCATTCATGATCCGGATTGATTCAGGGAACTCCTAGATGAATAAACTCCCTCTGACCAAAGTTGGTGGACACTTCCTCTGTGACTTTTCATATATGAGAGCTGTTCAGAGTACTGAGAAATTAAGTGATTTTCTCAGAATCACACAGTAAGTAGCTGTGTCAGGATTTGAATTCAGATCTTTTTGACTTCTTGATAGTTCTCTATCTGCTCCCAGAGGGGGTTCTTGAAACTGAGGTCCAGAAAGAGGAGTAGAAACTTACATACCAAATTCAGCCGCCAGACTAGAAAAAGAACCCAGGTCTCCTGATTCCTTGGCCCATACTGTTTTTGTTTTTACCAGTCTGTTGCTTCCATGCCCATTATCACTCAGGAACACCTTGGTGCTGAGCCCATTATCAGTTAAGCTGCCTATCTGCTTGGAAGGCAGGGCACAGTGCTGGAGGAGGAGACCCGGGTTAGGTTCAATTTAATTAAGAGACAGAAAGGCAGGAGAGGTCAGATGCCTTGGCTGATGCCAGGAGACAGAGAAGACCCAGTTAGCCAAGGGGTGGTCTGAGGACTCTGAGGGCCTAGGAAGGGAGCCTGAAGAAAGAGTCAGAAGGGAGGAGAGAGGAATAAACTCTCCTTCTTGGGTTCACATAGGGTTGATGCTCTTGGAAACCATAGGGACCTATCAAACTTGGATGATACTCACAGTCAGGCCTCTCCTTCCCATCCCCCATGCCTGATTTTTGCCAGGCATCTAACTGGGTGTACAGTGATGTCAAACAGGGCTGTGAGGGAGTCCTTACTGGCCAAACAGCTGAGAGCAGGGACAGCTGCAGAGGTTGATAAAGCCCTACCCGTGCTGAGCCTGTACTCCTTATTGTCCTACACAGAATCATTCATGTGACTCCCCCTGCTTCTTGCTTGTTCACTGGAATTTGCATGAACCTGTAAGGAAGAGGTTCCCTTCCAAAGTTATTTCTTCCCCTTTCAAATTTTTGTACCCACAAAGGGGTGTTGAAATATGAACTCAAAATGTCTGCAGGGGTAAGTTGGGGGCTGACATATTAATGTGCTTCCTCTGAGGTGGGCACATTTCTGATAGAATTATACTTAGAGCTTGTTAGGAACCTTGCATAGGTTCCCAAAGAGGGTACTACTGCTCCCTTGAGGGTGTTGGACCCATCCAGGGCAGGGCAGCAGTAGCCTCCAGTGCAACTAGGGGGGCATTAAATGAAAATAAGGGGGCAGTGGAAGTGTAAGGAAAGAAAAGAAGAAAATTTTGAAAAACTTTGTACATGTTTCATGTGTTGTACAACAGAGTTAAAGTCATAGTGATTACATTGTTTTCCAAACAAACACACAAAATGCAAGTTATAACCAATCAGTGGTCAAATCCACCAACAGGCCTTAACAAGCAAGTGTGGGCAGGCGAGCATGTCTGTGTCTTACATTGTCAGGAAGTCCAGCATGCTTCAGCAGGAATATGTAGATGTAATAACTTGTTTACAATATGATATCATACAGTTACATGAAACAATATTACATCATCAAAATTTCAATACAGGAAAAAACCCCACAAATTTATAATAGATTATTAAATTTAAGATGTGTTATTTTACAAAAATATATTTTATATTTTTTGAAATGACACAAATTAAAAAAAAAACCATTAAAGAGTTAAAGAAAGCAGATTTCCATCAGGGGTGAGGTAGGAGGTTAGCACTGAGTAGGTTTTTTTTTTAAGTAGGCAGTAGGTCAAATAAATTTGGGGCCCTCTGCCTTAGAGCATTGAATGTTAGATCTAGTTAGGAACCTTAGAGCACTGAATGTTAGATCTGGTTAGGGACCTTAGAACATTGAATGCCAGACCTAGAAATAGTCTTAGAATATAAAATATTAAAAACAGAAAGGGGCCTTAGGACATAGAATGGCAGAGCTGGGAGGAAGCTAAGACCATAAATGTTCAGAGCTGGAAAGGTTCTAAGAACACACAATGGCAGAGCAAGCATTTACCTGTGAGGACCTTGAGATCAGGCCCTGGTTTTTTGCTGTTATTTTTTGTTTGTCTTTTTTTTGTATTTAAACCTCTTACTTACAGCGCCTGGCGAATAGTGGGTACTTGGCCTCAGGGACCATTTGGCTAAATCTCATTTTACAGATGAGGACACTGAGATACAGAGAGGTCAGAGATTCAGTTCTCCATGCGCTCCTCTTTCTACTTCTAATGGGACAGTCAGTTTCAGGAGCTTATGCCCCCAATGCCCTGTTCCTCATTCCCCACACCTTATCATCAGGCTCCATAGAAAAATGATGGCTTCTGGGACACTGCTGTAGCTCCTGGGAGGAGATAAGGGGGCCTTAAATTCATTTGTCTCCATTCTGACCTCCCTCTCTTCCACTGATCACTCTGGTCTCCATTGCTGGAAACCATAGCTCTAATATCAGTCCTAGCTATCTGGACCTTTTCCCCTAACCTGACATGAACCTAGACTGTGACTCTAGCTCTCCTTCATGGTCCAATCAAACCTGAGGTCAATAAGGGTGAGAAAGAAGACTCAGGATCAGCTGTCTGTGAGGGAGGACTTTGACCCTTGGAGAACTTTACAATCCAGTCTCGTGGGTATGCCTTATGCTACTCCTCCCACCACGCCTCATCTCCTGTCTCTGCTTTTGCCATGGCTGTCTCCTGTGCCTGGAATGTTCTACCTCTCCATCCCCATCTTTGAGTGTCTCTGGCTTACTTCAAGACTCTGCCTAAATGATACCTTCTGCAGGAGGCCTTTCCTGGTCCCCCCAGCTAGGGGAGACTTCCCCTCTCAGATGCCACCCTTAGAGCTGTCAATTTCCCTCACTAGAATATAAGCTCCTTGAGGGCAGGCACCATTTTTTCCCCCTTTTTTTCTTCATATTGTCAGCTTTCAGCACAAAGCCTGGCACACAGTAAACACTTAATAAATGCTTGTTGATTGATTATTTGCTTGCTCTGCCCTCCCTCCCCAAGTCTGTCAGTCTATCTCATAGACCCCTGGTATCAAACTTAAATAGAAACTGATCAGCTGCCTTAGAAAACCACAAATTAACATTGTCTTTGTTTTATTGTATTTTTATTTATTTTGTTAAACATTTCCAATTGCATTTTAGCCTAGTTCAATTGGCTCTCCAGAGTTGTGGGGGTAATGAATTTGACTCCTCTGACTTAGACCACTCTAGCACCCTCTGGACATGGGGGAAGCAAAAGGGGAGGAAGCAGGTGAGGAGAGATGGGCAAGGAGGATTTGTGCCTTTAGAATGAAATGTGGACCTTCCATTTGACCTTCTCCCTCTGCTTTGTCTGCCCTTCCTCGAGCAGCCTTCCAGGATATCAATGTTATGGCTGTGCTTGGCTTGGGCTTCCTCAAGGCCTCCTTGAGGAGATACACATGGAGCAGTGTGGCCTTCAACCTCTTCACTCTGGCCCTTGGGGTGCAGTGGGCCATCATCCTGGATGGCTTCCCGTTCTCATTCTTTAGTGGGAAGATCCCCATCAACATTGAAAGGTACCTGATTTGGCGGGCCCAAGGACTCCTGCTTGTGTCCCCAGAATGGCTGGGTGGGACTGTAGGGCCCGCAGATAGGGAGGTTCAGGCTCAGCTACCATCTGACTCTTCTTGTGGTCATCTGATTTAGACTCACTGAAGTGCTCAGTGAACCATTGCCTTAACAAATGCCATTTCCTATAGCTCATAAGCAGGGCTTGTGATAAGAGTTCTGACTTAGGAGGATCTGAGTTTGAATTCTCAGCCACTTCCTAGCTGTGTGACCCTAGGCAAGTCACTTAACCTCTATTTGATTCAGTTTTCTGATCTGTGACGTGCAGATAATAGTAACATTTACCTCATAGGGTTATTGTGAGAATCAACTGAGATAATCTATGTAAACTATGCAAACCTTTAAAAATGTAAAATATAAATTATTATTATTATTATTATTACTACTACTAGGTTAAACTTGAGAGCACAAAGTTTTGCACTAGCTATAAATCTTAGGATCCTAGGGGGCCCACAGGGTAATAGAAGCTTATCAAAGGAGAATAATTGGTAAATAGCTCTATTATGCTATTGAAATATTTTTTAAAACTCTGAAAATATTTCCAGTTGATGAAGTTATAAAATTTTTTGTATATTCTTGGAGAAGAAAAACAAATGGATTTAATTGATTTCTTATGTGCATAGGTGTCATAAATTCTAGACATTATTTCCTTTCAAGTTGAATGGATAATATGGGAAAGCTTACTGAAAGCTAAGGGGCATGGGGACTGAGAAAGGGTTGGGGACCCCTGAGATCCAGAATATTTTCAAAGCGACAGATGGGTGAGTACAGCTTATTGCCCAAGAATAGACTGCTCCATAGGGGCCGAGAATGAAGGCAGCAGTACTTGGGAAGGGGCATTCTTTTTCTTTGTCCTCCCACCTAACCCTACCCCCCAACTCAATCCTCACTCTTTCTTTTCCTCAGGATCATACTGGCTACCATGAGTGCTATGTCTGTCCTCATCTCATCTGGGGCCACCCTGGGCAAAGTCAACTTGATCCAGCTGATAGTGATGACCTTGCTGGAAGTAACAGTTTTCAGAGGAACCATGGCCCTCACCCTGACCTACCTTGATGTACGGCACTGAATCCCTGAAAGTTAGAACTGAAAAGGACTTTAATGGTTTTCTAGTTCATCTCTCTACTTTTATAACAGAGGGAAGGAGAGAAGAGGCCATTTGGGGTAGCTAGACAGAGCACGGAACCTGGAAGTAGATCCTACCTCCCAAACTTCCTAGCTGTGTAACCAAGGACAAGTCACTTAACCTCTCTGTGCCTCAGTCTTCTCATCTGTAAAATAGGAATGATAATAAGACCTTAGAGGATTGGTGTGAGGCTCAAATGAGACAGTGTAGATAAAGTACTTTGTAAACCTTAAAATGACATGACAAATATCACCTAATAATTCTTATTAAATCATTTGCCCAAGGTCATTTCAGGAGTTAGTGGCAGAGTTGGAATTATTCAGTTTAATTTGACAAGTTTTTATTGCATGCCTATTACGTTCTAGATACTGTGCTAGGTATTAGGGATACAGAACCAAAACTGGAACAGTCCCTTCCCTCAAGGAGGCTGTTTCTGGTGGCTAAGCTGCTTCTTCTTAGATCAAACGACTTGGCAGAAGATATGTGTGAGCTGTTCTATTAGGGGAATTGATGTATAGGTAGGGGCAAATGATTTCCAATACCTTTATTCTCATCTATCACAAGATTGGTTTTGCTGTAATGGAAAAAACACCTAACTGGCAGTTTGAAGATTTGAATTCTAGTCGGTCACTAACTCATTGTGTGACCTTGGAAATGTAAAATATAGTCCATGAGCTAAGCTCCGATATTCTATGTCCTGAAATCTCTTTCCATTCTAACATCCTATGCTCTAAGTTTCCTTTCAGCCCTGACATTCTATGTTCCTTCCAACACCAGCACTTTCTGTTCCAGCATTCTATGTTCTAAGCTTATGTTCAGCTCTGATATTCTATGTTTCCAATATCTTGTTTCTCAGGGTCCTTCCAGCTCTAATATGTTTTGTTCTAGCAATCTATGTTCTAAGGTTCCTTTTAGCTCAAACTTTCTATTTTCTAAGATGACTTCAAGTTGTAGCATTCTACGAAATTTAAAAGGTTTCATTAATCCGATTTTAAAATTAAAAATGAGCTATGGAACTGACTTGGTGAATGAAAAAAACATTCAAATATACTTCATTTCTATGGTGTGGATGGTCAGGAATGAATGCTGAGGAAGGAAGGAGGGAGAGAGGAATGGGGAAAGAGGGAATAAGAGGGAGAGAGGGAAGCAGGGAAAGAGAGAGAGAAAAGAAGGGAGGGGGAAAAGGAAGAGGAAGAAGTAATTTAGGAGGATCTATCTCTGAACGGGAACAGACAGGCTGCTATGAGGATGGAGAAAGAGAGAAAGAGAAACAAAAAGAGAGGAAAAGGATGAAAAATGATATTTATGCAATACTTCAAGGTTTATAAGGCACTTTCCTACTGGCCTCAAAACAAAACAACTCTGTGAGGGAGGTGCCATAGGTCTTCCTATCCCCATCTTATAGATGAGGAAGTGGGCTGAGAGATTAAGTAACTTGTCTAAGGTCACATAGCTAGTAAGAGTCAGGGGGTGGGATTTGAACTCAGGTCTTCCAACTCTACGCCTAATGCTATCCTACTATACCATTGCTGTAGAAGGGAAGAAAAGAATAGTACAGACTCAGTGGTTCTCAACCTTCCTAATGCAGCCACCCTTTAATACTAATATGTGGGCGTATCTGCATGTGGGCGGACCCGCCTGGAGACGGATAGAGGAGCGGTGTCTCAGTTCCTAAGACCATCGGAAATATGTGTTTTCTGATGGTCTTAGGTGACCCTTAAAGGGGTCGCGACCCACAGGTTGAGAACCGGTGGTACAGAGCAAAAGAGGGAGGGGAGGGCAAAGAAGAGGTGGTTTCTGAGGTCAGTCCAGGCAGACTTTGCTATTTGTTTTGTCTGGTTTCTCTTGAGTACAGTCGTTACCGGTGAAACACACGAGAAGGCTTGTTATTGATATCGCTAGCAAACTTCGGAGTGTGCAAAATACTGAAGTTCTACCTAGTCCGTGTTCCCTCATCTGTAAATGGGGATGATAGGAACTTAGGTCCCCACTCAGTGCAGGTTCACAGCAGTCCTACAAGTAGAGACCTCGGTCATTATTATCCCATTCGCCAGGTCTTGGTGTGTTCCGTGACTGGTCACATGGGTGCTAAGTATCAGAGGAGGGATTTAAGCTGAAATTTCTCACACTCAAAGGTCAGGGTTCTAATCCCTGCCCCAGACCTATACTAGCTCATGTTCTTCTAGAGTTGGAAGGTCTCCAAACTGTTTTTCTTTACAGTTCTGTCAGGCAGGTGGCAGTATGATTAGATCCATTGTACAGAAGAGGAAACTGAGATGGGGGGAGTAGAAGTGATTTGGTCAATTTCAGGCAGGGAGTAGTTGAACTGGGGCTTCAATGCTGGTCTTTGGGTGTCTGGGCTAGTCATTCTTTCCACTTACCTGCATTCCTTCAGCCGCTTTTTATCCATAAAATTTCAGTTCAACAAGTATTTGCTGAATGGGAGAACCTTGGCATCCAAACAGTTAAGAAAATAATTCCTTGCTTTAAATCAGCTGAGCCATAGGAATAGGAAGAGGAAGAAATCCAGAGGAGGCTAGGAATTGGCCACATGTTTACCAGCCTTGGTCTCAAAACATGTCCTGGATTGAGTTACAGGGAAACAAACATCAGAGCATGATGCAAATCCACCTGTTTGGGGCCTACTTTGGTGTGGCCACGGCCTGGTGCCTCTCCACGAGGGAGCTGAATGCAGCCAAAGAGAAGGAGCTGAGAACCACAACTTCCAGTCTCTTTACCACACTGGGTAAGAGGAAGGCAGTGAGTGGCCTGCGTTCTGGGATCTGAAGTACTGGGGGAAATCCTGCCTATAAATATTTCACTTTTGGTGCCTGAAATTCAACCATTAATGTAGCCAAGTCATTCTTTTCAGTTGAGCATTGACTGATGTTGCCATAAGCCCTAAAGTGAAAATACATCAGGGAGGAAGAACTATTGAGTCCTTAGCAAGAATTACTGTTTTCAGGAGTGAGGACTGGGAGTGTCCCAGTGCTGGGTGCGATTTTAGAACATGAGTGCATGGGACTTCAGTTTTGGAAGAGGCCTTAGAAAATAATGTTAAAACTAGAAGGGGATCTTAAAACACAGACGGTCAGAGCTGGGAGGGCCCTTAGAACCCAGGATGTCAGAGCTAGGAGAGTCTTTAGAACCCAGGATGTCAGAGCTGGGAGGGCCCTTAGAACACAGAATGTCAGAGCTGGGAAGGCCCTTAGAACACAGAATGTCAGAGCTGGGAGGGCCCTTGGAACACAGAATGTCAGAGTTGGAAGGGCCCTTAGAATAGAAAAGTCACCTTAAAATATAGAATGTATCCAACCCTCATTTTATAGATGAGTTAACTGAGTGTCATCGAGGTGAAGATACCTAGCCAAATGAGTTATACAATAGAATCAAGATGAGAACCTGGGACCTCCTGGTTCCCCAACACGTATTTTTCCTGCTCCCTCCAGTGGCTAGTAGATTCACCTTGTTAGATAAACGTGTGCAGGCTGGTTTGTTGTTTTTCTTTCAGTGTGTGCTTATGGGAGGCTATGTGTGTAGGTCTGTTAAATAGGGTCCAGTACAATATGCAGTAAGGAGCCTGAACAGCTGGGTCCCAGGGAGAGTTCTGTTTCCACCTTCCTTTGGGAGACACAGAAGAAGAGAAGACTCAGCAGGGGAGCGAGCACTCTGGGAATTTCCAGTCCTTTTAAGGATTTTTGTCTTTGTATACCCAATACCTCACACAGCATCTGGCACATAATGAGGGCTCAATAAATATTTGGTGATAGACTGATATAACTGACCATTCAAAGCAGCATGTGAGAAGGGTCCAATCAATCAATCAGTAGTTACTGAGAAGCAAGGTAGTACAGTGGAAAGATCAGTGGATCTTTGAGTCTGAAGACTTGAGTTCAAATCTCATTCCTGCTATTTGTTACCTGTGGGACCTTGGGCAAGTCACTTAACTCCTCCAGGCTTTGTTTGCCTCATATGCAACACGAGGGGATAGAACTAGATGGTCTCTAAAGTACATTCTAGTTCTAGATCTATGAGTATTTATTAGGTGTCTACTAGGTGCCCAGGGTAGCTAGGTGGTGCAATGTATAAAGAGCCAGGACTGGAGTCAAGAAGATCTGAGTTCAAATTCAGCCTCAGACACTTACTAGCTTTGTGACCCTGGGCAAGTCACTTAACCCTGTTTGCCTCAGCTTCCTCATCTGTAAAATGAGCTGGAGAAGGAAACGGTAAACCACTCTAATATCTTTGCCAAGAAAACTCCAAATGGGACCATGAAGAGCCAGACACCATACAATCACCACCACCATCACAATGTGCCCAGGAACTGTTCTAGGTGCTGAAGTAAGATATAATAATTCCTGTAAGAGTTTTAGCTAAGGAGGAGGTCCCAGGTCCCAGAGGGCCTAACTAGAAGCAATGCACCAATAAGTTAACAAGCATTCATTAAGCACCTGCTGGATTCTAGATGCTGTACTAGGCTCTGGGAATACAAAGACAAAAAAGCAAGTCAGTCCCTTACCCTCAAGGAGCTTACTTTTCTAGGGTAATGGGTAGAAGTTACAGAGAGGGAAATTTAAGTCCAACATAAAGAAAACCTTCCTAATGAGTCCAGCTGTCCAAAATTGGGACAATCTCCCTTGAGAGGTAGCAAATGAGCCCCCCATCACTGCAGGTCTTTGAGTGGAGGCTGGGGAACACTGGTAGGACAAGTTTTCCTGGGGATCCTTGTTTAGGACATGAGTTGGACCAGATGCCCTCTGAGGTCCCTTCCAACTCTGATTTGATTTTCATGGACAAAGAAGTCTGATTACAGTCGCTGCAAACAGAAGTGCCTCTACTAGTTTTCCCTGAGACCAGTGGGGTGGGGAGCATGGAGAAGGGGGTATGTGAGCAGGGGGAGGGGGTGTGCTGGAGGCAAAGTCTTCTAAGAAGGTTACATGGGATCTAAGCATATTCTTCAGTTTGTAAGCCCTGATGAGGCTGGGCTTAAGTAAATGAACTCATCCCTGGCCTCTTCCTGAGACCTCCCCATTCCCACCCTCACTGTACAGGAACATAAGTAAAAGTTATAAATGGATTGCATTTAAAAAAATCAATCTGCTCTTAGTGGCTGCCAGGACCATCAGATAACCAGCCTGACCAGCTTGTTTTGGGGACCTTTTCCTTTAATCTTGCACCTTCCCCGGCAGGCAGGCAGGGAGGTAGGCTACCTCTGTATTAATTTTGCTGTGAAGTCAGGATACCAGGTATGCTGGCACCTGATAACAAACAGTCCTCTCATTCTAACCTGGACCTTATCTGCATTAAGCTCTCAATAGGGCGGAAAACTCTAGCAGCCAAGGTTTCTCCATGGGAAGGGAAGGATGAATGACAGTAAAAAGCCATAGCCCAAGCAGAAAGTGGGGATTTTGGAGATGGAAATAATCCTAACAGTAAAAATGATGATAGAATTCATCAGACTGTACTGCAGGCAGACCAAACTGTTGCCCGCAATGAATGAATTGGAACAATTTAAGAATAGGGTTTTAATTGATTTACCCACAGGGAAGCATTCTTATCTCCAAAGGATATGAAGTAATAATAGCTAATAATAAGAACCAGCATTTCTAGATTGCTTTAAGGTTCTCAAAGTGCTTGACAGATGTCATTGTATTTGGTTCTCAAAACAACAAGTGAGACAGATGGGATTATTATTATTATTCCTATTTTCAGGATGGGGAAATTCTGAAAGAAATAAAGTAGTTTGGGGTGGGCCAAGAACCGTAGTGAAAGGACTGTCAAGTAAGCTAATTAAGTGTTCTAGGTGGGCTGGGGTGGGCCAGATGCCTTGGGCGAAGGTGCCAGTGATCTGGGCTACTGAAATGAATGGGAAAATTCAGGGACTAGGCTGCTTTCAAAGACATAGTCTTTTCCTTTTAGGGATTCAGGTCCTATCACCCCATCAGTTTCTTAAGGTTTTCCTCTGGCCCCTTATATCTCTAACCTTCCAAATTTGAGTATGCCTAGTAGCCTGGGAAGATGGATTGACCTACTATTGACACTGTCTGTTATCAACTATATCTCCCAGGTACCCTTTTCCTGTGGATCTTCTGGCCAACCTTCAATTCTGCCCTACTAGACCACCCCAGTGAGAAGGAAACTGCTGTATATAACACTTATTATGCCCTTGCTGTCAGCTCAGTGGTTGCCATGTCATTGTCGGCTGCAACTCACTCAGATGGGAAAATCAGTATGGTAAGAAGAGGGCATTTTTCTCTGAGTCAGGATGTCACTAAAAGTTGCCCTCAGATCTCAACCTCCTGTCTTGGTCCCAGCTGGCTTGGACAACATGAATGAATACAAAGGGTACCTGCTTTTAACTTTGGCTTTTTGCTGTTTGCTGTTGGGCTTCTCTATCCCTCAGTCTCCCCAAGTGTGAACTATTTTTCTACAGACCCATGTCCACAGAGCAACGCTGGCTGGAGGGGTCGCTGTGGGGGTCGCCACCAACCTCATCTACTCACCTTGGATTGCTATGGTGCTGGGGCTTCTTGCAGGCATGATCTCCATCACAGGAACCAAGTGCTTGCCGGTAATGGGTTATAAGCTTGAGGCTGGAGCTCACAGAATAAGTATTTTGTTGACGTTTTCAGAATTTTAGAGTTAATAGAGACCCTAGACTCCAATAACCCTTTTCGGCATATGAGGAAACTGAGGCACAGAGAGGTTAATTACCTCATTGAAGATCACACTGATAAATATGTTGGTATAGATTATAAAAAGGCCATGGATACCAGAGTAAGAAAAACGCATTTTTATTTTTTGGAGCACTTTCAAGTTCTTGAAAAATTAAATAAATTTTTATTGATACCTACATTTCTCAATGTGCCCCATTCCCCTCCCTTTCCCAGAGCGCTAGCCTTTATTACAAAGAATAAAAAAGGCAGAAATTACAATTCAGTGAAACCTACTAAAATATGGGAAAAAAGTCTGACATGAGAAGTACCCGCGGTCCCTCCCCTCTGCAGACAGTGTGAGGGAGTTGCCTTCTCATGGCTCTTTTCCAGGACCAAACTCGGTCACACTTTAAAAAAACGCATTTCTATTTATTTTATGAAGTGTTTCCCAATTACATGTAAAAATTATTAACATTCATTTTTTAAACATTTGAGTTTCAAATTTTCTCCTTCCCACCCCATGAGGAAGCAAGTGATAGACTATTGATTATACACAGTCATAATTTTAAAGCATTAAAATAACCACGGTTTCCTCCTTATTCTTTCCATTTCCATTGCTGTAGCTATCGCTCGTAACGTTTTCCTAGTTCTGTTCACTTTGCTTTACATCAGGACTCTGCCTGTTTAATAAAGTAGGAACTGGGGAGCCATTGAAGGTGTTTGTTCAGAGGAATGAGTGACATGATCACACCTGTGCAGCCAGAAAACCTCTCAGGCTGTGTGTCCAGAACAGACTGGGGGGAGAGAAGGTTAAATTTAGGCAGGGAGTCTTATTGGGAGTCCAAATGAAGCTGTGAGTCTAAAGAGATGTGACTCAGGCAAGGTAGGATTCCCTCCTTTCACCAGAGATCTAGCCTTCATCATTTTGTTCTTCCTAGGAATGTTTTAATGAGGTCATTGGGCTTCACGACACTTGTGAAGTTCATTCTACCTTTGGACTGCCGGCGCTGCTGGGAGGGCTAACGTACATTCTGTTGGAGATTGAGCAAGCTAGCTGGACCAACTTCTCCAGGTAGGTCCTTTGGATCTTCTTCCCAGATGCTCCACTCAGGGGTAAAGCACAGCTAGGCCTGGAGAATGACAACTGTTTTATGAATTTGAAAATCTACAGGATCATAGAATCTTGGGTTTGAGAATTGGAAGGGAATTTGTCCATCTAAGGCAGCCTGGCGTAGGGAGAAGAGAACAAAACCTGGAATCAGGAAGACCTAGGTTCAAGTCCTGCCCCAGACACTTAATAGCCATATGACCTTGGGCAAATTATTATCCTTCTCTGTAAGATGAGGGAGTTGAGCTAGTGATTGTTTAATCATAAAGCTTCATCCCAACACCAAGATAATAACAGCTCGAATTTCTAAAGCATTTTAAGGATTGTAAAGTGGTTATCTTCATAACAACCTCAAAGCAGGAGAGGCAAGAGTTATTACCCCCATTTTAAAGAAGAGTAAACAGGGCTCTAGCCTTGGAATTAGGAGCCCTGGCTTTGAATCTTGCCTCATACTCTTACTAGTCATGAACTATGTCTAACACACACACACACACACACACACACACACACACACACACTCCTCACCTACAAACAGGAGCTTGTCAACAGCAGAGTGAAATCAGAAACTCTGGTGGTTACCCTGATCGGAATACCCCCTCCCCAAGTCCTGATCACTGTTAGCTTCTGGGATGGAAAATGTCAAAATGCCAGCTCCCTCCTTACCCCACACCAGGCCCCTAATCCTAATGGGTTACCCATACATCAGCAGCGGAAACAACCCACACAGTGCTTCTCTTGTCACTGACAGAAATGAAAGGCGCCTAAAATCTGAGTCTGAATTGAATGCATCTGCTTTGTCTCCTTCAGGGTTGGTTTTCAGATCCTGGGTATTGTTGGCCCTCTTAGCCTGTTCATGTCTATGGGTTTGGTAGGAGGTGCCCTGACAGGTCAGTATCGCCCTCACTGGCTTTTTTCTTCTATTTTCAAAAAATTCAACTCGATTTTGCCATGTGTGTGTGTGTGTGTGTGTGTATTTATAGTATATTATTATTATTTATCTTATTACTATGTATTATAGCATTATATTTTATGTATCATTATATATTACATATGCACATATTCTATATATACGTATTATATATATATATATATATATATATGGAGAGAGAGAGAGAGAGAGAGAGAGAGAGAGTGTCCCAAAAGTGTTAGTGCAGCTGTAAACATTAAAGATTCTTATGCTTACCACACACTAAGACTTTGGGGACACCTCAGGAGCGAAGTACTCCAAGAATCCATTTGATACCAGAATCACAGGAGAAGGAAAACTTGTCTCACCAATTCTCATAGGAATTGCTTTCAGCTCCTAGCCATCTGTTAAGTAAGTCTGCCATTGGCCACATAAGCCAGATGCCCTGCAGAACATGGCAAATATCTTTCTCTGAGTCATCTTAGGAGGTTTAGAGCCATCATATGGAATCTGAACTCCTCCATGGATCTGTCCGAGAGGGGCCTGCTGCTCAATACCCTCACGAGCTTGTTAGCTTCTTTCTCCTTTGTCTTCTCCCAGTGTCATAGGGTTGGTCAGATCAAAGGACTGACCACCTACTAAGTGCATGCTGCCAGGTCAAACCCTGGGAAGAGGGAAAGATGAGAGTCCTGATGGATGTAAAGAGACGAAGAGCTTTGCTGCTGCCTTTTGAAAAGTTCCTTGGTTGTACACATCTTATGCCATCTCTCTTATCCCATTTAAGGTTCCTGAGTCCCACAGCCACCATCTTGTTGGCATCTTCTAGCTTTGGATAGTGCAGGGAAAATAGGTACTGGCTGTCTAGCAGGAGACCACCGCCAAAAATTCTAAATATATACGAGGAGGGCTTTGAGGGAAGAAAAATATTAAGAATAAAAATAAAAAATCCTTCCAATGGTTTATGATTCCATCAGGGTGGGCCTCTCCTCCACCTTAGAAAATTTCTCCTTTTTTAAAGTCTGAGGAAATAGCTTCATGAGTTACTATGACCAAAAAATGTTATCCAAAGTCCAGTACTCTGGGGATGAACTTCTTGGAACTGAGTTAGGCTGGCCTTAAGAAAGTAGGTACCTTTCCAGACCCATGCAGAGAACCTTACCAGCTTGGCAGGATCTCCAGATCGTACTCAGTTCATAAAGCCTTTGAAAAAAAGGGTACCTTTACAACATGATGAGACATAGACATAGAACTTCCATAGAGGGATAATGTTAAGAGCTACGACAATAGCAATTATAATAACACCCACTAGCATCAGCATAGGACTTTAGTGGAGAGATAATAATAATAATAATAATAATAACATTGACATAAGCATATAACTTTGGTGAAGGGATAGTAATAACCACAGCAGCAGCAGCAGCAGCAGAACTGCTGACAGCAGACACTGGCGTTCACTATAGGAGAGTTGTATGGATTGCCTTTGAGAAATTCCTTTAGGGGCAGCTAGGTGGCTCAGTGAATAGAACACTGGCCCTGGAATCAGGAGGACCTGAGTTCAAATCTGACCTCAGACACTTGACACACTTACTAGCCATGTGACTTTGGGCAAGTCACTTAACCCCAACTGCCCTCCAAAAAATGCAAAAAAAAAAGAGAGAGAAATTCCTTTAATGTCCCCAAGCTTCCCATGAAAGGAAGGGGCCATCTTTTTAACACCAACATTCTACTGGTGTTGATTTTTGGAACATGGAATACAACAGTCTTTGAAGAATGAACAATGAATATCATACACTGAGAGCAATGGAAGAGCCCAAGGTCAGGGTGAGCAGGCTGTAACACAAAACCAATGGGGAACTCTCCAAAGAATAGATGTCAGAAGTGTCATCAAGGAATTGGATGACAGGAAGAGAAGATGAACTGGCCAGGATGAAGGGTGGCCAGCCACAGTGCTCCTTTGGCACCTTTGTGGTATCTGGAGAAAATGAGAAGGACCTTCAGTATGGTGGGTGAACCTCTTCTGGTGAACTTATGGGAGGGCATGGATTAGAGTTACCCAGTGTGGGCAGGCCTGGATAGGCTGTGATCTGCATTGCTGGAGGGGACTTTTACAGCTATGAGATCACAGATCCAAGGCTTATAAAGCACTTTGATTGCTTATTTGATAATGTAGATATTATCCCACTTTAAAGGGGAAGAAAACGGCATCCAGAGAAAAAACAAACCTACATGCGCCAGGTGCTTTGAAATATTATTTCATTTGATCTTTATAACAACAATCCTGGAAGGCAGGTGCTTATTTATTATCACTATTTTATAGTTGAGGAAACTGGGGCAAATAGGGTTAGGTGACTTGCCCAGGGTCACAGAGCTAGTAAGTGTCTGAGGCTGGATTTGAACTCGATTCTTCCTGACTCCAGGCCTGCTGTTCTATCTACTATGCACCTAGCTGCCTTCAGCAATTAGAAGTTAAGTGACTGGATTTAGAGTTAGAGGACCTGAGTTCTAGTTTTGGTTCTGTTACTGGCTACCAGTGCTTAGCATAAGGCCTGGTACACTAAAGTAGGTGCTTCATCAATGTTCGTCCACTTGACTTGTTGACCTTTGTGGCTGTAAGCAAGTCACTGGACATTCTGAAGCTTGTTTCTTCATTTGTAGTGAGGGGATTAGATTTAGGTCATCTTTGAGATTCAGTTTAATTTAGCAAACATTTATTAAGTGCCCACTGTGTGCCAGGCAACCCTCTAAGATTATAGGTCACAATCCAGAGGAGTTCCTTACTTCAGTCAATTCTTAGGCTTTGTCCAAAAAAAAGTCTAGGGGCAGGGGGAGGTTGGTGGGGATTCAAAACTAACAATGAAATAGTCTACGCTCAAGGAGGTTACATTCCAAGTTTGTAAAAAGTGGAGAGACAGAGACAGAGACAGAGACAGAGACAGAAAGACAGAGACAAGAAAAAGAGAGACAAGAGATGAGAGACATGAGAGAGACGAGAGTGAGAGAGAGGAGAGAGAGGAGGAGAGAGAGAGAAAGAGAAGAGAGAGAGAAAGAAAGAAAGAGAGAGTTAAAAACTGGGGAGGATCTGAGAATGTTGAGAGGTAGGAGATCTCTTTCAGATCTAAATCCTAGAATCTGGCAACTAGACTAAGGTCATAGTCAGAAAACTTGAGAGCAGGGACTGAGAACTCAGTTCTTCTCCCTCAGAGGCACCACAATAATGAATATTCATAAGATGAATATTCATTGTCCCTAAGACACCAGTGGAAAGGCTAAAACTCTCTTTGATAGCCTCCGTTTGACGAGGCAATGACTTGAGACACATATGTTGTAGACAGCCCTAAATAACTAAGACCACTTTTGGGGACTGGGAGGGAGACAGTATTTGAAGGACTAAGCTTTAACTGCCCAGATTGTGAGTCTTGTGAGGGCAGGGACAATCTAAAATTGATTTCCCCCAGCTCTTGGCACGGTTCTCTCTACAAAGTAGGTCCTTAACAAATGTTTGTGTATGCCAAATTCACTTATGATGGAACAGAACTGTGATCTGCCGTGCCATTTGTGGTATACTTGCTAATGTGTTTAAGGAATATGCCCCTTAGCCAGACCTAGAGTAGACCAGCAGGCTAAGGACACACCTGCTAAAGGTGAATCCAATCAATTCACACAATGGAGCCAATTCATGTGAGAATGGTCACTGAATTTCTGGGGAAACAACAGGTTTTGGAAACCTGGGAAATGAGATAGGGCTAACCAACCTGAGACTGTAGGAGTGGCAGGGCAGGAAGCAAGTTCTTTAGAAACCTTTTTTCTCCTCATATAAGGTTTAAATGGAATCTCTGTAGCTCAGGTTATTGAAAACAAAGAGGCCGAAGGTTGTTCTAGGTGATGGGACTCAATAAGGTTCGCTATGGCATCGTGATCTGATTTATAAGGAAGCACCTAGGTGGTGCAGCATAGAGAACACTGGGCCAGGAGTCGGGAAGACCTGAGTTCAAATCTGGCTTCTGATTCTTATTGGCTGTGTGATCCCGGGCAATTCATTTCAGCTATCTGCCTCAGTTTCCTCATGTGTCAAATAGAGATAATAATGATCCCTCCCTTCTGGATTATTGTAAATCTCAAATGAGAAAAGATTTCTAAAGTGCCCAGTACAGTGCCAGATACATGGAAGGAGCCTGATACGTGAAAGAATGTTAGAGTGAATCCCTTAGACCATGCTCTGGGGGTTCACGAACCACTAAATGGGAACCACTGAACTAGGTGACCTCTAAGGTAACCTTCCAGCTCAAGACCTACAATCAAGTCCACCCCCCCCAGCATTTATTAAGCACCTACTACATACCAGGTACTGGGGATATGAAGGCAAACAGTCCCTGCTCTCAAGGAGCTCACAGTTAATGGGTAAAACTACATGCAAACAGTTATATATGAACAAGGTATGACAACAATTTGGAGATAATCAACAGAGAGAAGGCTCTAAGATTAAGAGGGACTGGGGAAGGCTTCTTGTGGATGATGGGCTTTGAGAAGTAAGCCCAAAGCTCATGAACGCTGAGGTCCCTTTTGGCTCTAAAGCCTATGCTTGTATGGCCTGATGAACAATGGAGAGATGGATAGCTGGGGTAAGTGGAGGTAGTATTTCACCCAGGGTACCTTACCTCAGAGAAGTAGCACAAATGATGTCAGAGAAAATACATATGACTGGGAAAGGAGGTGGCCTGCAACAAGGAAAGGGCCTGGTATTTCAGTGGTGCCCTGAGGAGTCTAAAGGGTCAGAGGAGTGCCTCTGGCCAGGTAAGTGGGGTGGTCTCTATGGAGCATTTACAAACAACTAAGTAGGAACTAAGATGAGGGTCTAGCAGACATGAGGAGCCTGTGGCCTTGAGGCCATATGTGGCCTTCCAGGTCTTCAAGTGCAGCCCTTTGACAGTTGAGGCCCTAAAGCAGCAGTTCTCAACCTGTAGGTTATGTTCAATTTGTAACAAATACATTCTGCCTATCAGATAGATTCATAACAGTAGCACAATTACAGTTATGAAGTAGCAACGAAAATAATTTATGGTTGGGGGTCACCACAACATGAGGAACTGTATTAAAGGGTCACAGCATTAGGAAGGTTGAGAAACACTGTGGCCTAAGAGGTCATACGTGGCCTAAAGGGTCATACGTGGCCTCGAGGCCACTGTTGGCCTAGGGGAAGGTTTGGGGATCTTGGGTACAGTTCAGCTCCCAGATTCAGTAAAGAAGCTGAGGATAAAGTGGCTTCATTTAAATGTCTTGTCTTTTAAATGGGTCAACTTGTAAATGGCCCATCCTCTCAAAAGAACTTTTTGTATCTTGTCCTTGGAAAGGTGTCAGACATATGACTTCCAAAGTCCTTTCGGTGTAATTCAAATCCTCTTAGACAATTGCCTTTGCCAGCTCCTTTTAGAAGCAATTAGCCCCAACCATCGAAAACCAGGGCTTTTTCCTGGGACACCTGACTTTAGGATATGGGGGCCCCCCACCAAGGCGCCATCTAGGGGATTCCAATAGTCCAACTGATCTAGAGAGGATAGATATGAAACTCCACAGAAGCTATGGCTAACCTTTTGGTATGTATTCTTAAACAGGTTTAATTTTACGTCTTAACCTATGGAAGGCACCACCTGCAGCTAAATACTTTGATGACCAGGCTTTTTGGGAGGTAAGTCCTTTGCTCTCCATTTCCCATCTCTGGGGGCCCAGTCACTTTTTTTGGGGGTGAGGCAATCAGACCTTTCCCCAGGGTCGCAGAGTTTAGTATTTGAGGCCGGATTTGAACTCAGGTCCTCCTGCCTTTAGGGCTAACACTGTCTACTGGATCACCTAGCTGCTGCATCCCAGTCACTTTCAATGGGTCATTTGTGTTGTCTCTGGGCCATCCTTCTTTGTTCTCAGGTCCTATTCCCCAAGTTTTCTCCCAGCTCTGACATCCTAAGATCGATTTCAGTTTTAGCCTTCTACTTACTAAGGGACCTTCCAGTTTTAACACTCTGTGTCCTGATGTCTAGCTCTAACTTCAGTTTTTTTCCTTTTGTGTTTTCTGTCCTTTCCATCTCTCACCTTGTCTTTTAGCAGTCTTTGTTCCAAGACTGGAACACTAGCTTTAATATTTTATGAGTCATAATCTAAGCTCATCCCCAATGTGGGACCACTTGGTTGTTGTTCAGTCATTTCAGTCGTGTCTGACTCTGTGACCCCCTTTGGGGTTTTCTTGGCAAAGATACTGGAGCGGCTTTGCTATTTCCTTCTCCAGCTCATTTTACAGATGAGAAAATGGAGGCAAACGGGTGAAGTGACTTGTCCAGGGTCACACGGCTAGTGTCTGATGCCTCATTTGAACACAGGTCTTCATGACTCCAGGCCTAGCACTCTCTCCACTGTCTCACTTAGCTGCCCTTGGGCTTTCTAGGTATATCTATTTTTATGAAGCTCATGAGAGTAAATAAAAAGATGGGGTGGGGGGAGAAAGGGTTAAATCTACAAAGATCCCACTGCTGCCCTAGTTGGTGAATAGTTGTTTACTTGCAAATGAAACTTCTTTTGGGTCTCCTTCAGTTAGTCAATCAACAAGCATTTCTTTGATCTCCCTTAACACTAGTGTCTTCCCTGTGTTGATTATCTTCAATTTATCCTGTATGTATCTTCTTTGCATATAGCTGTTTGCACTTATACTTATAAATTCTATCTCTGTCCTACCCCAGCTCACTCCCAACTCCCCTCAGGGCCTGGTTTGGTTGTTTTTTCCTTTGTGTCTCCAGCATCTAGCACTGTGTTCAGCATACAGTAGTAGCTTAATAAACGCTGGGTTGCATTGGATAGGCAGCTGTGTGGAAAATGGATCGAGAGGTGAGGATGGGACATGGGAAGCTGGGAGAGTGATCAGGAGACTATTAGAATACAGGCATACCTGGGAGATAATTGTGTGTTCAGTTCCTGATCACTGTAATAAAGCAATAAAGCAAATATTGCAATAAGTCACATAAATTTTTTTGTTTCCTAGTATGTATAAAAGTTGTTTAAATTATACTATAATCTATTAAGCGTGCTGTAGTATTGTCTTAAAAAAACCCAATGTACGTACCTTAATTAAAAAAATACTCTATTGTTAAAAAATGCTAACCACGATCGGAGGTGTTAGTGAGTCATAATCTTTTTTGCCGGTGGAAGGTCTTGCCTCATGTCAGTGGCTGCTGACCGAGTGGGGGGTGGGGGTGGGAGGAGGGGGGGTGTTGCTGAAGGTTAGGGTGTCTGCGACAATTTCTTAAAATAAGACAAAGCTGAAGTTTTCCACATCTCATCAATTGACTCCTTTTCCTTGAACACCCTTGCCGGGTTATTAATTGGCCTAAATTTCAATATTGTCGTGTCTCGGGGACTAGGGAAACTTGAACAGAGGGAGAGAGACTGGAACAGGTGGTTTTGAGTAGTCAGAACACATACAACATTTATCGATTAAGTTCAGTCTTACAAGAGCACAGTTTGTGATGCCCCAAAATAAGTACAACAGTAACATCAAAGATCACTGATCACAGACCACCATGACAGATATAGTAATAATGAAAAAGTCTGAAATATTGTGAGAATTATCAAAACATGATACAGAGAAACAACGTGAGCACATGCTGTTGGGAAAACAGCACCAATAGACTTGCTTGACACAAGGTTGCCCCAAACCTTTAGTTTGTAAAAAATGCAGTATCTGAGAAGCACAATAAAACAAAGTATACCTGTCCTCCAGGTAAGAGGTGAAGAGGACCTGAATTATGGGCAGTAGCCAGCCCCAAGAATGGCGAGCAGAGAATGGGGAAGGATAGGAGAGATAGGAACACACAATATAACCTTGTTTGGAAGTTGGTCTTTTTAATTTCCTTCTAAAGCAGAACCAGCTGGTCAGCTGCAATCTGAAATGTGCCCGGGTTAGGTAGGGAGTGGGTCACACCAGGCAGCTCCTCCTACTGCAGAGCTAAGAGTCCTCCAAAGACAATAAGAAACATTCCAAATGACAAGAGGCATGAGAAGTGACCTCTCTGTAGGAATTCACCATACCCCACGTTGATTGTCCAGCAGAGTGGATCCGAGAGGTGACTGTGCCGATACTAAGAATTCCCAATTCTATACCTGTTATTATTACAAGTATCGGCTCCTTTGATCCTCATAGTTACCCTGGTAGGTGCTATTATTATACCCACTTAGCAGAAACTGAGGCAAACAGAGGTTAAGTGACTTGCCCAGGTCACATAGTAAGGGTGAGAGGCCAGATTGGAACTCTGCAAGGACTTAGAAAGTGCCAGCACACAGTAGATGCTTAATAAATGTGTATTCCCTTCTCTTCCCTCCCTCCTATTGCAATAGCCTGCTGGTCTGTTCCTCTGCCCCAAGTCTCTCCCCACTCCACTCCATCCTAAAGCACAGCTGACCAAGACACCCCAATAAACTCTAGTGGTTCTCCTTTACCTCGAGGATCAAATACAGAATCCTCTTCTTGATACTCAAAGCCCTTCACAACCTGGGCCCTTCCTACCTTTCGAGTCTTTCTATGCTTTATCCCTCCTCGCTCCTGCCTCTCTGCCCACCCCAGTCTGCTATCCTACTATACTGATCTCTTTGCTGTCTCCACACAAGACCCTCCCTTTCCTGATCTGCGTATTTGCACAGTGTCTCCAGTGCCTGGAATTCTCTCTCATCTCTACCTCTTTAGTTTCTTTCCCTCAAGTCTCAACTAAAATCCTATCTTCTGCAAAAGCCTGCCCCTAATCTCCAATTTATCCTGCATACATCGTGTATGTACATAGTTGCTTGAACATAGCCTCTCCCATGAGCTCCTTGACTGTCTTTGTAGCCCCAGAGCTTAGCACAGTGCCTGGCACACAGGTGCCTGATAAATGCTGGATGACCTGGGGCAGAGACAAGGACAGATGGTTAGACCCGAAAGGGCCTTTAGAGATAATCTACTCCAACCCTCCTTTTTTATAGAAGAGGAAAGTGAGGCCTAGAGAGTTTATCTCCCTAAAGTTGTACAGCATGGCTGAGATTCAAGACCCAGTCCCTGGATTCCAAAGCCAGTGGTCTTTTCCCGTTCTGTCATGCTTTGTTTTGTTTTTTCCCACCGACTTTCCATGGTAGGAGAGAACAGGACAGGCCTGGAACATCCCATCTTTAAAATTCTCTGAAAGAATTACAGCATTCTGCAGCTTCTGAATATGCATTTGCAGTCTATTTGGAAACAATGTTCTTGCTAAGGAGTATAAATAACTGCTCCTACTCTGGCATAAAACAGAATGTGTCCAGGCTCTAGCTGCTCTTCTCTGAATTGCATCTCTCACAACGTGGCTTTTGGGAAAAGCGTGAACGCTAGGACAACAGAACAGGGCCACTGCCCAGGAAATAGAAAGTGGTACTGCCTCCACGCTGGGTGGTGGTGACAAGGAGGGAAGGCAAGAGGCCTGGCCCTTCCCTGAACTGGCCCCTGGCCAAGCCACTTTTCCTGTGGGCCTCACTTTCCTCATCTGGAAAATGAAGAGTTTAAATAATTACGTAAAATAAGATCAGTCTAGATCAGGGGTTCTTAACCCAAAGTTCATAAATGTTTAAAAAAATTTTAAAAAATAAACTACATTTTCATGTGGTTTTCTTTGTAATTCTATGTATTTTATACATTTAAAACATGATTCTGAGAGGGTTCTATAGGATTTTTCCCCTTCCAGCCACAACATTCTATGTCCTAAAGACCCCGCCAGTTCTGACAGCCTGAGCGACCATGTATAATGCTGGTCTTGCCTCTCTGTGGTCTGATCCCCCTCATTTCAGACCGGTTAGTGCAGTGCTGGGGGCACGGTAGAGGGAGTAGGCCATCATCTAATAATACCAAGCTGAGACAGTGGGAATCTGGTCAGAAAAGGTCAAGGTACTTCATGTAGGTCACTGTACATCAAAACAGATCCAACTGCCAGCATTAAGGACATGCATGAGAAAGAAAACACCCATTCACCTTTTTTCTTTCCTTTATAGTTTCCCCATTTGGCTGCTGGATTTTGAGCCAAGGGACTCAAGAAATGGAAGGCCAGTTGGGTGCCAAAGAAAATCACCATCATTCCTTCCTCCTTCTAACAAATGTATGGAGAAACATGGCTGGACACATTTTTGATACTAATAAAACTAAAAACTCTTGTATGTTGAAACCACAATAGTTTATAAAAAATCTGATTGCTTTATTCAAGATGTTAGAATGTGTTCTTCCACAGAACATGAAATGTCACATTATATTGTTTGAGGTGGTTGGTGACTGCAACTATTTACTAATGTGATGTGCTCTGGGGTCTTTTCTATACATGCTCAAAAAAGGATTCTACAGTCTTTCAATCAGATCAATGAGAAATAGAGGATTAGTCAAAAGTCCTTTATATTTAGCTCTTGAATACATAACTTTGTTTCTAGTTTTACCTAAGTAGGTATAATTTAGGCTGTTAAAACTGATTTAAGTTCTAAGAGTTTACCTTGGCCGAGAGGAGAATTGGGGGTGGTGAGGAGGGCAGTGGGAAGATAGAAGATGGCTGGAGAGATTAACGGGTGGGAGGATTAGGTCAGGATTAAAAACAAAACAAAAAGTTACCTTAATAAGGTAGGCCTTTTCTTATGACCTTGAGAACCAAAGCACTCTATTAGCAGGCAGGAATTCTCGGTTACAGCCCTGACCTTGCCACCTACTTGCGGTATGACCATGGGCAAGTCATTGTTTCTGTCTGGTTCTTTAGGTGTCCCTTCTCTGTAAACTGAGGGGACTGTACAAGGTGATCTCTGAGGCCCCCTGCGGCTCTAAAATTCCATATTTGAAAGATCTAAGATCTCTTTCACTATAGGATGTTCTATGTTCTGGAGGCTCTTCCGGTTCAAATGTTGTAGATTTTAAAAAGTAGTTCCCAAGAGGATCAGACGGAAACCTGCCTTGAGTTAAGGCTGATAGTTACAGTTGCTATCACAGTGACTCTTCATAAAAGCAAATAAAATGGTAAACCCAACTCCACCGCTGAGCAGGAGCACTTCACTCAAGCTAGGATTCTAAAATCCGGTCCCTTCTATTTTTGTTTTCCTTTTCTGCCAGTGTGCACTTGGAGTCACAGAAACCATTACCGCTTCTAGGTCTCATAGATGCATTAGCTTCATTGTTAAAATGGCTGAAAATTGGAGTGGCAAGAGTGTGAAGAGCCAAGCCGGCGAACGCCTCTGACTGTTCTCTGCCCTCTCCACTCTTTGGTCGCCCTAAGGGGGAGGGGCAGCGGGGCAGCAGGGCAGCAGCCGTCCCTGCTTCTAGGGAGCCTGGAGCAGGCGGACTGAATGAATCTGGGGATGCTGAGCTGCAGGTCGCTGCTAAGTCCAGCCCTGATATGGTGAGTGGACAGCAGGCTTCCCAGGTGCTTATGGAGGGATAAACCAGGCCAGGCGGGAAAAACAGAGGTTAAAGCTTCCGTGCCCATCACCAGTCAATGCTGATCTCTGCCTGGGTGAGATGCAGAGAACCCAGTTTTATAAGATACATTAGACAAATAATCCTAAAGTTGGGTATTTTCACATAAAATCCCTTTGAATCAATCAACAACAATTTGAAAGCCAGTGTGGTATTACAGGAACAGGGATGTTCTTGGCGTCAGAAGCCCGGGTTGGGTCCAAGTCCCAGCCTGGACACCACCAGCCCTGCCTAGGCACATCTTTGCACCACAGTTTCCTCTAATGAATGATAAGGGGCATGGGGCGGGGCAGGTGGCAGGATGGCATAGGCAAAGAGCACAGACTGTTGTCAGAGGGCCTGGATTCAAATTCCACTTGATTCTCACTCCCCAAATGCAGCAAATCACTTACATCCTCCCTGAGTCTCAATTCTCTCACCTAAAAATGGGGGAGGGAACAGACTAAAGGATGGACCCTGAGAGCTCTTCCAGATCTAAATCTCGGCTCTGATGACTAGAACATCGTTTGGGTCCCTTCCCACTGTTTCAGTCTCTGTTCTGGGGGACATTCCCTTTCTAATGTTTTATACAATATAAGGTCTGGTCCAGCTCTAACCTTCAGTGATTCAATTTCTTTTGAGGATTGAATAAATGAAAGATAAACTACAGTGAGAAAGAGTTCTGACCACCAGATAGCTTTATAAAACAAAGAAATGTTTATATATTTAGTTTAATATCTGACACAGAAGATACCACATTTAAATAAATATATTAAATCTTTTAAAGCACTTTTAATTGTAATTTTGGACCTCAGACATGATGCCAAATACATATGCACGCATAATTTTTTTCTCTAGATTGTTCTTTCACTTACTTTCTAAAACAAGTTACATCCTAACAGAACTGGACCAAAGTCACTTTGGTGAAATATTTTTCATTAACACTTCATAACTGAATCAAGTACTCAGCTTGACAGAATTACACACACACACACACACACACACACACACACACACACACACACACCTCCTAAGTTCATGATTTTAGAGTGTTCTGTAACTTTCTGAGTTTCTTCTAACATCACTTTTTTTTTTATCAACTTGTCACTTTTCACCCAAGAGGATATTCAGCAAAGTTTATAAAATGGTATTACAAAAGACTGGGAGTGAGTTATAAAAACAAAACACAATGGAAGCGCCAAGCCGGGCTTCTGAGGGAAATCAGGCCTCTTCACTGCCATAAGTCTTCAGTGCGGCCAAACTTAAAGACCAGGCCTCTGTTAACAGAAGGAAGAAAACATGATTTGGGTGCTTGAGTTCAGGAGAAGGGACAGTAAATTCAAGATAAAGAGATTCCCTACTTTTAATCCAAATTCTTAAGTAAGGCTCAACTGTAATAGCTATCACATGGAGGTTTGAGCACAGTAAAGGTTCATGTCCCTTTGAAAGAGGTATTTAACAACAACAAATCCAAAGTATTACCTTTTAAGTCTGTTTCACTTAATGTAATAAGTGTGACCCTAACTTTATTTACTCTGTTCAGACTTTTTCAGTTCAAAAAACATAACATTGTTTTACTTATTATGTACAAAACCTCAAGTACTGGAGGGAACAAAGATGCCTCAGACATAGTCCTTGTCCACAAGAGGCTCACAGCCCAGCAGAGAAAATGAATTCACCAGAGGTATGGTTACATATATCAACACGTCCACATTGTAGTCACCAGTGAAAAAATGCCAAGCCTGCTTTCTAAGGCACTTCATCTTTAGTTAGGATGCAATCTCTTCCCATGAGGGGTTACACCGGCACTCGGGGGGTGGGGTGGGGGGTGGGGCAGGATGTAAGGCGTCTCTGACAGCTCTTGGCTTTTCAGGCCACATTGAGATAGTGATTCTAAGAGTAACACGGTAAAGAAAGCTTGATGCTTTTATGGGCAAAACATATGAGCTGAATTTGGTGACTGCTAGTTTTTTGGTGGGGGTTTTTTGGCTCAAGGGTGATACACTCAGGTCCTCCATACTCTACCAGGGGGTCACTTTGATAGTTTCAGCTAGCTCTGATTTAAAGTGGGAGCTACAAGTGATTTTTGAACCTCGTTCTTTTACATTTCAGAATGCTATTTTATTACTCTTTCATACTGCACATCGATGCCAAGTAATGTCAAATTCTCCCACTTCAATTAGCCAGTGGCATGCCCCTAAAGCCTGCTTAGTCTCTGGAGTTCATAAGCACAACAAACAGTGGCTAATGAGAAAACAATCAAATGGTTTCCAACTCATTCATTCAGCTAACTTAAGCAAGTGATTGGATCTATTTCAGAAGCTTAGGCGATCAGAGTTCTGGACTGGAAATTAGAAGACATGGATTTTAGTCCTGGCTTTGCCACTAAGTGGCAATGTGACCCTGAACAAGTCATGTCTTTTCATCAGGGCTTCATTTTTCTCTTGACAAATGAAGAGATTAGATGAGATCATCTGCAAGGGTCCTTAAAGCTTTAACTTTTGGATAGGCAAAATTAAAATTAGAAGATTGCTGCTTGTAAAGGAGTGAAGAAAGGCTAGTTAGTTAGCACTTGGTTCTCTACCCTCAACTAGCTGCCTTTTAAGCTCTCTACCTCCCCCAAGACTAGAGTCCTTCCAAACAGAAATCAAGCTTTGGGGGCCATCAGACAGCCTAAGAGTTTAAGAGTGGGAACGAATCTAGAAAATATTTTACCTAATCTCCTCATTTTACACAAAAAAACTGTGGCCTCTTGACGTTAAATAACTCGCCTGCATGGGTAGCAAATGGCAGAGCTGTCCCAAGTTCTCTGAATCCAAATTCAGTGCTCTTTCCACTATCCTCTGGTTACCTGGTAGGGAGCCAAGAGCATTAAGCTCATGTCAGATGATAGCTACCTAATACTCTTCCTTCAAACCTAAAGAGATTTATTTAAGCCTCTATTCCAAATGAAGAGAAGCCATAAAGACAAACATTTGCCAATTAGTTCCCAGTGTGCTCCCTCCACCAGCCCCTGTACCCAGTTATGGGAAGGAGGCTGAAAATAATTTCCAAAGAGGTTGTTTCCAAAATGGCCTGTGTCAACATGCCTCTGACTGTGATTTTTAGAAATGATTTTTTCAAAGGCAATCATGGTTTTATCAGCCATGGAGTAACAGCTCTTCAACAAGGGCTAGCATTAGTCAAGTGAGTAGAGCTCTGGCCTTTGTGCTTTTACAAATAGGCAGGTGTGAGTTGGACTGGAGTCAGAAGATCAGGGTTCCAGTCCTGTCCCTCACACAGATTAGTTATCTCCTTGTGAGCACAATGAGGACACCCTGCAGAACTTAGCTCACAGGCCTGTGGTGAGGAACAACAGAGAGCTTGCATGTAAACTGCTCATGTAAATGTCAGTAATGATGATAATGACTGTTGAACTTCAATCTATTCCATTCAGATCTGGAGCTTCCACTGACATAAAAGCCATAGCTACTCTTTAGGTGGGAGAGTGCTAGGATTCTCCATTTGTCAGGAAATCCTGGGATGGAATCTCTGAGAAGATCCCCAAGAAGATTCTTTTTACATCTTGCCTCAATCTGGGTGACTAGGCTTTTTTAACAGAGGCAGATAGACTGCATCAAAAATGCTCAAATGTCTGAAGGAATGAATTAAATAGGGGCGAGAGCTCCTAGTAAACAGGCTATTCCACAGCAACCAATTAGTATTTTAAATAGGTGTTAAGGTGGCTTTAGAAGTTCTCCCTTATTCAAGGTTCTAGAACCTAAAGGCTGCACAGAAGGTGTTTTATTTTGTTTTTTTAATTTAAAAAGGAGTGTCTTAGAGTGCTCCAGGACTGAACTGAGTCAAACTGACATTTTTATTAAAAGCCCTGGTGTTTCCTGGGGACTAAATGTTACAGGCTCCTACTAACTGGCGTGTCAACCAAAAACATACCAGAACAGGGCTCTCCCCTTCCTAATTTTTCCTACTATTCTGGACCTAGTGAAATTACCATTACACCAAAACACAAAACATCCCCAGAAACTATTCTTTCATTATGTGTGACTGACAGGCTTTCAATCAAAGGAGTTTAAGTGTTCTCTGGCTCAGTGGTTTCCAACTGGGGGAGTCTGGGGGGGGTGATTTCCTTCCTGTTCCATCCTGCCTTTCCCATGATGACAGCCTCACGTGCCCCTCTGGCAAGCTCTGATGGCATCAGGTTAGGGTCTTTACAATTTGGACAAGAAAAAGCGAGTCTCACAGGATGAGCAGGCAATATAAATGCTTTGTGATACAAGTGCACAATCAAGATAGTCTAGACTATCATGGAAAGTAACCTTGTTTGTTACCCTTCGGTAAATGAAGTAAGAATTCATATACTCAGTTCAACAAACATTTACTGAAGCCCCCTAAAAGCAAAGTACTATGCTTGGTGCTGAAGAGGCTATAGTAATGACTGAATCTGTCCTAGAGGAGCTTACACTACAGAAATGTTGCCTAAGACAGGTTGGCCAAGTCTATTAAATGGAGGGGATGCATACAACATTGTCTTCCCACAGATTTCTCATTTTCTTAGGAGGGCAAATTAAAGGAGCAATTATAATAAATGATACAATATAGACATTTTAAAAAGACAGAAGGAATAGACAATTAGACACAGACTTACCCAAAAAAGATAAAGGCATTCTGGAAAAAAACAGCAATTCCGGGGTACACTATTGATTTTTCTGATTTGAAAAGAAAATAATTTATAATAAATTCCTAGTAGTTTAAATTCTCAACAATCTGTAGTTTCTGATATATTGGAAATACCAAATTTCTTGCAATCGTGTGGCATGATCTGTCCTGGTTTTTCAGTTTAAATTCTTCTAAGGTTTCATCTCCACATGCTTTCAGTAATTATCTCCTAACTGGCATACTTATAAAGAGAAAAACAGGATGACTACATGAAAGCTTAGCTACCCCATCCGTCCTGCAGAATAATTTTCAGCGTATCTGACTGGAACCCATTTTATTAACAGACCTGTGGGAGGACTGGTCCAGCTCCAAGGCCAGGTTCAGTCTGGAACAGTAAAAGGTCCAGCTAAAGTAGAGCCTTTAGGCTCACTGACCTGTTGCTCTCATCAGAGCTCACCTGGATGCCAACAGTATGCAAACACAACACTAGGCTTCCTGGCTTTAAAACTGTTTACATGAATATCCTCAAGTTCTTTAAGCTGAGGAGAGAAAGACAAGGGTACAGAAAATGAAATGTGGTACCTAGAGCTCAGCACTTAAGGACTTTTCATTTGAAAATGAGGTAAAAGGAATTTAAACAAATCCTGGGCTTTTAAGAATCAAGCAAGAAATAGAACAAACTCAATTTTAAAAAAATTGCCAACAAACACAGTGCCAGGCATGTACAAGGAGCTGAGGATACAAAGAAAATTTCTGGCCTCAAAAAGTAGACGCTGTCCTGGGAAAGGGAGGCAGCACTGCAGCCATACAGCCCTGGGCTCTAACCCAAGGCTAGCTTTGTGACTCTGTTCAGCCTTCACCTGAGAGCTCTAAGCACTAAGTTACTTAGAAGGTGCTAACCTGCATGGTCAGAGAATCCAGTGAAACCACAGGCCCAGTCCCCTATCCACTTTGGGACAATGTTCCTCATGCCCAGCCCATCTTTTCCCATAGAAAAGCTGCAGTAATAAATGTCTTTGCCTTTTTAGGGTTTTGGCAAATAGCACTTTGAGGAGTAACTGTAGGGACACTGGGCTGAGGTTCTGAACAGATCTGTGGCATGTCCACATAAAAATCAGAGGAACTGGGGGCCAGGGAGGGAAAGAGGTGGGGAGAAAGACAAGACTTCGTTTTTCTGAGACTCCTCAGGAAGAACCTTTAGTAACAACCAGAGGATGTCTTTGGTGTACAAAGGAACACATAAGGAGAGCTAGGATTTCAACTTGGGCTGTACAAAGAGTCAATCAGCGATTCAAAAGGAAGTTAAAACTGCTGTATGTGTGTACAGGGGGGGTATTTTTCAGGAAGGCTGAGTATGAGGAATTAGATGGGGCAGGGAAGCAGGATCTGGTGCAGAGGGGACTGAAAATTATCCTACAGATAAAAGGGCTTGTCTTTTCAAAGCTTCTCCCACAAAGAAAACACCCAGAAAGAATGCTGACACCCTAAGAGCTTAAGGGCAATTTCTGAATTAAAACAAAACATAATAAAACACTTGGCCCAGGTACTGCTTCTAAATCAACTGTACCAAAATCTGTTTTCTTTTACCTTTAACAACATAGCCTCCAAAGAGAATCCACATAGATGCAATCAGAGATCCAAAGGCCAACATAAATCCAATGAACAGCCAAATTCGAGCACCTTAAAAAAATTAACATACTAATTATATTTTGTTTGTGATGTGATCACAAATGCCATATGCCAAAAGAGGGAAAGAAAGGGAGGAAAGAAACCTATCAGCTGTCAAAGGCTATGAGTAAATATATTATGTATCTAAAATGGATGCAGAAATTCTAAGACCTTAGAATTAGGATTTCAATTCCACAATTCTGTCAGCTGTCTTGCTTTTTTCAAGGTCTGAATGTATCTTTACTTTCCTAAACTCACTCGACCCCCATCCTAACCTTGCTCATAAAATGTCAAGAGTGAACACTGTTTCACAAAAAATACTGGCTCATGTATTCTTTCAGGCTGGCCAATATACAATTTCCTTTAAGAATCCACTGTGGTAAAATATAATTTAAATTTCTTTTGCAAGGAAAATGTCTAGCAGGCAGCTTTCCCCTCATGTTCCCCCATGTAATAAATTTGGATTCATTGATAAGTGAATCTAAAGACCATCATCTTTCACTTTTAGGATAGTGAAATGAATTCAAATTGGGCAGTACTGGCTGGCACTTAGGAGTGCTGCATTATAATTATACTAACAGATGAGGACAATCAACTTTTAAGTCACATTTATGTAATATTTATGAATATTTGCTATACTTTATTACAAAGTAAAATAATAAACGGAATCATTTGACTAGCTAAAATGAATTCTGAGATAAATGAGCTTCTTGACTTAATTAGCTCAAGTATTTAATAAAAGTAGTGTCCATGAGTATCACAGCTCAATAAAGCATAGCAGGAAGTGATAGGTTATATATTAATTCCTGGCTTTCTGCCCAAAATATAAAATTCTAGGTGTGAATTAATATGCCATTATTCAGGAAATCTGGGTTCTGACTGATTACTGCCAAGGCTCAGGCCTTACCCAGAGCTGGCCCTAAAATCTAGTATCTTTCTATTGATACAAATAGATTTCAAATTTCTGTATTACCAGTTTTCATATGATATCATGCTATTATGGTAGCAATAAACAACAAGTAGTAGAAATGTGGGAATTATGGTGAAAAATATCCCCAAATGAGAAAATTTTTCCCAAGTCTACAAATTTAAGAGCCCGTTTTCAACAGACCTTTTTTCTACTTTCAATAAGCACTACATAATCAGCCTTTGACATTCAGCAAAGCTTTTCTTCAAAAAGTAACTGATATTTTTAAATCTTCACCATCATGATCAACAAGCATTGGTGCTAATGACCTTTATAAAAAAGATCTATATATCAAAGCACCCCTTGAGGCCCAGGATGGTGCTTTGTTTAACTTTAACGTAAAACATTAAAGAGACTGCTAAGTAGTACTAACTTTTGGGAAATCCAAAGGCAGAGACTGTCTGTTACAATTTAATTAAAAATAACAAAGAATTCTACAAATGTGAGTTGAGATGTACCGAGCAGTTGTCTCATATCTTCCTGGAAGGCAGGACAGGAATTCCATTACCTCCCCCCCCCCCCCCTTGCTTTATTTCACTACAGCAAACAGGGCCAGAAAGGAGTGGGGGACTTGCCTCAGGTCACACATAGTGAGGCATGGGCAGAGCCAGACCCTAAACTCAGGCCTTCTGACTCTCAACTTCTAAATCAGTCTGGAAATATTTATCTAAGTTTAATTCCTTTTTAAGTGCCTGCATCTTCAGCCTGTGATGGCTGAGAGAGCTGCTGACTCTTCTTCCTCCTGGTCCTGAGCGTCAGGACCACTGCTGTCTGTGCAGCTCTCACAGCACTAACCCTAGTGTACTTGGCACCCTCTGTTCTGTTTGGGTACACTCCATAACTTCCCTACTATGCCGCAGGCTTCAGGAGGGCAAGCACTCTATCTTACACATCCCTCTAGTACAGTGTTTTGTATTTTTAACTCAAAGGGCTCTAAATCAATGCCAGGTGACTGGCACTAGCTGCTTACCTGTTTGACCCAGGCATCCTTCGCTATAACTATCACCATGGACTTGTCCGTTGGACACTGCGTTAATCCTGTGTGAATAAAATAAACATAATGCAGTCTGGCATAGCTAAAGTTTACAGAATTGCCTTATTCAGTTTTTACATTTGGGACATAAAACATTGTACACTCTCAAATATTTGTGTATCTGTGCTTGTGTTTCTTTGTGTAAAAGGAGATAAATGAACCTAGATGATGAACATGGGCCTTTATTTTTTAAAGGTATTTCAATAATAATTGATGTTCTGTGAAACCATAAGAATTCCACTAAAATGACAAAGACATGTTGTGAAAGGCCAACCTAGGAGAAATTAAGGCAATCTAATCTCACACAGTAATGTAATTACTCATGTAATAATATTATAGCAAACTGTATTTGTGTCTTATACCTTATGATATTCTAAGTTCCATGGGGGCAGGGACTTTGTTTTCTTTAAAATCTGTGTCTAGCTTAGCCCTATCACAATGCTCTTCAAACAGCAGATGCTTACTAAACAACAGTATTTGAGGACTCGAAGAAACCTGGGCAGACTGCCTAGTTCAAAGCCCTGAAATAGGCTGAGTAGTCAGAGTTATGTGGCCAGTAATACTGGAGGGCTGGCTTATGGAGCCTTTGGCCCCCAGATCTAGGGCTGTCGTTATATACTCCGCCTTTACTGATGAATGCTGAAGAAACAAGTGATCCCAACTCTGGATTCATTACTCAAGCCATGCTGGAGCAGACAAGCCCTTTGGACATTAGGCTGCTAGCAAATTTATTTTTTTTGGGGGGGGGGGAGGGGTTGAATAAAACTTTATTCCTTTTTAGGAATCTCCAAAAGAATCTCCAAAAGTTTTTCTCTCTTCAATTCATGCTCTCCCCATATTTACAGGTACTAATGGGTAGTCTACATTCCTTGCCATCACTTTAACCCTATCTTTTAAAAATTTATTTATTTTAGTTTTCAACATTCATTTCCACAAGATTTTGAGTTCCAAATTTTCTCCCCATCTCTCCCCTACTCCCCAAGATGGCAAGCATACTGATTACTCCTTCCCCCAGTCTTCCCTCTTTTTCATCCCCTTCATCTCCCACTTACCCCCTTCCCCCTTACTTTCTTGTAGGGCAAGATGGATTTCTATACCCCATTGCCTGTATATCTTATTTCCTGGTTGCATGTAGAAACAATTTTTTAACATTTGTTTTCAAAACTTTGAGTTCTAGATTCCTCCTCACCCACCCCATCAAGAAGACAAGCAATTCAATATAGGTTATATATGTGTAGTTACGCAAAATATTTCCATAGTAGTCATACTGTGAAAGACTAACTATATTTCCCTCCATCCTATCCCACCCCCCCACTTATTCTATTTCCTCCTTTGACCCTGTCCCTTTCCAGAAGTGTTTGCTTCTGATTACCTCCTCCCCTCTATCATCCCCCCCTTCATACTCTTCCCCTCTACTTTTCCATAGGGTAAGATATGCAATTGAGTGTGTATGTTATTCCCTCTTTTAGTCAAATCCAATGAGTAAGGCTGACTTGTATCTTTCACTTACGGTTTACCCCTTTCACTTTCCTGCTCTTCCCCTCCATTGTAACAGCTTTCTCTTACCTCTTTTATATGAGATAATTTACCTTATTCTATCTCTCCCTTTCTCCTTCTCCCAATATAGTTCTCTCTCACCTCTTAATTTTATTTTTTAGATATCATCCCTTTGTATTCAACTCACCCTGTGCCCTCTATGTATACATATACGCACACATACATGTGCACATGTGCACACGCACACACCCTTTTCAACTATCCTAATACTGAAAAAAGTCTCATGAGCTACAAATATCATCTTTTCCATGTAGGAAGGTAAACAGTTCAACTTTAACAAGTTCCTTATGATTTCTCTTTCCTGTTTATCTTCTCATGCTTCTCTTGATTCTTTCATTTGAGAGTCAAATTTTCTGTTCAGCTCTGGTTTTTTGATCTAGAATGCTTGAAAGTCCTCTACTTCATTGAATACCCATATTTTCCCCTCAAGTATTATACTCAGTTTTGCTGTGTAGGTGATTCTTGGTTTTAATCCTAGCTCCTTTGACCTCTGGAATATCGTATTCCAAGCCCTTTGATCCCTTAACGTAGAAGCTGCTAGATCTTTGCCACCTAATTTCTGACAGTGTGATCTGGTCTGGACTCTGGGATGAACTGTGTGAAAACTATGGGCACATGATGTAGTAGGAATATTAATTAGTTAAGCATTAGTTAATGCTTAACTGCTTTGAGCCTGTTTCCTTTGATGTTAGCCAAGAACAGTTGGGCTAGATGGTTTCTAAGTCCTAGGATCTTATAAATTCTTCTTCTTTGAGAGCTAATTCATTATTGGTACAGTTGGGCTCAAGGCTGTGTTAGGATGGCTGGGAAAGGAGTAATGAAGTGTTAACGAGGGAAGCAAGATAGTGACTTGGTAAAATGTGCCATGCTTATCCATTAGAGAGGTGTCACCAGCAGCCAGTCCAAGGGGCAGGTAAGTTTTCCTTCATCACCCTATAGTGCTGCTGATTCTCAGTGACACCTACTAGCTATGTGACCCTTGGCAACTCTCTCAGTCTGTCTCTTCATTTGTAACAGCACCTGCTTCACAGGGTTGTTGTGAGGATCAAATGAGATAACAAATAAAGAATTATAAATGCTAGCTGCTACTGTCATCACTGGCACACACAACAATATTTCTGCAAGAAGAGATTAAAACCTTTAACAAAAACATGAATTTTTCTCTGGAGTATACCAGTGATTTCATCCGTGTACAAAGCGCTTGGTGAGGAGATGCCTGTGCACTGCTCCGAAGCTCACAATGTCAGCAAGTTTGAGGGGTCCTAAGAGGTGAAGTGATTTGCCCAGGGTCACACAGCCAGCACATGGATACGTGGGATTCCTGGAGGCCCTGTCTCTATTACATAGGCCACCACGTCCCTCATACCAAAACAAAACTCATAAATATGGAATTGGTGAAATTTCCCATTTAATAAAATGCACTCTAAGATGGTTTCATCGTGGAATAACTAAAACAAAGTGCTAGGTATTGGAGATACCTGTTGGCTTTCTAAAAAGGTTTCAACATTTGCTATCTTGCTCATTTTTAAAGGAAGACTAAGCTCATTCCAGCCCCTGCTAGCCAAAAAGATTCTAACCTTCCTCAGCTGAGTTGAAGGTGCAACCAGATTTGTCTATAATCACATATGTGTTGTAAAAAATTATTATTTACACTTTGGAACTAAGAGAAAGGTAGGAATGTGGACATTCTTTGCTAAAATTCAATCTTGAGGTCTTTACGAAGTGTTTGGTAATCTAAATCATGAAGGCAGTACTAAGAGAGTGATGCTTACATGAGGAAGGCAAGAGTTGCTATTACTCCACAGGCATGGTAGGAGTGGTTGAAGTCTTCCATAGAGGGATAAATGACAGCTGCATCTATGATGATCCACCACCCTGTAAAAAACTATTAAAAACCAACATGTTATCTTGGGTGACCAAGGAAGGAACTTTCAGTTTAATAAGACTAAAAATGGAATACTTCATTTAAATATTTGAAAATTTTAGCCAGATGTGGCAGTACATGTCTATAATCCCTGCTACTGTGTAAGGCCAAGGCCGGTGGATTGAGCTTGGGAGCTCTTAACTGTAGCATGGCTAATGCCAATCAGATGTCTGTATGAAGTTTGGCATCAATTCAATTCAATGTCTACTATATACCAGACACTGTGCTAAGTGCTAAAAATACAAATAAGAAAAAGAAAGACAATCCCTGCCCTCAAGAAGCTTATAATCTAATTGGAGAAGACAACGCATAAAAAGAAATTGGTAAAGGATGGAGGAGGATGGAATGGACAACAGGGATTAGCCAGTGGGGTTCTGTGGAGTTCAAACCAACTAAAGCCACAGATGGAAAGGAGAGTTAGCTGGAAAGTCAGGTTCCCTCTATAAAGGAAAGCTGTGGGAGGAGTTTGGTGCCCCACTCTCCAGGCCTCCAATCAGAGGAGAGTAGGAGTGTTGAGTATCCATCAACAAGGTAAACCCCAAGAGTGGGGACCAACAGGTTGCCTAAAGTGGAGCAACTGGATCAGGTGTGAAAAGGAGCTTCCTTCTTGATCAACAATAGGTTTAGGTCTAAGAGTGGCTGCTGTACTTCTACCCCAAGTGAGATTTTTTTGACCCAAGCTCAAAAATCAATACAAAAATTTCAAGTTTAATATAAAATATTAATTAAAGCAACACAGGCAAGCCCAGAGGACTGTTGTCTAATTTGACATAATATACTCATTTCTAGTAAACTGAAAAATTTCCTAAATATTTCTTAAAGCTTGGTGTGCTTCCTTGTAGAGAAGGGGATGTTTGTTAGTCAACTGATTTAACACTTAGGGGCAATAAATTTTGATTGTTAAAATGGACTTTCTTAGTAGCTAGAGTACTGGATTTTAAATCATAATATACAGTGTTCAGATTCAGGCCTCATGTGACAGTTGGCCAATTCACTTATTAGTCTGAGCCTTCATTTTCATATCTCTAAGAAAAAGTATAATACACCATCCTCACAGGATTTTAATGAAAATGTTAGACAAATGGCTATGGTTATTATCATGAACAAATCTATCTGAATTACTATTTTTCAGTGGCATACTAGTAAAACCCTGAAGACTACCTGAAATCTAGCAACAATCTGTTATAATTACAGCACTGTGTAAAAGGGAAAAGGGTAGGGAACCACTTAGTATACCATTGGCCTGAAAAAGGAGCATATTAGTGACGTGTTGTTGTAGCATTTAAGAAGAATTTTGAACTGCCCAAATATAAAAGTATTCAAATTTGACAAATATATACTGAGAGTATATTATGTACACAGCAGCACTGGGCCCCTAGGGAAGATCCAGATATATACAGGAGAGTCCCTGATTTTATGGAGCTCACATGGTTGGGGGATATGTTCAACAAAAAATTCAACACAAAATGGGATGTGTTAAGTACACAAGAAAAACAAAAGCAAAATACTACACATAGCCCAAGGAAGAAAAGCTCATGCCTTCCTGAGGGAGCTCAGAAACCTTCACGAAGGAGCTGGCTCTGAAAATGGATGGTGAAGGACAGGAGGGCAGAAATGGGGATGAAGGGAGAGAAGGAAAACCCAGGAAAGGGGATCAAGGTGAGTAGGCATGGGGCAGACACAGGCGCACAGCACCATCTAGATACCAGACACTTCTGTCAATACCCTTATACCCAATGGGATGAGACAAAACTGAAAATTCCCCAAACCCTAGGAACTGGGGGGAACTTATACTAGTGACCACAGTCAGGGTGAGGAAGATCAGTTTGAGTGCAGTGGCATGGGCTCCACTTGTGTCCTCATGTGAATGTCTGTTTGCTAGGTGCCACATACCCAAGTCTCAAGCCAAGCCCCAGATCTCCAGCAAGCCGATGTATTTAGAGAAACCTTAGGAGTTATCAGAGGGTGGACTTGAAAGCAATCAGTAAGCCAACAAGGATGGAACCAAGTGAAATGAAGGAAGGGAGAGAGAAAAGAGAAAGCTGATATTCCAAAGGATGGATACAACTAATCAAAAGATGGTTTCCCAGGCACTGTTTAGTCACTCTATCTTTGGACAAATGTATTTTCTATATTCCTATCTCCCTATGCATACCTACTGTGCTCTTCTTTTTCCAATGGTTTTCTTGTAGACTAGTACTTCTGGCCTATCTCCTCCTTATTCTAAGGCTCTAATGGGATTTGGGAGCGAATCTACTCTATAGTCATATGGTTGGTTGCTCCTTTCTAAAGACAATAATGAAAGAGTCTTTTCTGGCAGCTACTCTCACCATCTATCTATCAATGAGATTGCTACACAGAGCGAATTTCCTCCTGGTACAAAGCATCTGTTTGGCTACGGTGTAATGGAAGACAACTGGACTGGGGGTTAGGAGATAAGTCCTTGTTGGACCACTTACTTTCTGTTACCTTGGGTAAGTCACCTCCCTTCTCTAAGGCCTCAGTTTCCTCATCTCTGAAATGAGTAAGTAGGACCAGATCGTCTTTAAAGGTTCTTTCCAACATGCTACGTTTTGAAAAAAATATTTGGGCTTCTATTCTGTCATTCATGTTAATTCTAATTATTAGTTCTCACACTGACAAAAAACTAGGAAACACTTATCTAGTTAGGAATGAATATACCAGTAAAATGTATGACATTCTAAAACGTAATACAAGACATAACATCAATATTGTAGTACTCTAGTATGCAATCATAGTTATGAAATATACTTTGAAAGACCAAGGGCTCCACTGGTGTGGGTACTTGTGCTACCAAGGCAGATGGCAACCCTCCTTAAGTAGTTTGTCATTGTGAGCTGCTATGGTCAAAGTAAAAGTTGTCCTCAGGGAGCCAATCTTCTGGAAAAGAGGCTCTCTTCTGAAGTGAGAGCTGGTTTAGTGCTTGGTCCATCTCCAGACCCATATTGGAAAACTTCTCATTTTAGCAGGGCCAGAGGATCACAGCTTATACTCCACTAGCAAAGTCTTTGAAAACCTGAGGTCACTACCACATCACAATGAAGCTGTGAATGGAATAGAAGTTTATTAATTTAAGGACATCAAGACCCTGTGATTTCTGTGTGAGAACTCCCTCCATTGACACAGGTCACAACCCCTAAAACTATTTATATTTAGAAAATTACCTGAGACTCCAAGAGGTTAAATGACAGGCTGCTCATTGTCATAAACCCAGGAATACCAGAGATGGACTCTGCCCCCAAATCTGAGAAGGCATGGAGAACTGGACTGGACCTCAGGACCATCTCATTTTACAGATGGTTTCAGTCATGATAACATTTTCAGCTCCAACATAAATTAAAATTTTACTTTTGGTGAATTTTATTCTGGATACTATCAAGTATAAACAAACAGAGAAGGGACAAAAATCCTTTACAAAAACCTTTGGTATTAGACACTTGGTTTTAAGAGCAGTGAGATAACCAATAAAAACATTCTTGAAATTCCACAAGCTCAGGATCCCATGAAGTTTCTTCTGTTCCCCACAAAAAGTTCCCCACAAAAACATTTTAATCAAACTGTTACAAGTAAAATTTTCGGGAATCTGCAGCTATATGTTTCTCTACTACACATGTACACATTTTTCTATGTAGCCACTAATCGCTTGACTCTGATGGTTCACCTTAACATGGAGGTGAGTCAGGGCTCTCAGAAGTTATGGCCCCAGAGGACAAGATCTTGCTAGTTCTGGCAAGCTGGAAATACACTGCACATGGCCTCAGAAACAGATCCTATCTTCTAACAAGGGCCAACTGAGCCAAGCATAGAGAGGTTTATTACCAGGTTGCTAACCAGGTGATTTTTCCCCCCCTGGTAATTCATGAAGACAATCTACTAAGGCATGGAGGAATTATGACTGAAACCAGTAGACGGAGTACCTATACTGACATTTTGAAGAATGCAGACACACGTGTACATATACATGTAAAATGATGTATACAAAACAAAATTTATAAATATACTTCATTTAATTATATATTAGAGCCATAAAATATACCACAGACTTTATAATTAGCACTTTTTTGGTTAGTTCCAGGAATTGTACTCTAAGATAAATCACAATTTGATGATAACAGCTCAGAAATAAAAATTTCTTCAGACTGAAATTCATAATTCTCATTTGTCAGATTTCAGATATATCTGTAGTCAGTGCTGCTATATAGTAATAATTTTTCATTGGCTACCACAATTACAGTTTCATTTTTGGTATTCTCAGCTCACTGAAGGCAATAATTCTACTTCAGAGACTAAAATATAAAACTTTTCTGATGTATTTATGAGTATGGTATTTTTTTACAATGCCAGTAAGTTTTACTTGTGCCATTTCTTTGGGAAATACAGGCTAGTTATTTTTTATTAATTACATAAATTCACTGAATAGACTACAGAATGTCTAAACTTAGTTTTTTTGAGGGGAGACAACATAGTGGACTGCAAAGAACACTAGGTTGGGACTTGGAAGAACTGGGTTTATGGTTCCTGCTCTGCTGCTAACAAAGTATATGACCAATCCAGTACAATTAAACAGGCATTTCCTAAGTACTTCCTATGTCTAAGGAACTGGGAATACTAAAACAAAATGAAACCTATCCCGCTCCCCTCCTCCCCCTTCCCCCGCCCTGGTCTGCCCCTGTTTTTCAGAAGCTTGCATACAACCATGTGGGTGGTGGGGAATACAATGATACAGGCAAGTCCTTCTTCCTTGGTTTCCTTCTATAAAATGATGGAGTACTTCCTTCCAGCTTGGACATTTCAAGATGTCAAACCTTGCTATTCTTTTTAAAAAGACCCTATAATAGGGCAAGGCACAGCAACACAAACAAGATGAGACCCATGCCCTAAGGGACACAAAGTCCTATTAAGTTCCCTCAGAAACTCTACCATGAGTTCTCTAAGGCATTAAGGCTGAGGAGATGAAGTCACCCAGCTTCTGATGATAATCCTGTTTCTTAGCTTCTTTCATCTCTCTATGGTCATTTACTCAGAAGCTACATGCACTGTAATCATGAAGAGTCTTACACTATATACAACAGATAAGTCTGTATTAAATCTATGGTATACTATATCATGAACTTTGAGAAAGGGAACCCTTCTTGGGAATTAGAGGGCACTCTGGTAAAAATTTTAACTAAAATTTTTTTTAAAAATAAGTTTTTACTGATGTCTTTTGTTTCTTATATCACCATAGTCATTCCCAATATCTGTCATCTGCCCCTCCCAAAATGTCACCCCATATGACAAATATTTCTTAAAAAAAGAAACCAGCACAACTAATCAATACATTGACAAAAATCTAAAAGATATGTAATACAGAACATCTGTAGACCTTCGCGAAGGGGTGGACTGGAGGTGTCCTCTCTTATTTCTTTGTTCAAGTCCTACTTCATCTTTATAATTCTGTAGCATTCACTTTATCCTTTTTTGGTGTGTATGCTTGCTCTTTCCATTTACAGTGTTGTAGCCACTGTATGTTGTTAACTTGGCTCCACTTACTTCACTCTGCATCAATTCATGTAAATCCTTCTAGGCCTCTCTATATTCATCACACGTTCTTTCTTACAGCACAGTAGTATTCCGCCATTACATGGTACCAGTCATGTAACGTAGTTTGTTTAGCTATCCCCCAAATGATGGGTATCTGCTTCATTTCCAATTCATACTGATCACAAAAAGTGAAGCTATGAGTATTCTGTTGTATGTGGGGACTTTCTTCTAACTGGTGGCTTCCTTGGTTAAGTACAAGCGAAACTTAAATGAATGAAAGAGAAGTGAGTGTAAGATCCTGGGGGGTACGAATGACAGTTTCTTTATCTTCCCCAGATCCTGGAATAGCAAAGAGTGCTATTTTATTGTAGGGACTTAAAAAAAATTCTTGTTGACATAATGTAAGTAGAAAGAACAATCACCACAAAACCTGAAAGTTGTGTAAGTACAATGATCAAACTTGTCAAGAGGGGAGAAGAGATGGGAAAACGAAGCCCTCTATAACCTTCTTTGCAGAGGTGAGAACTATGGGTGTGGGATATTGTATACAAGGAAAAAACATGTTGGTTAGTTTTCCAGTATGGATTTTTTTCTTTGTTTTTAGAACACACTGATCACTGGGAAGGGGGGGGGGAAGAGGATATATTAAAAAATAAAGGTGATATTAAAACATCACATAGCAATTGCTGGTACTGCAGAAGCAAAGACATAATTTTGACTGTTCCAGTCACACAAAGACAGGCATACCAAAAAATGTAAGTTCAAATCAGGGAAATATACATACCAGAACTCCAGCTACAATGGATGCAATAGTATTACGCTTTTCTCCCCAATCAATGCATTCTGAGCATCGAAGGCCTTCCAGAAATCCAGACATTTTTCAGGTCTCTAGAAAAAAAACTGAACAAGGCATTCAGTTATTTTTTTCAACCATATGTCCCTAGTGAAAAAGTGACAATTCATGGCAAACGTATATAAAGTAGTATGAAGAAATTAGGTGCAAAAATATGAATGCTTTTGACTCCACTTATCCCACAACACAGAACATCTGGGGTGTTCTGGCCTTCACTAAAGGCCTAGTCCTACATTTCATCATGGCATGGAAGTAGCCCTGGGCCCTTAAAAGTTATGCCATGCGCTACAAATTCCGGCAGGTTTTATTAAGCTGAAAAAGCCGGCAACTCATTACAATGATGGACAGTTCCTGTTGTAAGAGGACTAGCCCAGTGAGGGATGGAGAAGTTCATTATGAGTAGTATGGCCATGAAATAATGATTTGGACACAGTAACTCATGAAACAAAGGACAATTTAAAAACTATCTTCCATCCTTACGTAGCTCCCTTCCACTGCTGCAGGGGCAGAATAGTGGAAAAGGGCAAAGGGTAATAAAGATAAGAGCTTTTGGACCACAAATACAGATTTAATTTAATGAAGTTGACCAAGGAGTTGACATGCTACTAGAACAAGTTAAACTTTTATATTAGCATCTCCACCAGAAACCAAACCAGAAGACATAAGGAAGCTTAATTCATGGCTTGTCTCATGGGTTTTCCTTGGAGAGGCAAGTAAAGGAGTTGGCTTCCTACTCTACCTAGGAGAAATCAGAAAAAGCTTTTTCTAGGACACTTGTTCATTCTGTCTTGCAGTGTTCCTGATACACATAAGCAAAAAACTATGATAAGTGATAACTACAGCTCATGTAACAACATGTGATAGAGAAGATGAGGAAATGCAGTGATTACATCTACTTGATAAAATCCTCCAAAGCAAAACATTGCTTAACCTAATAGTGACTTCAATGTAAAGGAGGGAGAAAAGGAGCAAGGAAAAAAACAATTTGGAAAATGTGGTTCAGGACAAAGAAATGAAAGAGAATTACAGAATCTTAGAGGTTGGTCATCTAGATCAACCCAGACCTGAACAAAAATTGTCTCTTGAATATAGCAGACAATTGTTCATCCAGCTCTCACTGACAGACTGCCAAGCTCCTGCAAAAGGAGGCCCACTCCTCTTCAGAGAGATATTTTCCTGACCTCAAGCCTAAACTTGCTTCTCCCCATCTTCTGTTTTCTGAAGAAAAGAAAATTATAATGATGATGACTAGCATTTATATAGCTCTTTCGGATTTGCAAAGGGCTTTAAAAATATTTTATCCTCACAACCACCCTTGGAGATAGGTGCTATTATCACCCTAATTTTACAGATGAGGAAACTTGAAGCAGATAAGGGATAAATGACTTGCTCAGGGTCATTCAGCTAGTAAGTGTCTGAGGTTGGATTTAATTCAGCTCTTCCTGATTCTAGGTCCCAAGGACTCTACCTACTCCTTCAAATACTTGAAGATGGTTATGATTTCCCTTAAGTTTTTTTCTTCTTCAGGTTAAACATCTTCAATTTCTTAACTTATTCTCATATGGCTTGAACTTAAGGCCTTTACTAAACAAGGAACCATACTGTCTGGCTTACCAATGTGCAAATGGATCTGTGAACTCACTGACTTGGGAGTTTTTCCAGCAATGCAAATAGTAACCCCTCCATCCCTGACCCCTTGCTATGTGTTCTCCAAACTGACACCCAGGTTGAGCTAGAGGATTTCAATCCATTCTGTCACTTGTGGTCCACTCTTCAGGGGACCTGTGCAATATGCTGGCCACGTAGCTGTCATCTTTCCATCCTGCTATACGATCAGCCCAGCTTCTCAGTCACATAACTTTTTGATGGTGCTCTGTCTTTCCATTTCCCTCATCATGAGTTCTTCAGAAGTAGTGCCATACCAGCAAAATGTCCATATTCAAAAACAGACTTCTGTTGTTATTGAAACTTAAGTAAGAATGCTTTGCGATTTCTGAAAAGGAATGTACTCCGCTTGCCTCCTCCTTTTCCACCAAAAACCCAGCTCATTGTTCATCTGTACTTGTTTGTCCCAGAAGTTCATAGTGTTGTCCATTAAGACATATACCAAAGTCTGGGCAATAGATATTCTTTATCTACTTGGTCTTTTCTGTGTGGTTGGCCAGGCTGTTGGAGATCTCTAGTGAGGCTCTGTGAGATCTTGGGACTTGATGCAATCTAATACCATGTCATGTGCACAGTGGAGTGTTTGGAAAAACTTAGAACAAGCTGTTCTGAAGTGTGCACCAAACGTTGAGCCTTGTGCTCCACATATGGTCTGACCCAGGCTGAAGGTAGCAGCACTATTACCTCCCAATTCTGGACATGAAGCTCATCTGCTTGGAGTCTAAGATTTCATCAGCTTTCATGGCTGCAATATCACAAAACCGACTCATGTTCAGTTTGTAGTCCGCAAAACCCCCAGACCTTTTTAACTGAATGGTTACCTAGTCAAGTCTGTTTCGTGTTTGCGAAACTGCTTTTTAAACATAAGATTTTTACTTTAATGTTCATTAAATTTCATTTTATTAGATTCAACTCCACATTCTAACCTGTCATGATCTTTTTGAATCATAGGACATCTGGGGTGTTAGCTACCACTCCCAGTTTGGTATCAACTGCAACTGGAAACATGCCATCTAGCAATCAATCAACAAGTATTACGAAGCACTTATGTACAAGGCACTGTGTTAAGTGCTGATGATTCGATGTGTCCATGGACAAGTAAAAATATATATAGGATAAATACAAACAAATACAAAGTACTGGGAAGGGGGAAGACTGGCAAGTGGAGAATAAGCCTCTTGAAGGAGCAGGCCTTGAGAATCAAGATTTGAAACAGAAAGAGATTCTAAGAGATGAAGGAGAGAATCCCAAGTGGGATTAAGCAGGCAAATTTGAAGTGAATAGGGCATAAGGTGGAGTGTTTGGAAGCACCCTGGCAGAGTAGGCTGGATTTAGATTTTGGAAGGTTTTAAATGCCAGGAGAGTTTGTCTTTTATCCCAAAGAGCAGAGGGGCTGAAGTTTTCTGAACAAGTGAGTGAGAGTCATAGCTGTGTTTTAGGAATGCTGCTTTGGCAGCTGTGTTGGATTTGAGGGAGGAAGAGCCCATGGGCACCTCTGTCAGCTTCCTGGGCCTTCTCTCAAAGTGGCGCTTACACCTCACATTATAGAAGAAAGATTAAAGATGACAAAACACAATGGCCTACTGACCTAGTCAAACAAGAGATGAAATACGGATCAAAGAAAAGACAATGCCATTGATTATCACCATTTCCCCAGGGGTTTAACTGAGGTACAGTAATTGCCGTAAAAAGGACACTAAGAAAGTCCACAAATATCTCAAATGCTTGAGCTCTCTGTCAAGTAGAGACACAGCAGATAAAGGCAACACCGGTTTAGACAGAAATTCATCTGCAAAATGTTAAGAGTAGAATAGTAGACAATGGTGGATGATTACAGTTGTATCCCCTTACAGAACAGAGAGGAGTGATCAAGGGGAAGCAAAGATGCAGTCAGTCTGGCCAGGTGGTTCAACTAAGCCAGATTATCCCAGTAAGTTCTATAGATTTTAAACCTCAAAGACAAAAAAAAGCAAAGAATGAAGCAGATCAGATACAGTTTCTACAACTATTTTTATCAAAGGAAAAAACTTCCTAATGATTAGAGCCTCCCCAAAGTAAAACAGACTGTCTTGGGAGATAATGGCTTCTCCTTCACAGGAGTGAAGGTGGAGTGACCCACTTACCCTGTATGCTGTGGTGGGGAACTAAGAGAAGTAGAGACACATAAGCAGGCTGTAGGATATTACCAGTGATAACTTGCATGTAAGAAGCAGCCCAAAGATACCACATGGGATATATGACTGGCAAATCAGGTGGGCTGATCATGTAGAGAGTTAGGGTTAACAGACAGTCTGGTTATTGTGCTGGTACCAAGGGAAAAGTTAACAAACCTAGAGGAAGGCCTTCAGGACACTGGGTAGATTCTCTATGAAGGATTTATGGGAGGATATGGACAAAATGAAAAGTCACAGAGGGGTTTCAGATAGCAGAAATGAAAGTAGATAACCCACCTCTATGAAATCACAGATGCACAGAAATACTCAGGAAGTGTCTGAACATTTCTAGTTTTAAAAAACAAAAGATTCATTCGTGTGTGTGTGTGTGTGTGTGTGTGTGTGTGTGTGTGTGTGTGTGTGTATGTATGTGTATGCCTGAGAGCCCTTCCAGTTCTAAATCAATGATCTTACAAGTTTCATCTAAAGAACAGTTTTGATCTAGTTATGTAACATTAAGCAGGTTCTTGCCCAAACAGTAAAATGTTCTGTCTGCTGTTTGGATACTTCCCCAAACTTGGTGGTCAGCATTCCACATCTAGACAGTTGCTTGACTAGTTTTAAATGACTTACTTTAATCACAGTCTGTTCTAACACAAACATTTTAGGGTCAGAAAGAATTTAGGTAATTTTAAGAGTCATTATATCAGATGACAAGATTTCCATATTGTTGAGAGGGAGGGAGGGAGAAGAGAGGAGAGAGAGGGGAGAAGAGAGAGGGGAGGAGAGAGAGGGGAGGAGAGAGAGGGGAGGAGAGAGAGGGGAGGAGAGAGAGGGGAGGAGAGAAAGAGGAGGAGAGAGAGAGGGGGAGAGAGAGAGAGAGAGAGAGAGAGAGAGAGAGAGAGAGAGAGAGAGAGAGAGAGAGAGAGAGAGAGAGATAGAACATTATTGCCTTTATTGACAGGGTTACAGGACAAGTAGATTTGGGAAAACAATGGAGTTTACCTGGATTCCAGACAGACATTTAATGATTTCTCATGCAAATCATGTGGACAGAATACAAGGAAATGGCCTATGAGATATTCCAAAGAATAGTTAGTTAGAACACAAGTATTTAATAGATCTGTTAGATAGATTAGATTTATTAGATCTGTTATTTATTATAAGTTCTTATCAGAGCTTATCATGTGCTAGGCATTGTGCTAAGTGTTGGAGATAAGAGAAAGGCAAGAACAGTCTCTCCTCAAGTACATGGCACTGTGTTAAGTGCTGATGATGCAACGAGTCCACGGATAAGTAAAAATAAATATAGGATAAATACGAAGTAGTGGGAAGGGGGAAACTAGCAACTGGAGAGCAAGCCTCTTGAAGGAGCTGGACCTGAGAATCAAGATTTGAAACAGGAATTGACCATTAAGGCACGTGTACGGTACATACAATTGAGAGTGACCCCAAAGTAAAGAAGACTGTCTTGGGAGATAATGGCTTCTCCTTTGCAGCAGGCCTTCCGCTAAGGCGGAGTGACCCACTTACCCTGTATGCTGAGGTGGGGAATTAAGGGAAGCAGAGACACATAAGCAGGCTGTAGGATGTTACCAGTGATGACTCCAAACACTCCACTGTGCACATGACGTGGTACTGGACTGCATCAAGTCCCAAGATCTCACAGAGCCTCACCAGAGACCTCTAGCGGCCTGGCCAACCACACACAAGACCAAGTAGATAAAGAATATCTGTTGCTCAGACTTCAGTATATGTCTTAATGGACATGCTATGTAGCTTGTCCAACACTATGAACGGGGACAAACAAGTACAGATGAATGATGAACTGGGTTCTCAGTGGAAAAGAAGGAGGCGAGCAGGCTACATTCCTTTTAGGAATGGCTGCAAGATCACGAAACTGACTCATGTTCAGTTTGCAGTCCACAAAACCCCCAAACCTTTTTAACTGAATGGTTACCTAGTCAAGTCTGTTCTATGTTTGTGAAACTGCTTTTTAAACATAAGATTTTACTTTAATGCTCATTAAATTTCATTTTATTAGATTCAACTCCACATTCTAACCTGTCATGATCTTTTTGAATCATAGGACATCTGGGGTGTTAGCTACCACTCCCAGTTTGGTATCAACTGCAACTGGAAACATGCCATCTAGCAATCAATCAACAAGCATTACAAAGCATTTATGTACAAGGCCATTATCTCCCAAGACACTCTGTTTTACTTTGGGGTAGCTCTAAATTGTATATACTGTACAAGTGCCTTAATGGTCCAGTGTTAGTTTGGAAGATCTCCAGCAGAATACTCCGTGGACCTGAAATCACAATAAGAGTGACATAATATCCAGGTTGAAAAGTGCCAGGGTCGGAGCACATCTGGACTCTGGGCCACACACTTCAGGGAGAGTACTAACAAGCTGCAGTAGGGACTCCCAAAACTTTTTTGTATCATGTACCTCTCTGGAGGTCTGCTAAAGCCTAGGGACCCCCTCTTATAGTGTTTTCACACTGGATTACAAAGGAAACCAATTATACTGAAATACAGTTATCATTTAAACAAGTTCATGGATCCCAGAAGAAACCCTGAGTTAGAAGGCAGGCAGAGTAGGACAAAGAGGATACTGAAGAGACCTGAATCCAAGTCACATGAGGATCACTTGAAGGACTGGGGATGTTTAGACTGGGGAAGAGAAGCTTTAGTGGGAGAGAAGAGCTGCATTTGAGCATCAGAAAGATTATCATTGCAGATAATAAAACTTGTTCTCCTGGTCCACAAATGGCAAGACATAGTGAGAAAGGGTAGAAGCTGCAGAGAAGAATATTTTGGCTTGATGTAAGAAAGGATTCCCTAACAATTAGAGTTAAAGTGGAAGGGTCTGCCTTAGAGGAAATGAGGCCCTTGTTGGAAGTCTTCCATCAATGGCTGGTAAAATGCAGAGGGCATTTTTGTTCAGCTACGGGTTTGAACTGAAGGCCTCAGAGGTCCCTTTTATCTCAGATTCTGTGTTCTACATTTCGGGTATTTGAGGAAATTTTCTTTCAGAAAATATTTTATTAGCTTCCTTCTACCCATGCTACCTAAATGCCCTGTCTCATCATTCTTTGATTCCTGCTTTGTTCTCTCACTTCTAGAAATGGAGCACAGTAGGCAGTGTACTGGACCTGGAGTTTGGAAGATCTGGGATGAATCTTGACTCAGACACTTAGTAGTTACGTGACCCTGGGCAAATCACTTAACCCATCTCAGCTTCAAGTTTCCTCATGTGTAAAATGGGGATAATAATAGCACCTCTTTTGCAGGTTTGTTGTAAAGAGCAAATGAGATAACATATGTAAAGCTATCAAAAGGCTAGCTATTATTATTACTACTAATCACTCTATTATTATACTTACCTCTGACTCTTAACAAGCTAAGTTTCAATAGTCCACACAGAGACAAACGCTGAAGAAGACAAGTGCCTGTTTATCATGTTGGAATGACTTTAGTAGACCTGAGCTAGCAAGACCAGTGTTTCGGTACCAGCCATTTGTGGGACACAATTTCAGCAAATGAAGAAAGGCAGTAACTTGCTAATCAAGTGGACCAGCTGCTCTGGTTTTACTGGTCAGATGCCAGGTTTTCAAAACCAAGCTAGAGCACCTAATAATTATGGTTATCCATGAAAAAATATTAAATCTTGAAAATGTTTTTCACATATTTAATGTTTCTCAAGCATCTAATGGTGCTAGGTTCCCATTTTTACCATGAAACCCATATTTATACTATGCTTTTTATAATAAAATGCTTTCCTTACAATAACCTTTGAAGGGCATTATTATCCCCATTTTATAGATGTGTAAACGGAGGCTCAGAGTCACTCCCCCAGTTACAAAGCTAGAAATGGAAGGGCTGAGACTCAAACCCCGGTACTACATAATCTTGCCTTTCCTGCTTAGTTTGAACAAGACTCTAAAACAAGACAACTAGGGAAAAGTCCTATTTTAGTGATTCTATCTCTAAGAGCTTTCACCACTCCTACTCCATTACTTCACAAATCATTTGCATAGATTCAGTTAAATCACAAATCAGTCTATAAATTCTGGCTATTCTGGCAATATCCATCTACTCTGACCCCATCTTGTGTATCTTTGTCAGAGTCTTTTCCAAAATAAGATACTTCTCTGTAGTTAAAACACCATGCTTCCTTACAAAAAGATCTGGTCACTTGTTCTGCTCAAAGATCTTCAGTAACTCCCTACCATGCTTTTGCTTGGCACTGAAAGCTTTCCAATATACCTTCCCAGCCTTATCTCATAATACAATTTTTTATGTAATCTCCACCATAGTCAAATCTTCTAAACACTTCATGCTATCTTTCTTAAGCCTGGAATAGCCTCTCCTCCCATTCATCTTCAACCCAACTCCAAGGCAAGCATTTTCCTTCACAATTCTGTTTCCTGCCTATCATTACAATGCAACGACCTGCTTACGGGTCTTACTCTTCTATCAGGCTATAATCTCCATGAGGTTAGGGATCATGTTTGATCAAAACTTTGAAGTTTTACTCTACCCTCTAGTGGCAGCAGTCTAACATCATGATTCCATAATTAACAGTAAATAGAAGATGCTTTCCAGGATTGGGGAGGGAGAGGAATCCGGGGAGAATTTTCTGCTGATTAAAAAAAGAAATCGATAAAAAACATTTAAAAAAATAGTTGAAAGGTTACCTCCACAAAAATTCTCATTCCATGCCTCATTTTCATATGTCGGTGGCCACCTCCACCCCCCACTTTTTAAAAGCTATGCCTAAGAAAATTTAAAAGGCTATGTCTACTTAAGTACAGAGATAATTCATTTCAAAAAGACTGGGCACAACAACTCATGAAAACATCTACTAATGCATGGAGAAGTTATGACGTCCAAATGGCAATATCCAAGAGGATTAAAACAGGGATTTTTGAAATAATGAAAAAAAAATCGACATTATTAGTTGTGTCTCAAGTTGAAATCACAACTTTTCTGAACTTCCGTCTTTGTCTGTAAAGGGAGGGGGGGATGGGGAAGGGCTGGGTTTGAGGCCCAGCCTGCCACTTCTAGCTTTGTAACTGGAGAGTAGCTCTGAACCTCAGTTTACACATCTGTAAAATGAAGATAATAATGCCCTTCAAAGGTTATTGTAAGGAAGCATTTTATTATAAAAGCACTGTATAAATATGGTTTTCATGGTAAAAATGAGAACTTAGCGCCATAGGATCCTAGGATTGAGACAAAATTTCAGAAATCACTGCACAAGTGGGGAAACTGAGGCCCGGAGGGCAGTGCCTCGCTTAAAGTCACAAGACTCTCGTCCTCTCTCTCCCAATCCAGGAGCACCTTTTTTTAAAGTTCGGCCCGTGCTACCCCACGGTACAGTGAAGTCCGACCCCTCCCTTCTTGGGGGGTCGGACACTACTCTATCACGCCTCTGGTTCCCGAGGCTGGGCCACCTCCTTTCCGCCTCCGTACTCGGGGGTGGGGGTGGGGTGGGGGGGATACCGAAGTTGGTTCCCCAGGGCCCGCCCACGGGCGGGGCTCCGCGGGCAGCTCGGGGAATTCCAAGGCTCAGGCCGGGGGTGGGGGGGTGAGGACTGCCTCCTTCCCCCCGAGCCCTGGAGCTTTACTAACCCCCTTTCCCCCAACAGGAGGAGGGAGTGCGTGGGCTGCGGGGCTCTGGGCTGGAGCCCGTGAGACCCGAATTTGAATGTCGCCTCCGACACCCAGAAGAGATGGGACTGTGGGTGTGCCTCAGTTTCCTCATCTGTCAGAGCGGGCTGACACCTGCGGTACCTGCCTCACGGGCAGTCGCGAGGGTCAATCGAGGCTCCGGGGGTGCCTCCCCGCCCCGGCCCTTGGCCCGGCATGCCCGGCCCCAGCAGCCAGCCCGGCACCTACCGGCCCCGAGTCTTTAGCAACGGCGCGGACCTGGCGGCCGTCAGTTGGACAGTCGGTTAGTCGGTCAGTCCCCGGCGCTCTGCCGCAGCCTCCCCGCAACTCCTTCGCCCAGAAAAGCCTCCACAGCCCAGCCGGAGGCGATCGAAGAGCTAAGGGCCCAGCCTGCAGCCCGGATGTGGGAGTTGCGAGAGGCGCATGCGCATCCCAATGGAATGTCTGCGCAGGGCGGGGGTGGGCTTGGCAAGGCCAGCCCTACCCTCGCCCCGCCTGCTGGCATTGCGTGCGCGATCACGCGGGCTTCCGGTACTTTCGGCGACTCTGGGGGGGTTGGAGTTTTCAGAAGGCGGAGACGACGGTTGAGTGCGGAAAGTGAAACTTCTGAGCTGCTTCTCGGTTGGCAAGAGGAGACGACCGGGGGGCCCCTGTTGTCACACACCACTGTAGGTGTCTGTTTCGAGTAAGTCCCCCTTCTTAAGCCGGGTTCAGGCCTCTCGGCTTCCTCAGACTGGGCTGGCGGGGGAAGAGAGCCAGGAGGGTGAAGGTGGGGGGGACGGGTGAGGGATCGCGCGTGCGTGCTCGGCCCGCCGGGGCGGGAGGGGAAGAGGGGAAGAGAGGAGGAGGGAGAGCGCGCCCGTGCGCAACTGGGCTTCGCTCCGGGACTGGCGTTTGGGAAGCGGGCCGAGCCCGGGGAGTCCTCGGAACGACTAGGGCGTGGCCCCTCGCGGCATCCGACCCAGGTTACCGGTTGAGTAGGAGCAGCAAGATCCTTCCCCTTCTCCATTTCCTGAACAGGGCCGTTCCCAAGACCGGGCAAGCGCAATGAGACTTCTCACTGACGGTAATCTGTGTGACGTCAAAGCCCATATTAACATGTCATGAATTTGATAATGAAGGGACTATCTGAGAGTGGAGTTATTGCTGTGCCACTTAGCCAACCGGAAGACCTGTGTAGCACCAAGATTATATCTGCTTAGCAAGTTTCCATAAGTCCTCCACCTTCAGCTCCGATATAAGCAAGGTCACGTTTCCCTTGACCCAGACAACCGGCCTCCTGACCCTGCTTGGTTCCGTTTGCTTTTGCAACAATAAAACTTCACCCCTGGACAAACGAGTCCACTTTTGGGTAATTTTTACCTTTCCGAACTCGCTGTCCCACTGCATTTCTTGGTTCCGAAACCCGTGAAGGGAAAAGGGAGAGGTGCCCTAAGAGTCCCCCCTTCCCTGGAGTCTTTTTCTGGGTGAACACCTCTAATTTGGCCTCAGCCCAGAGATGAGTGGATTCTTACTTTCCTCCTTGCTTCCCTTCCCCTTCCCTCCCTCTCACCTTCCCATTGACTCTGGGGTCTTTCTAGGAGGTCCCCACTCCTAGAAACCACCAGTTAGTGCCGGCTTTGGTGCCTTCCTATATACCTGGGGAGGCTTCCCTTGGAATGCAGCCGTAGCCATGCCGCTCCTTGGGGACGCTGGAGCTTTTATCCCGCCCAGCTCACCCCGGGGAGGTTTCCTTAAGAACTGGGATAATTTCAGGGGCAAAGTCTGGGGAGGAAACGCATGATCTTTTATTGCAATATTGCCTGGCCTCTATATAGTCTGGAAGATCAAAGAATGGCTCCTTAAATTATAATACCATTTTACAATTAGATTTGTTTTGTCTCGGGAAGGGAAGTGGACTGAGGTCCCCTATGTCCAGGCTTTCCTGGCTATTTCCCAAGATCTTGATTTGGGCAAAAATAGCAAAATGCTCCTGACTATTGCTAGTTATGCTCCTGACTATTGCTAGGTATGCCCCTGAACCCCTGTCTCCTTCCTCAGATCATCGCACCCTCATTCTTTCCCACCTCCTGCTCCTGGCTTCTAAGGTGGCCTTCTTACAGACCCTGCCTGCAACTTCTCAGCCCCTATACCCTCCCCTACCTTACTCAAACTACACTAATCCTCCTTCCTCACTTTCCTGTGCAACTGTTCTTCCTCCAGGCCACCTTCTTCCATTTGAGACTCAGTCTGGAACTCTTTACCATTAGATCTCAAAACCGGTCCCTGCCACAGCCTTTCCATTCATTGAGGTCCCAGACCCTTGAAGCTGGTGAAGAGGAGTCCATGTCCCCTTTTCATTGATGACATCATGCCATTTAAGGCTAGGCTTGGTTCCTATTCAGAAAACCCACAAAGTTTAAAAATGAGTTCTTAAAGATTCCCTTTCAGGTTGACCTCTTGTGGGGGAACAGGAATCTTATCCCAGCTCAGTGTTGTTCTCTCCAGGAAAAGGGCCTGATTATTGAGTATGCTCAAGCCTATGGCAGTTAGGTTCTTTGACCCAAGGTTTCCCCATGGAACTGAAGTGGTCCCCACTGGAGACCTCAGGTGGGATTATGCTGATCCCAGGGACTGGTTCCTTTGGGATCGCAAGCTCACTTGCCTAGTTGAGGGAATCAACTGGGGTACTCATAAGCAGATGAATTATAAGTTAGCATCCTCCAAGGGCCTGAAGAGAACCCCACCATTTTTAGGGATAGACTTGGGGACACCTTGGTTAAGTACACTGACTTTGATCCCCGCTCCCCAGCAGGTCATGCATTTTATTTCTATTTTAGCTTTGGACATAGGACAGCAGCTCCAAAAATTGGAGAAAGGGCCCCAAAGTTCCATTTGAGACTTGCTTGATGTTGCCCTCAAGGTCTTTAAAAACAGAGGAAAAAGGATTAAACAGAAAGCCCAGGCCCTTGCCACTGCCTAGCCTCCCAGTCCTCCTGTACTTGTTTTAACTGCGAAAGTGCCAGACACTAGTTCCAAGACTCTCTGGAAGTCTTTGTGTTCCCCTTAGACCCTGTCCTGTCTGTAATCAAGAGAGGCATTGGAAACAGGACTGCCCCTAGGGTGGACATATGAAAGGTTTGAGACTGGCTACCTAATTCCCCACTACCCGAGACCCTCAAGACTCGGACTGATGAATGGTTCTTGTGGGAGAGCTGGGTCCCCTCTTTGAATGATTCTCTTGACTGAACTGTGAGTGGCCTTAGATGTCAAGGATAAGTCTGTTAATTGAGGGAGCAACTTACTCTATCCTCATCTCTCTCTCGTTCTCTAGCAAGACCTATCCCTTCCCCCAACCCCTTGTGGGCTTGAATGGCAAACCCCAAATTGGAAGATGAACAGATACTTAGGTCTGCCCTTATAAAGACCTTCTCTTTTCCCATAAATTTTTGCCCATACCCTCTACTCAGCTACGACCTGATGTCCAAATTAGACTCTACCTTCACTTTGCTTCCCCAGCTGGCCCTTCTTGCCTCTACCTTGTCTCCTGCCCTCCACTTCCAAAACCTAGTGGATCCCAGAGTTTGGGAAAATGGAGTTCCAGATAGAGCCCGTAATGATACACTTTAAGGACCCTATGTACTTTCCACACTAGAAGCAGTATCCTCTTGAACCCAGGCTCTTACTGGTCTACAACCCACCATTGACTGCTTTCTTCATCATGGTCTTATCATCCCCTGACAGCCCCCCTATAATACTCCTATCCTTCTCATTCATAAGCCTGATGGCTTATGGCAGATGGTCTAAGACAGCGGTTCTCAACCTGTGGGTTGCACCTCCTTTGGGGGTCGAATGACCCTTTCACAGGAGTCGCCTAAGACCACCGGAAAACACATATTTGCGATGGTCTTAGGAACTGAGACACCACTCCTCTATCCGTCTCCAAGTGGTCCGCCCACATGCAGATACGCGCACATACGAGTACCCGGCTTGATGACATCATGGCTCCAACCCCATCACATACACCCTGTACAAATACAGGTGTATGTGACAGGGTTGGTGCCATAATGTACTTATGTGGACCAGTCACATGTGTAGAGAGCAGCTGCTATGTTGAAAGCAGCAGTATTGGAGGTAAAACAACACTTCATGAATTATAATTACTGGGTAAATGTAAAATTATGTATTGTAAAATCATCAACTACTGCAAAAAAAAATCTGTACCATGGAAACTTAATCTAGATGCTGATCAGTCTTTTTATATTCAGCTTTGGTTGATGTGAATACAGCCCCCTTGTGATAGTAATAGGTATGTAAAAAAAACAACACAGAATGGTAAATCATAGGAAACTTTAATGAACTGGATTGACTGAACTATGCCATGTATCATCTTTTGTATTATTAAAGCTATTGTTATATATTATTTTCATTAGCAAACCATCCCATGACAATGGATTGTGTAGAAAAGAACGTTAAGAAAAGAAAATATAGTGAGGATTTTTTGCAGTATGGTTTTACCTCAATAATTACAGCAGGAATTGAGAAACCGCAATGTGTTATTTGTTGTGAAGTTCTATCAGCCAAATTTATGAACAAACTAAAACGCCATTTTGATAGCAAGCATCCGAGCTTTGCCGGCAAGGATACCAACTATTTTAGAAGCAAAGCTGATGGACTCAAGAAAGCCAGACTTGACAAGTACCACAAACAAAATATAGCAGCCGTTGAAGCTTCATATTTGGTGGCACTCAGAATCGCCAGAGCTATGAAACCTCACACAATTGCTGAGGATTTACTGTTGCCAGTGGCCAAAGACATTGTTCGAGTTATGATCAGAGACGAATTTGTTATGAAATTGAGTGCAATTTTCTTATCTAACGACACTGTACACAGAAACATGTCTGCTGATATTCTTGATCAGGTAATCCAGGAAATTAAATCTGCTCCACTTCCAGTATTTAGTATCCAGCTTGATGAATCTGCAGACATTGCAAACTGTTCACAGTTACTGATTTACTTGAGGTATATTAACGATGGCAACTTTAAAGATGAGTTTGTTTTCTGCAAACCTCTTGAAGGGACAACTACTGCACGTGATGTATTTGACACAGTTGATTCATTTCTGAAAGAGCATAAGGTCTCTTGGGAAAAGGTTTGTGGTGTTTGCACAGATGGTGCTACAGCTATGCTAGGATGTTGATCTGGATTTCAACATTGGTACTGAATGAGTCACCAAAAGTCATCGGAACTCACTGTATGATTCATGGGCAAATATTAGCAATGAAGATGCTGCCACGAGAGTTACAAGAAGTAATGAAAAGCGTCATAAGTTCTGTCAGTTTTGTAGAGGTGAGCACTTTCAACAGTCGACTGATTTTGCAACTGTGCAACGAGTTGGTTGCGCTGAACAATGCTTTGCTATTTCACACTGAAGTGAGATGGTTGTCAAGAGGAAAAGTTTTAAAACGTGTTTTTGAGCTTCGTGATGAACTTAAAATGTTTTTTAATCAGAAAGCAAGATCGCAGTTCGAAGCACTTTTCAGCAATAAAAGTGAACTGCAGAAAATAGCTTATTTGGTCGACATCTTTGCCCTCTTGAATGAGTTAAATTTATCACTGCAAGGACCAAATGCAGCATGCCTCAATTTGTTTGAAAAGATCTGATCAATTCCAAATGAAACTTCAGCTTTGGCAAAAAATATTGGATGAAAATAAAATTTACATGTGGCCTACCTTATCTGCTTTCTTTGAGGAACATGACATTGAACCAGACAACTATTACGATGAAAATTTCTGTGAAAGAACATTTGCACATGCTTGCAGGCGAAATTTCATCTTTCCAAATCTACTTGACACCCCATTTGCACTTGCCAGAAGCCCATTCGCAGTCGGAGTTGAAGATGTCCTGAGACAGCACAAGAGAAGTTCATTGAACTTATTAACAGCGATGCAGTGAGAACTGATTTCTCTACAATGCCAGTTACAAAATTCTGGATCAAGCCTTTGCAGTCTATATCCTGTTCTGTCTGAGACTGTGTTGCGCCTTCTTTTTCCATTTCCAACAACATATCTTTGTCAAACAGAATTTTCTAGCTTGTTGGTTATCAAGTCTAAATACAGAAGTAGACTTGTTGTGGAAGATGATCTTCGTTGTGCTCTTGCAAAGACTGCCCCAAGAATTTCTGATCTGGTGAGAAAGAAGCAATCTCAACCTTCTCACTGATGTTGGCTTTTTACACATACTGTCACAAAATGTAGCAATGTAGTTTACTGTTGTTATATTAAGACTGTTACCTATGCTATACCATGCTTCAAGACAAAATTTCATTTATTTGTAATTAGAAATAAATATTTCACAATTTATAATTACATACTGGCTTTGTGATTAATCACTATGCTTTAATTATGTTCAATTTGTAACAATGAAAATACATCCTGCATATCAGATATTTACATTACAATTCATAACAGTAGCAAAATTACAGTTATGAAGTAGCAATGAAAATAATTTTATGGTTGGGGGTCACCGCAACATGAGGAACTGTATTAAAGGGTCACAGCATTAGGAAGGTTGAGAACCGCTGGTCACCATTCCTATACACCTGGTAGTTCCTAACCCTTACACTCTCCTTGCTCAGATCCCTGACTCTATTTCCTGGTTCTTTAGCATTGATCTCAAGGATGCCTTTTGTTTCCCTTTGGACCCAGTGTGCCAGTTCATCTTTGCTTTCGAGTGGGCTTCCCCCAACTCCCATCTGCCTGTTGAGTACATCTGGATGGTTTTCCCCCAGGGTTTCCAGGATAGCCACCGCTGTTTTGGTCAGGCACTTTTCCGAGTTCTGCACTCTTTGAATCTTTCCCTACACCACGCAAACACTTATACCATATGTTGATGATCTCTTGGTATGGGCCCCCTCCGAAAGGAGAATGTCTCTTTACTGTTGCTGAAACTAAACCATCTCATGGGTTGTGGGCACAAGTTCTCGCTCTTCACGATCCAAGGCCCATCCCAGTCTAGGACCTAGGCCATTCTTTCCATCGCCTGACCAAACACAAAGAAACAGCTTTAAACTTTTCTTAATATGGCAGGATACTGTAGACTTTGGATTCCTTCTTTCAGTTTCATCACAGGTCCTCTTCAAATATACCTGTGGACTGGATATCGCTCCTCTTGAATGGGGTCCCCCACAGGAGTTGACATTTTGAGATTTCAAATGCTGTCTTTCCTTAGCACCTGCTCTGGCTCTTCCTGATCTCAGAAAGCCCTTCCATTTCTATAGATGAGAAGCAAGGTTTCACACAAAGGATCCTTGTCTAATACTTTGACCTAATCCACACCCAGTTGCCTATTTCTCTAAATCCCTTGACTCTGTTGCCTTCCAGTTAGCCCTCCTGCCTCAGGGCAGTTGCAGCCACCTCCTTTCTAGTAAATGAGGCTACCAAAATAGCCCTAGGACAGCCTTTTACTGTTTACACCCCACTTTGGGTCCAAGGCATTGTGGAGGCAAAAGGGTCTCAGCAGCTTTCCAGCATCGACCAGATACCAGGCCTTTCTTCTTTACTCCCTTGACCTCACCCTGAAAACTTGTTCTGTCCGGAGCCCTGCCACATTGCTGCCACCCTTTCTATACCCTTTCTTGTTCACTACTGTGAGGAGATCCTTGGACATTCTTGTTTACCTAGACCTGACCTAAGAGACACCATCTCCCTAATCCAGATGTCCTCTGGTTTACCAATAGTTCATAGTTCATGGCAGCTGCCACTTGGGCTATGCAGTTGTTTCCCTCCTTGAGGCATCGAATCAGGCTCCCTTGACGTTTCCATCTCTGCCTAATAAGGCTGAACTCATTGCTTTGACACAGGCCCTCACATTGGGAAAATGGAAGTGCCTCAATATCTGCACCAATTTGAAATACACTTTACATATTTTCCATGCCCATGGGGTTATTTAGAAAGAATGAGGCCTTCACACACACACACACACACACACACACACACACACACACACACACACACACCCCCACCCACCCCTGCCCATTGCCCAAACTGAGTGCCTCCCCTTCCTGTATGCAAGAGGAATTTGATGTGGTTTCACCTGTTGAGAAACAAGTCTGGCTTTTGGGTCATTTTTACCTTTTGAACTCTCTGCAACTGAGGCCTTCCTTTGGTGCCTCTAGGCCTGGTTCCAGGTGAGTGAGAACGCCCCTGAGTGCTATGGTCAGGGCCTGGGTGTCACCAGCCTCCTTCCAGGAGAGCAGACTGACCACTTCTGGTGACTCTCGTTGCAGGAGGGCCATGACGAGCTACGTGAACAACATGTGGCCCGGCTCTCCCCAGGGAAAAGACTCCCCCTCAGGCTCCAGGACAGGCCATTCCAGCCGGCTTTCCTCAAGGTCGCACAGCACATCATCCTCTGCGAGTTCTCGGGCTGCCTCGAGCCAGTCCTCCCGCTCATCATCCCGTAGTCACAGTCGCAGGAGGTCTTGGCAGAGCAGGTCTCGTTCCCAGTCCCGCCAGCACCACCAGCGGAAGTACCGCCGCTACTCACGTTCCTATTCCCGGAGCCGCTCCAGGTCCCGCAGCCACTGGCACCGAGAGAGGCCCCCACCACGGGCCTACCAGAGGTATTACCGATCTCCTTCACGGGGCAGGTCCCGCAGCAGATCCAGGTCCCGCAGATGGTCATACTACCAGAGAACTTACCTGGGGTCCCGGGGGAGAAGGTACTATGGCTTCGGACGGACGGTGTATCCAAAGGTAAACAGGAGCTGGAGGTACAGGTCTCGGTCCAGATCCCGCAGCCGAACACCTCTGCGTTTAAGTGAGAAAGGTAAGTTGATTTTCTCAAGCAGAGGAACTAGCCAAATCTTGAAGTTGAATAGCAGAACAAGACTATTCCAAAACCTTTTTTAAAAAAAATTGTTGATATGTTTGCTCACTCAGGTACTGGAATCTCTTATGGCTAGAAATGATTTCTTTTTTCCTTTTTTTTGTGGGGGGGGAGCAGAGTGAGAGTTGCTCAGTTAAGTGACTTGCCCAGGGTCGGACATCTAGTAAGTGTCAAGTGTCTGAGGCCAGATCTGAACTCAGGTCCTCCTGAGCTGGTGCTCTCCATTATGCCACCTAGCTATTACCCCTTTAGAAATGGTTTCTAATAGAGGAAGTTAACTTTACTTATGGAGATTTTTTTAAAAAATTGAATGGAAAGCAGTTACATTAAAGTTGAATTCTGCAAAGTTAGTACTAAGATCTGTCTGGTATAGTGATTATATTTAACCTAGGGAAGTACTTTTGTTTGCCTTAGATTTGATTTGATAAAAGCTTGCAGGAATCCCAACTAGGTTCTAGGGATCTATTCAGGCATATTAAATGTAACCCATTTTAAGAGAACTTTACATACCAATCCCTTTGGAATCATAAGTTAAAGTTGGCACAGTAGAGAGTTTGGGGGCAATGATATGCCTCAGGGCCTCCATAACTAAAACTGTAGGTTATTCAGAAAATAATTTTTTTCTTTATGACTGTCCAATGCAGTGTGGCACCTTAAAAAGCTACCTCAACTGCTTTATCAGCTAAAAACACTTTGAAAACCAGTGGTAATTAATGATCTCTTGGACTTGGAGTAATATGTTAATTGCGTCTGGTGACAGGTTTTCAAGTCTCCACTTCCTGCATGTTAAGCCTTCTTCCTCTTTTACTGGTTCCCTTTGTTTCCTCCCCCAGTTGTTTTTCGCTTTTCCTTTATTCCTTCTTTTAATTGGCTAGTAGTATCAAACTAAATTCAAATCAGCAAATATATTTTAACTTGAGTTGTATTTATTGAATAAAATTTTAGAAAGGTTATCTCTTAATATTTTAGAAAGCAAGGTGTTGGTTTTTTTTTTGAGGTTTCTCCCCCTACCCCCAAGTCATCTTTGATCTTCTGCAAGGGAAAAAACAAAACACTTCATGTGTATAGCCTTAGGGAATTCTATATTCATAACTTATCTTTGGAATTATTATTCAGTCGTGCCTGACTTTACATGACCCGGTAAACTTTTATTTTGGCAAAAGCCCATGGGGTTTTCTTGGCAAAGATGCTGGAGTGGTGGGCCATTTTGTACTCCAGTGTGTCTACATTTTATAGATGAGGAATAGGCAAATAAGGGTCATACTGCTAATAAGTGTCTGAGGCTGCATTTGCACTCAGATCTTCTAGACTTTGGAATCTTTGGAACAGGAGTAGTGTTAATGATGAATGTTGTGGCAGTATTGAAAGTTATATAACTTTGTATGTGTAGGCTAAAGATTTCTCACTTGGCCATTATTGAGTCTCAGCTGTATAAATAAACCAGATTGGCTATAGAACAGAGAATTTGCCTCAATATGTCTGTAATTGTTTATTTAGTTACTTATTATATGTTTGTCTAAATTACCATCTGTAACATTGCTGCTCAAAATGACTTCTCATATGACTTCCCATTTGACCACACCCCAGACCCCACTGTGAGCAATACCTCTTTTAAAGTTGCAGTGGCTTAGGAGGTTTTAAAAACCGTTTTTCATTTTCTGTTTATTGAATACATGATTACATTCTTTAGGGGCAGCAAAGTCAGCAGGGCACAGTCATGTAATGAGGCTCCAGTTGTGAAATGTAATATTATTAATGGCCTACAAAGAAGTTAAGATACTGTGATTCTGGCCTATTTATCGACAGCCTGGCAGAAACCAACATTTTCTATTACACCATATGGCCCTTTTTTTTCCTCAAAATGTCAAGAAAGTGCTAGATTTTAAATTAGGAAAGACCTGGGCTCAAACTTTGACCCTTGAAATTTAAAGGGCAGGTCACTTAATACTTTTGCCATCTCTGTGAAATGAGGATGGCTAATAATGGCTGTGGGGTAGGGAGGTGTGGAAGTGGATGAGTGCTGGGTCTGGACTCGGGAAGACTCATCATGAGGACAAATCCAGCCTCAGATACTGTGTGTCCCTGGGTAAATCAGTTTACCCTGTTTGCCTCAGTTTCCTTATCTGTAAAAATGTTGGAGAAGGAATGGCAAGCCACTGCCTATATATTTGCTAAGAAAACCCCAACTGGTGTCACAAAAGAGTTGGACATGACTGTTTAACAACAACAAATGATGACTGTAATAGCTGTTTTATAGGGCTCTTGTACAGCTTAAAAGCACTACAGAAATGTCATCTCTTTATTAAAGGAGTAAACCTGAAGGGGTAGAGAGAAAAGAAGTCTGATTCTTGCATGGTGATAATAATGATGGTGCATGATTCCCTCAATAGAAAATTAGCTTTTAGGTATTAGTAATTGCTTTGTTTTTTCTTTTCCAGATAGGAAGGAACTTTTAGAAATAGCAAAGGCAAATGCAGCCAAAGCTTTAGGAACAGCCAATATTGACTTGCCAGCTAGTATCAGAACTGGTCCACAATCTAAAGACACAAACTATGGAAAACAAATACAGGGTGATGCTACAAAACTTGAGGTAAGTATTCTCAGGTGTTTGTAATTTCTTCATTTAAACAAAGAACACTTCAGAAACAAACTGCTTCTGAGATGAACTTGCAGTATGTAGTGACTTATTTTCAGAATGCTTTAGTTTATATTTCTATGAAAATCTGAAATCAAATTTATACACACAGTGAAGGTAGGAAAGAAATGATCTTGTTTTGGGGAAGTGCTCTACAAATCATGGAAAGCTAATTGATCTTAACAACTCTAAACTCTTAAACATGTTTTAGCTAGTACCTCAAGCACTTGTATGTAATTCTCAAGGTGCTTTTTTTTTTGAACACTTGATTTAGATTAATAAATACTGTACAAACTATTCATTAACTTTCATTTGCAACAAATAATGTTCCCACACATTCTGTACTCCCACCGTTCAGTACAGTTCACTTGCTTTATTTCTGTCTTATAGAAATCATGAATGTGGTCTCCCGACATTGATGAAGAAAATCTCTTGGTATTGATACATGGGCTAAAGCTGCTGTGAGAGAGGTTTAAATAACTTGGAAGTTAACTTTCACAAATTAGAAATTTTAATTCTGTGATGGTAGAATATCTGCATGCTAGAATTTGGACAGATGCAAACTTAGCTACTCTTCAGATAAGATACCTAAAATTACATTTCAGAAATAACCGTAAAAGTACACTTTGTGGTTTGGGGAGGCATCTGTGTTATAGATGTCCTGTTCATAATGTATGCAATATATTCCAGATGTTTGAGAGATAACAGAAGAAGAGGCCTGCACCACTTGCAGATAAGTTTATTGTCATTCTCCACAGCTGTGCAGGATATATATGCACTTGAATCAGTCAAATGCAGTGTGCTTTAATTTCCCATTACATAAAAATAAAAACTTTACATTCCTTAGCTTTTATGTTTAAGAAAATAGGGGTGGCTTTGACTTAGACTTTGGGATCTGTTTAATATAAATCTTGGTCATTGTAAGTGAATAAAATTATATGTTCCTGATACTTAAATCCTTTAACTCATGTCTGATTTAAAAAATAAAGATTCTGCCTCAACATTTTAATATCTAAATAAAGAGGTTTATATAGTATAGCGAGAAATGCCATTCAGGTGAACCCATTTTCTTAAAACCTGTTATAGGCATAAGTGTTAATAACTCCTTGGTGACTTAACTATCCTGCTTTGACATTTTAATGCAGATTTAATGCTGATGGAACTTAAGTCATTCATGTTTCCTTAATTTTCGGTGAAGAATGATGGTAAACAATGAAATTAAACTTGAGGTTTTCACTCAACCTGGTATGGCATTTTATATATTCATTTGAATCTGAATTTATAATCAAGATTTGGCCGGATTTATTGTGAATCCCTATGCCTCAGTGAGGTGTAAGTAAAAAGAGCCCAATGTTAACTTCTGAATACCGCCATATTTGAATCTGACGTTGAGTTAATTTTTTGGGCAAGTCCTCAACAGACCATTCTGTTGTTTGGGCCTGATCTTACTAACTCTTTGAGTAGCTCCCAACTTGTTGATAAATATTTCCAACTAAGTTTGTGTACTAATGAACCTTTTTATAGAATTGTCATCAATTGGATGACTCAGTCTTGTAAAAAGTAAATTTTTTCTTACCCATTTTTCTAGCTGTCAGGAAGATTAAATGAGGATGCAATTAAAACTTCCAATGAAAGTTCTTCCCAGCAGAGAAGCCTACCTTTTAGCTCTGGTGTAAGTATGGTGTGTGTGATTTTCTTTTTGTTTCCTTGGTGCAGCACAGATAGTGCAAAGAACAATGAACTAAGCTGGAAAACTTGTATTTACCTTCCTGCTTTGTCAAGTAGGATCCAGTTTCCTGTTCTGCTTAGCAGCGTGACCTTGGGAATGCCAGTACTCCACTCTGAATTGGTTTTCTTTTCTCTAAAACTGAAGGGTTGGGATGAATGACCCATAATGGGATTTTTCGTGGTCTTAAGTTATTTCCAAATCATTTGCCAAAGTAATCAATAACATTTACTTTTCAAATGTAACATGGAAAACTTTTAAACTGAAGTTATATACAAATGTCAACATTTAGAAGTGGACATTAATTTGTAGACCATGAGAATTTTGATACTTATTTCAAAGTTTTGCAGAAAAAAGTTTTCAGCATTTACTGTTTCCTTAACCATACTGGGGTTTAAAGATTGACTCAGTCCTTGATTTTCTTTTTGCAGAACTCTGTAGCAAATACAGTACTTCAGAAAACAGCTAAAGAGACTGCGAGATACGTTAAAGAAGACAAAAGCCAGAGTTCATGTGGACAATGGATTCCTATCAAGAAAGAGGAAAATAGTTTACTTTTAAGTTCTCCTAAAACAGCACTGTCTTTCAAATTCTAATATGCCTTGTATCATCCCTTCCTCATGAGCCAGGAATAGCAGAAACTGTCATTTAGCTATAAGAGAGTTTGAAATCCTGGCACGAAAAGATGAAGTACTTTAATGTATCATATCTTAGGTTTTCTTTTCCAGATAAATGACATGAGCACAAATGGACCAGAAATCACAGGTGGGATTTTTATTCGTGTATGTAGATATTTGTGTGGCATTGCAGTGGGTTAAATATAACCAGTGCTAAAGTTTTAAAAACCAAGTAACTCAGCAACTGCATGTTGGACATTGTATATATTTTTACTTGTTAATAAAGTCTTAATTTTTTTTTTTTACTCCCTGCCTCTGTTGCCTCTATACCACTGAAATAATAATGTATAATGTGAGTGAGGGGAGCCTGCTGAAACATTTCCCCACATTTGCTTTAGGTTTCTTGAACCTAGTTTTAAGTTTTTAGTATTTTATAATACTTTCATAATAATATTTTATCCCCAAGGAGTAACGAGCCTTGAAGGGTAGACATTGTCAGAGTGCTTGAAGATAATTTTTCAATTTGTGGCCAGGACCTAACTTGAAGTTTGAGTTGCCTTGCTCTTTTTATAAATCCTCCAGAGATTGAAAACATAGGCCTAGTCATTGAACATTGATTTGAAACAGCTCATATTTTAATTCATAGTGTCTTGTTTTAGTTTCCAGGCATTTTGCCAAGAATGTGTTAATAAAGGTGACAGTTATCATTTCTTTTATGCTTAAAGCTGTTCTGGGACCTGGCTGTTTACTTGAATAATTCCAAAATTGGTCACAGGATTCTGTAAAAAGGATTTTTTAGAGCAGAGCTATCTTCTAGGGCCTATAGCATATGTACGTAGCCTCCTATGCTATTATGCTTGTGTAATTTTCTATCTGTACATGGCATTTCCACATCGCTTCTGTCAGTCCTACCTGTCCTTTCCGTGTGAACTGAGCATGGATGGTATTTGTGGAAAGAGCTGTGCATTTGAAGATTTGAGAAGTCACATATTTCTTCCTAATTCATTTATAAAAAAAGACTAATAGAGGGCGGAGCCAAGATGGCGGCGTAGAAGCAGCAACACATCGCAGCTCTCACATAGCCACCCCAAAATACCCATAAAATAGGACTCTAAACCAATCCTGGAACTCCAAAACGCACACAAAGATACTGCCTACTAAAGTCAGTTCGGCTGTATCAGCACTGTGAACCGAAACCAGCCTGGCCTGAAGCCGCAGCTGTGCCCCGGGGGCGGCTGGACGGGAAGGGCTGAGAAGCTTCAGGTGAGCAGATTAGCGTCAGCTGTGAATGGGATTTGTGAAAGGGGGAGATAAGCAGTCTGGCCAGAAGGCCTCCAGAGCGGAAAAGTGAAAGGCAGAGGTTTTGCACCTGGGCTTTGCAGCTTCCCGCCGCGGCCTGCAGACAGCAGGGGGACTGAGCGACTGGGCTAGCCAGGAC